>JADLZK010013192.1:0-47186 GCA_015847255.1 Hyparrhenia diplandra | reverse complement strand
GTTAGCTTAGCAAGTGCTTTTTTTAAATTGTTAAATGAAGATGGCTATGGCAAAGAGTTATTGAGAAATAAATATTTTAAAAATAAAACATTAGGGAGCTGTGAGAAGAAACCAACAGACTCACACTTTTGGAAAAGTTTAATGAATGTTAAAGATAGCTTCTTTAAGTTGGGTCATTTTAATGTCAAAGATGGGTCACAAAACACGTTTTTGGATTGATATTTGGTGGGTAATAAACCACTCAAAGATAAGTTCCCGGGTTTATTTAATATTGTAAGAAGAAAAACAAGATACGATAGCTAACATACTAAGTTACCCCCCCGTACTAAATATTTCCTTTAGGAGAAAACTAGTGGGGGTAAACTTATCAAATCGGCACCATAGTATCATCCTTACAACAAATTAACTTAACACAGGAACGAGATGTCTTTGTTTGGGATTTAAAGGCCTCGGGTTTGTTTACATTCAAGTCTATGTATGATGCTTTAATTAACAATGGGGTCAGTGTCACAGGATATTTGGAAGACAAAATTACCAATGAAAATAAAAATTTTATGTGGTATATCAAAAAAGGTGTTGTTCTAACAAAAGATAATCTGGCTAGGAGAAACTGGAATGGAGATAAACAATGCTCTCTCTGTCATCTTCCCGTAAAACTATTTAACACCTATTTTTTGATTGTTTCTATGCCAAATTTTTGTGGCGCTCTGTACATTTACTTTTGGATTAACACCCCTTTAAATATAAGAGATTTGTTCATTGTTTGGTCTAAAAAGGGGAATAAAAAAAGTACAATACATTGTTATTAACCGCAACATCTGCACTTATATGGGCAATTTGGTTAACAAGGAATGAAGTAGTTTTTTTGACAAATGCAAACTAAAATCTCTTTTGCGGGTACTATTTCGAGGAACCCATTGGTCGCGACGGTGGGCAAGCTTTTGCAACGAATGAAGATCTTCAGGATCAATTAATATCCGCAGACACGTCACCTAGAAGTGTCGAACTTTAGAGTTCTTTGGCCCACGTGGTTGGTTATCACGAGACATGTTGGATATGTTTAGTCAAAAACTTTTATTTCCTTGTTTCTTACGCCTTGAGGGCGGTTGGAAGTTGTTTCTAGCAAAACTGATTTTTGTTTCAAACTCTATAATAATTGGTCTGATTCTATCTACGGATAGATGAAGCCGGATTCATATCCTTTATTAAAAAAAAAGTTTAAACGTTCATTGATCAGTTGTTAAGCGTGTTTGGCTCATAGCCACGTATTACCATGTTACAACATAGGCACGTCTCATATTCTTAGCCAGGTGTTTGGTCCCATGCCGACTTGCCAAACTTATTTAGCCCCTCTGTCTACCCATCTGTCATAAAACCTTTTTTTTTTTTTTTTACCAAACTTCAATAGAAACATGATGATCAGCTTGCTTGACACATTTATTGGTGACCGCCATAATGATTAATACGAAACTTCATACAAGCAACACAAAACAGTTGAACACATCCATGTGATTCATGTGCCCAATCTCGCTCCTATGTGGAATGGAACCAAGAAAAACTTCATACTACAAAGTTTGTAAAAGTAAAAAAAAACGACACGTGAGGCTGCAGTAGCCGATCTCTATATTCCTCAGCTACAGAAAAGCACACAAAAACACGCACGCACACATTCAATTGTCCTGTTTCGATGATCTGCTTGTCCCCCCGAGCATGCACGCACGCACACGTATCCTAGGCGGGGCGGCATGAGTACCACCAGCCGGAAAACGGCCGCTTCTCCGCGGCACGGCTCGCACGGGCGCCATGTAGCGCCTTGTACCTTTGTTGTGTGTCTCCTCTCCTACCATCTCTATCGGACGGACCAGCACCAGCCCAGGCCAGCCTGAGGTTGCATGCTAGAAGCAGATGGATCATCGCTTTTAGCTTTAAACACGCCGTACCATGTCTTCCTCTTCTTCCGTTATACTATCATCACACAAAACTAACAAACCCAAGACAAACTTGCCACTAGCTAGTGTCCAATGGCCAGGGACTCTGGGCTCTTGTCCTTGAGCGCCTGGCCGTTTCCTTAGCTAGACCCAAGGGCAACACAACAGTATTGCAGCGTGGTAGCTAATGTTGCCATGGACCAGCACTGAGGAAGTGAGGATTGTGGAATTATGCATGCATATATATATACTCCTATAAGCAGATATGTTAAGCATGATGCACGCGACCATAGACGGCATATGAGCCTAGTGCATCACCATTTCGAGTGGCTAAAAATAATGGAGCAGGGCAACGGTAGGCTGTCCGATCCGCGACAAACTGACACTGCCAAAGGGACTAGGCTTCGCTTGTTCTAGTAGTCCTACTACTTTTGTCCGGCTCTTGCCATCGGGACTCGGCGATTTATCGGTTAATCTATGTATAGGCATGCGGACCTAAGCATAGTATGAACACCGCAGAGCCAGCCTTGTGTTACGCCGGAGCCCAACGCAATGCGGCGAGCATGGCAGCCATTTTCAGCCAGCTCTGCACTGAACCGTCGTCTCCAATTCCCCAAGCCATCGCCCACCCCCCACCTTCCAGACAGCAAAACACCAACACGGCGTCACTGCGTGACAGCCCAATGCACCTCGGTATGCATGGAGACACATACGGTAACACACCGTATCCATCCTCCTGTACATACATACATGTACAGGTATTCTGTATAAAGTTACAGTACATTACAAAGTAGTAGCACTGTAGCTGGTGGTGGAGCGGAGTGGTGCCGTTCACTACTGTTTGGTAGTAATTGAATACGAGCATTTGATCCGGGCACATGCGAGCCCTGATGAAGGAGCAGCAGGAGTCACTGTCTGTCTGTCAGGGAGGTGGTTCCGAGTACAAGGGCCGCATTGATAAATCATAATCACCGTGATCAGGGTGGGAGGGGAGGGCCCACGCTAACTTAAAATGGATCCATTTCCCATTCATACAATCTGACACGCGACCAATGGGCCTTTACTCGGACGGCGCTCCATGCCCATCATCATTCCTTCATCCCCGAGAGATCCACGTCGGGGCCCGCGGACCCGGCCCCGCGGATCAGTGGTGGGCCAGCCCACCTTGCCTGGGACCCGCGAGCCCGCCCGCGCCAGCCTGCGACCCTGCGACGTCGTGGTGCGCGGCGTCGTCTGCGTACGCCGTCACGCCACGCGCGTAGGTCGGGCGCGTCGCGGCCGGCGGTTAGGATTGGGAAGCCGAGCAAGCAAGCGGCGGCGCGGCCACCGTCCCTCCCCACGGCGGCGGCGAGCGCAGCATGGAAACGGCTGAGCGCACGCGGGCGAAAGCGCGGGCGGCGGCTTCTTCGTTTTCCTCCATCTCCTCGTCGTGCGCACTTCGGCTTCGTCTGCTTGTGCTTGGAGCTTTGCTTCTGGTTCTGGCCATGGCCGATCGACAGAAGGGGACCGACCTGGAACGGCCGCTCATCATGGCGTGGAACGAGACCAGCCAATCAACCAAACGCATTTCGCTGCTGCTGCCGCTGATGCGCCCGCCGCGCGCGCGTGCTCGATCGAGCTCACACACAACTGAGATGGAAACGATGAGGTTTCCGTTCTTACACACAAGTAGTATCTCTCTCTTTTTGTGCGTCGTCATTTTGGCTCCATTTCTAAACCGGGCAACAAAGGACCAAGAACACAACACCAAACAAGGAACGAACGGATTTCACGGGAGAAGAGTACAGTGTATGTAACGTAACGATGAATTAGACTCATCATCATCAATCAGCTAGGAACAAAACAGGCAAAAAAAAAAGAAAAAAAAAATCAAGCACAGCAACATCGAACGAGGAAGGAAAAGGCAAAGAAAAAAAAAAGGTGATTGAGCCTATTGCGCCAATATCTTACTCCTACACCGCCACAAGCGGACAGCACGCCTCGGGACAAGCGGCGGAGATGAGCTCCCCACACCGTATCCCATCATCTCCTCCTCCGCCTCGTCGTCGTCGTCGTCTTCCCCACCTTCGCCCTCGTCGCCGTCCTCCTGCTCTTGCAATGCCATCATCACATCGCCACCGCCACCGCCACCTCGAATGGCGGAGAGGAAAGTGCCGCACGACGACGGTGGTGGCAAGAGCACCGGATGCTCTCCTCAGCTTGAAGCCAAGCCGCTATTTATCGATAGCTCACTGGATGGATGCCTTGCTCTCTCTCGGAAGGCCCAAGCTTTCTTCTTTCTGATGAAGCCTTTTTTGCTTTGTGCGCCTTCCCCCTCTCCTCCCTCCTCCTCCACCTCCCTTTATGCTTTCCACACTCCCCTTGACGTGAGAGGAGATCCTCCACCACCACCACCACGCTCCCTCGGCGATCTCTTTCCTCCTCAGCTGGAGGGCGGCGTCGGGCCCAGGCCGCAGAATCTCCTTTTGGCTGGCCCTGCAGGCCTCGCTGCGCAGCCCGCCTGCTCCTCCACCTCCGACGGCTTGCCCGCTCTCTCCTCCACCATCATCCTCCTCCTGCTCCAAGGAAAAAAGGCAGGCGTAAGTGTAAGCGACTCCAGTGATGAGCAGCATGCAGCAGCCGGGTGGAGTACTAAAAAGCAAAAGCGAGTGCAGCACACCACAGCAAGCTTTTGAACAGTGCAGGCAGAGAGCACATAAGGCACAGCCGTCAGCGGTGAGGGGAGGAGGATTAGAGAAAACGACAGGCTTGTGCGCGGCGCAAGCGCAATAAACAAATCTATCAGTATATGTCGCAATGCGGCAGCGTTAAAATGCTGGAGGCTAAACGAGCTTTTTAGAGCCTGCCTGATGCTGTGATATGCGATGCAATGCAAGGACGGCCGGCATGCATGTGATAGGAGTAGTACAACAAGAGCACCGAGAAGTGATCGTACTACGCATGGAAGCGAAGGAAGCGATGCAGCATGCAGGAGGAGGGAGGTGGGTGGGGGAGACGACGATCGATGCAGCGAGGAAGTGGGAGCAGCTGCAACAGTTGGTGGTAAGTTTCACTCACCAACTTTTCCTCCCGCTCCTTCCTTTCTTCCTTCCTCTGCAACTGCAACAATGGCCGCCCTTCCTCTCTCTCTCTTCTTCCCCACGCACGCACTCACACAGACACAGAGCCGGCCTTTGCTTTCTCTCTCTACTTGAGTTTTTGTTCTCTTCTCCCACGAACCCTCTTTTCCTCTTCTCTTTTCTCAGCCAGCAACAGCGGGAAGAGCTGAGCTGGGGGGCTTTCTTTGAAGTGTCCAATCCACACGAACTGAAATAGGGCGCCTAGATCTGCGGCCAAGGCCGCGAATGACCGTGCTGCCCCGCGCCCACGCCGCGGCGAGGGAAGGTCGCCAGGGGCAGAACCGGCCGCCGCATCGAAAGGCGCACTCCCCCGGATTTTACGTATCCGTGGAGCTCTGGAGCACCGCGCTCGCAGGCAGACGTCCCTCACCCAGCAGTCGTGCTAGTAGACGTACGCGGGGGTGGGGCTCGGTGTCAGTCAGTCCCTCTCCCAGCGCAGCGCGTGCAGTGCAGCAGCCTCTCCTGCTGCTGGTGCAGTAGCAGCAGGGGGCAGCAAGCAAGACAGCTGACCGACCGGCCCGCCAGTAGGCAGCGACGAGCGATTCTGGGGTCCACGGTAATTGTAAAAAAATCTTTGGCGTAGTAGTACGTACTCCCTCCGTCCCGTAGAGTTCGTGGTTTTTGACTTTTAAATTTCATGTTTGACCATCTATCTTATTTAAAATATTTATATAAATTATAAAATAAATTAATCAATATTCAAGTATCTTCATTGATAAAATAAGTCGTAATAAAATAAATTATATTTGTGCAAAAAAATTTGAATAAAACGAAACATCGAATAAGATGGCACGGAATAATCCGGTGACAAACTCAATGGGACGGAGGGAGTACTGCTATAGTAGCACACGGAGTACTGTAGTGCCGGTTAACAGCATTTCTTGTGATCTCACAGTGCTGTTATGGAGTTGAAGACACTGAGTGATGTGCTATTGCTATTATCACTAGCAACCATTCCATGTAGTATTCCCTTTTATTACAGGTCATACTAGTTTCTCTCGATGATTTACTATCAACTGTTTTTAAAAAACTATGTATATGATAAATGACTTTATAATATATTGTTTACATAATGTTAAACTCCATGGATTTATTAGACTTTACGGTCAGTGATGAAAACATTTAGTACTATCTTAGAATGAATAAAGCTAATACGACACTGGACATAAAAGCAGCAACTTTAACAAGAAAGTTGTTAGTACAGTACTCGTAGATGGTGTAGGATTTGAAAACGGTAGACATGTGGGAGACATTGGATGGTGACTTGGATCGTCGGCGTACTATAGCCATCGTGTAGATGACTCGTAGCAGTTGTTGGGAGGTCCGCAAGGCCATGCAGCCAGGGCAGGGCAGGATTCAAAATGGGCGTGGATCGGTTCGGCCCAAAGGTTCTTCGAACCAGCCCACAAAAACGATCCAAATGGGCTCCAAAACTGACCCATTACGGCAGCTAGGTTCAGCGGTTCGGACTCGCTCGACCCTTTGGATCGAGTGGTTCGATCCACTCCCAGACGCCGCCGGCGGCGGCGGCGCCACCATCTGAGCCACCGTCTGTCTGTCCCTCCCTCTATCCCGCCCCACCAAGCCAGCGAACGAAAAGATCCCGCCATGGACAGCTCGCCGGACCGCTCGCCAGCGCCATCCGCGCCTCCCGCTCACCGGCGTAAAGGGGCACCCGTCGAGGCCAGGGCCAGCTGATGCCGGAAGGAGGCGCCGCCGGAGGCGGTACCGTTGCTGGCTGCGGCGCCGGCTACGGCCGAGGTCACCGCGCTCTCGCTGGGGATGCTGCTGGGCATCAACGACGTCCTCAGCTCCAGTCTGCCGGTGACGTCCCTTTCCCGACCGCTACTTCCTCTGACCACCGCCCGCGACATCCTGCTGCTGCCCTCGACGAGGAGATGGAGGTACGTCGTCCTCCGTCCTTCCTTCCTCACGTTCTGTGTGTGTAGTGGCAAAGAACTCTGCACTTGTTCTTTCAGTTAATTGATTCATTCAGTTCAGTCCAGTTGAGCCTGAAGTATTCAGTTAGATTAACATAGTGGCAAAGAACTCCTCGATCAATCTGCTAGCCTTGTGGAAATAATGTAATAGAGTATAGGATCTCTTTTGGATTTGGTGATTTGTTTTCTACTTGCTCTTATAATCGAGGTGTGGTCCCTTTTGGCTATGCTGATTAGGGGAGAAAAGAATGATTGTGTGCATCCTCATTAGTTGGACCAAACTGTGCATCCCTTTTTGGATATGCTGATTAGCAGGATGAATTGTGGGGGAAACAAACTGACCTACTTTTTTGCTTGCATCCTCATTAGTTGTCTGCAACTGTGAATGTAGATCCCCCTGCAGTCAAGTAAAAAGTAAGGTTCAGTTTGGTCCAACTAATGAAAGAGACATGCAACTAGTATTGCAGGGTAGCAGTTCAGTTTTTGTCTGAATCCTGATGCTTTAAAAAGTAAGGTTCAAAGCTTCTCTGTACTTTCTATAGTAGCATAGGATGCAGTATGTGATGATTAATTCTTCTTGCTGTTAGGTACTTTTCCAAGATCCTTTTCAGGTTTACTTAAGAGTAAATTAGTTTTTTCTGAACTAATTTAAAAAGACCAAAAACTGAACTAGTTTCAGTTCAGCTTTTTCTGCTTCATGCAGTTCAAGCATAATACAGATTGACTCTAGTTCTACAGATGCCTGCCTCATGCAGTGTTTGTTTAATTAGGATAGGTGTAGTGTAGATTAGAGTATAGTCATGCCATCAGTCATGCATGATTTTTTCTGCAAAACTTTTCAGGTCTAGATTGTTATTCTCTTGACTGAATGTCCAGTACAGATACCCAATGGATATGGTCAGATAGTTTGCACAAACTGAACCTTTTGTTTGGGATATAATATTAATACTTATGAGAATTGCCATGACACGTATGAGAATTGCAATTCAATGGAACAACTTGTTCAGCTGCAGTCTCTTGTCTCTAAATTGTTTGTAGTGCATTTGCAGGTTAGCACCAGGAGTGCAAAGGGACACACATGCCCATATCAAGGCTTTGAGAAGTTGTAAATTAAACCATGTCAAGTTACAAGGCTGCAGTAGTGGGTGGCACTGTAGTTTTTCTTTTCTTCTTTTGACTTCTTGTTCAGAACTCAGGTGTGTGAACTCAGGTTCAGTGGAACTCAGTAGTGGGTGGCTGCAGTAGTGTGCAGCACTTGACTGATCTGCTTTTTGAAGTTGTGAACTCCAGGTTTAGAGGAGTTTGTCTTTCCACTGCGGTTCAATCCAAAAGCATAGAAACTTTTGTTTTTATTTATTGAACTAGTTACAGTTCAAGTCCACTGCAGTTGTGATCTTGCATTGAATTTTTTTTTCACCATCTTGGCTTGTTATATTTATGCAGTAGTGGGTGGCACTGTACATACACGTACATGTAATTTATATGTACATGTTAGCTCCGGCAGGCAGGCAAGTCACGTAGACTCTCCGGCAGGCAGGTCACGTAGGTTCGAACCTTGATATCCATTGGTGAACTGCATGTCTGTCAACTTAACTAAATGGATCACCCGGTGCTCCAAAAAGCTAGCAAATGGATCGATGGTTCGGGGGCGGTTCAACCTAAGGTTGACCCACGCCCATTTTGAGGCAGGATGACTAGGCAGCGCATGCTATGCAGTGGAGAGCAGGATGGTGTGGTGCGCCCATGTGCCCGCCTGCCCCAGGCGACCGCATCCCAACACCACTACCAGGCGCGACCACCAGATGGATGGATGGCCTGGCCTCGGCCTACCGGGACCATCCATCCATACCAGGACACTCGCCCATCCATCCATCCCCAACGCACAGCGATCGCCGCAGATTTCCGTGTCACCGGTATTGTGGCTCGCCCCGCTCTTTCTACTCATCAAAGTACAAGCAACCCTGCACGACTGCATGCTGCACCACATCTTTTTTATTGTGCGGCGGCGTCATGGCCTCTGGCCAAGCCAAAGGGGAATGAAGACTGCACCAGGGCTAACACTGCTATATGCCCCGGTTGGCCATGCCCTCATCACTCTACTCCCTGCACGACTGCTGCACCCACACGGCGGCCATGGCCAGGCCAAGCCAAGCCAAAGGGGAATGAAGACTGCACAGTGACGGTCCGCGTACGTACACGTCTCATCTACCACCGCGGCTTTGTATTTTAGAGCGGTCCCCGTCGTCCATTTCGCGGTCCGCCCGGCCTCAAACTCCGTCCGTCGTTCCCCACACTACCCAGCTCGATCGCAAACATCTCCCAAATCTCCGATAAGGGATTGCTCAGTTAATACAGACGGACAAGCCGGCCGGCGCAGTGCAGTGCAGTGGCGGCTTGCACCGGTAAACTCTGAGCTTGCGCGAGTCACATGACATGAGCATGCCACGACTGCCACACTCTTACCTCTCTGTACTCGGACCCAGACAGGCTGGGAAAAGGCCCGCAAAGGCGCAAAGCAACCGCCAGGCGCCAGCGCCAGCAGCCTTGGCGCCTCGCGCGTGCGAGTTGGTAGGACGCGGGTCGGCGTCCGGCGTCCCAGCGCCAACAGCGCCGGCACCGAGACCGGCGTCGGAAAGGGTCGATCGGCGCCTCGGCGGCCACAATTTTATGCGCGCATGTGTTACGTACCTCTGGGGGCTTTGTAGGGCTCTCCTTCTCCTCAGACGTACATGATGCATGCCCTTAGCCGCCTTAGGCGAAACGAGGAAGATCTAACAAAAACAAGGATAGCAATAACTCGTTGCATGCCATTCTCCTCGATCCTGAATGAAACACCAATGCAGCAAGCCTCATGCGTACGTGGTCCTTCTCATGAGCCCTAGCCACCTGCATGCTGCTGTGCTAGAGAGCTGGAGCAACGTGATCCAGATGCATGGATCGAGCAGTGGGAAGTGGTATTGGCAAGCATCCACCGATCGGTCCAAGTCGTTGTGACCACACTGAGCCGCCCCTCTGTGCTGCCAGTATGCAATTTGTATAGATAGGAGATGTAGATGGCAACTGGCAAAACCATGCAGGTAAAAAAAAAACGCTCCAGGCCCAGGCCCCGTCGCCGTCCGTCCACCGTCCATCCGGGGCCGCGCTAGCTATCGTCCATGGCCTATCCGGCCCGGAACGGAGGCGGGCGCTGCAGTGCGCGCAGCGCACACGGCAACAGCTATAACCATGCACTCACTGCGCGTCCAGAGCGTACCGCGTCCGCCACCACGGCACGGCACCTCTGCGCCGCTGCCGGCTGCCATCACGTCAGCGACGGGCCTCGGCAGCCGCGCGACGGGATGGGACGTACGGCCGGCCGGTACTATTGCTCTCTGCAGTGCAGGGTAACCCGGCGGCCTGGCCGTGCGTGGCCGACGGGTCACTTTCCTCAGTTACTATGGCTCTGCTTACAGTACGTGCTGTAGGCCGGCCTTCGCCTGAACAGGTTCACTCTTACACGTGGCTGGGCACGCGCGCGCGGGCAATCGATCCGGTGGGCGGTGGCGGTGGTGGACGGAGGAGGACGAACGACCGGTCCACGGCTGGATGGCCGTTGGTGCTAGTAGCTGCTACTGCATCTGCGGTGGCACAGTGGCGACTTTTGGGAGCATGCAGTTGCATTCGTTTGGACCGGCCTACATAGAAGAGCACTGTAGGGTGGAGTACAGGGTCACGGCTCCTGATGTTTTGGCTGGCCTGCCATCCACCAACCTGGGCTGCCTCTGGGTGACTCTCTTGATCCGTCTGGGCGCGTCCGTGTTTCCGGTTGAGGCACGCCGGGCCGTTCTGTCCACCCCTTCTGCACATGCTGGCTGCTGCAAAGAGCTATGATTTCCTCATGTTGTGTTACGCTGTAGCGGCACAGCACAAAGTGGCAACACACCTATATTTTTGAGAAAACAAAAGAAACTCTTCATCACTTTAGCTGCATAACCATCTGAATCACTGACTGTTGCCGCAGATCATTGTGGTTAAGGCTCGCTCCATAGGATAGTAAACAGGTTTTCTCTTTTTCACCTTGTGAGTACTACTAGATTGGAACAACTATACTTCCTAGGGTGTAATGAGTAAAATGGTCACGGCTCCTGATGTTCACTTGCCTCAAATATCCCCAAACAAAAAATGTAGCATTTAGGTACTTAAACTCCGTGTTTGGATATGCAATGCGTCCGTGTTTCCTTCCGGTTGAACAGCCAACATGGAGGCCATGGTGGATAAAGGAGGCCACAACACCTTGTTTTTTTTTAAAACACCCTGCTGCCAAATCTGATGTGGACAAAGTAGCACAACAACCAACCTGATGATATATATACACGATTTCAAACTATTTTTGAGCAAAAACAAATACAATAATGAGACAAACATTTAACTTGCACCTAACCAACATCTGACATATATTGACTAAAATAGCATCCATTACATCATTTTGGTTTCGGCCAACATGCATTACATGATAATTTTGGACTTGAAGCTCACATCCCAACATGCATTCATGATAATTTTGGGCGCTACAGGTCTGCGGCCAGGAGAGAAAAGGAGGGAGAGAAAAGAAAGAGGGAGGAGGCAGGGGCAAAGGAGTGCAAAAATAGCATGTCCACGTAAGCACCTGTAGTTGCGTTCTCTGAGTTTGTACTGTTATGGATCAAAGTAGATAGATCAAGTACCTAAATGATATGTTTTTTAGTTTGAGTACCTTTTTGAGAGGCATACAATAGTTTAGGTACCATCGGTGTATTTTTTACTCAAAAAACTATATATACTCCCTCCGCTTTGATAAAAATGGAAAAAATAATATATACTCCCTCATGTTTGATATTAAAAATCGTTTTGAAAAAGGTTTGAGTTAAACATTGAAAATATAAATTATCAATAACTTTTAAGTTGTTGAGTTTATAAATATAAAAATTATATGAATAGATTTATCTTAAAAAAATTTTTGATAAAAATATACATATATCACATTTTTATAAATATTTTTATAATAACAAGAGGTTAAAATTATGTTTTGGAGACCGTGTCCTTATCCTAAAAGACTTCTAATACCAAACCGGAGGGAGTATATTAGTACAATTCTAGTGCAGAACCACATTAAAATATTGAGACCTTTAATTTTGGAAAGCATAATTTTATAGCAACCATCCATAAAATTGACCTGAATCATTCAATTCAATTTTACGGGAAAAATACGGGAATATTTAAGTTTACAAAAAAACAACAATATTTATGATGCTAAGTAGGAATAATTAGTTTGTTATTTAATTTAATTTATTTAAGTGTAAATTGTATAGTCATATATGCCCATGCCCCACCACCACGCGACTCTTGTCATTTCCATGCCCCAACCGCGCTTGCACCTACCGCTCCATATGTTTTTTTTCAATCAAACATGTGGGCTATATATCTATATTTTTTTTCCCTTATTCCTATACCACCTTATCTCATCCCACATAAGGCCATGTCTCCCTCTTTTCCTATTTGTTCGATTTCCATTCAACTGCCAAATATTTACCACCTAAAAACCTCTTTGTTCTGGCCCAAGAAAAAAAAAACAATATGCCTTCGTCCTTCCTCATCCGCTCCTCCCGTCGCAGCAGCCTCGCACAGCTGCACCATCCTCTCTGCACCCGCCTCTGCTCTGTATCGTGGCCGTCACTATCCTCTTCGCTGGCCAGGTACTCCCCGGTACCCAGTACTAACCCCATCATAACAGGCCAACAGCCTTGCAAATACAACGCCCACTATGCTCAAACTCCGGTGCTTCCAAGCACCGTGACTACCGCTCGACCCCTCCCAAATGTCGTTGTAGATTAGAACCAATACAATTTCTTTGCTTGCTATGGAGCTTGCTAGTGACAAAATTTGACAAGTTTTTAGTTCCAAAATAATGTAATTTTTAAGATACAAAGAAACGACCAAATACAAGGATGTCATACAAGGATATGAAGGACAAATATTTCACACCATATTTATAGGCAATTTATTCCTACTATTTGGAATAGTCGGCGACAAGCATGGGTCATATATTGTCATGATCCCAGAGAAGAGATAAGGTGAGATGTATGTTGAGTCTATGTAACCACCCTCTCATCATACTGCATTGTTACGTGCCTAGATCCGTTTGGATGGCCACTAATTTCTAGATATATTTTCAAGAATACGCAAAAGATTTGTGTATCTTTTATATAAAGAAGAGAATTTTACAAACAAATGACCAGTGTTTGGGAGGATAATAAAATACAATGATTGCTGCCTCACCAAACCTAATCTTAAAAACTACTCGCGAATTAGACTTAAGTTTGCGCCGGGATGGATAGATCGGGTATTGTGCTTGATGGTAGCCGATAAAATGGTGGAGGAGGTCTCATTGCGGAGCACACCTCGCGTTCCGTTCCTTCCAAATTTCCCATGCTACCAAGGCAAAAAAGTGTATCGGCGCCCTTCCACTTGTCGCTGTTTATGGCATTCTCCATTTGTCCCACCAATCAAGTCGCGAAGCGTGTCCCACCCGAGATGAGTCAACTCGAGAAACTAATTTCCAGATTGAGATTCAGAGCTGAAACAATACAATTTGGTAGCACGAGGACCGGTAGTGACACACTTTGACAAGTTAACCAAAACAATGTAATTTGTAATTACAAGAAACGACCACCCAACTAGTTTGAGCATCGGCCATATAACTCATGTTTTAACAATAGTATTCCTACTATTTGGCTAGGGCATCACAAAAAAAAGTATTTTTGCAAATCAGTAAAATTTCATATAACTTGACCAAGGATAGAATCAGCTAGAGTTGTATTATGCTTTTGAAGACGGAGGCAGGAACATGTGGCACCTGGTTAGGTGTACACCATATTGTCACAAGCAAACCTGTCACCTTTGAAGTTTGAACGCATCTCATAACCTTTTGGAGAAAAGAAAAACTGCATCCATGTGTCTGTACGTACGTGTGCATGTAACTGTACTGTAGTCAGGCTTACGATTCCCCCAACAACAAAAAAAAAGGTCCCACGCGCGCAATGCGTGGTGGTGCAAAACCAACCCGAAATCATGCAGCGAGCTGAGAGCTCTCACGTGGCACACCGAAGCAAAACGTACGACAACGGGGGGCCGGCCTGGCCTGGCTGGTTCATGACTTCATTCATGTCATGCCATGGCGGCCCGGGGCATGCAGCAGAACCAGGCGCAGCGGCCCGCCAAACACGCCTGCGACTGCGAGCGTACCCGCGGCTACTGGTGGCACCCTGCTCCTGCTGCAACTGTGCGTGCCCTTAATTGGACCGGTCTCACTGTACTATGGGCATGCAGATGCAACGTTACCTGGGAGATTAGCTTTCACTGAAAACATCTTGGAAGATGAAATTGATCGATCATTTTCCTTTTTTTTTTTTACCTCGAGAAACTGAGAGGTCGAGACGAGAGCATTCGGTTTCGTTTTTCTTTACGCTTCGTGTGTAGTAGTGGCGTATACGTCTACCGCTGTATAGGTACGTACCAGGATGTGTACACGCATGGATGGGTTCGTGTCGTGTGTACCTACGGTGTACGGATGGCAATGCGCTCCTGATTATTGCGTGCATGCATGACTCGTAGGAGTACCCCTCTACAGTAGGTACTGGGCGTCTGGGGCTCTGGGCCGGAATGCCGTTTTGCGCGTGGCTCGAGGAGGACCCAGCCAAGGAGGAATTTTACTATACCAGCATCAAAATGCCGCACATGCATGCATCGAATGTAGGTAAAAAAAATAACTAATTGCACGCAGTTTAGATTGGTCACTGCTGGTGTTGCGTCCGCCCTGCAGTAAAATTTTTGCCCCAAATTTTGGTCGCTGCTGGTGTTGGGCCGGCCTGCAGTAATCCTGGGCGCGAGATTGCCTCAGCCCGCAGAGACACACAGCACAGGGAGAGTAGCAAACAGTGCTGTACGGCGAGTGATTAGAGAAGGGACACAAGCCACGGCCTAATCGGCAAACTTAGCGTTTCCCTGGGCAGCTAGTTGCCATCTGCCGAGCCGGGCTCGTGCAGGATGTGTCAAAAGCTCACGCAGACGGCCAGACGCCACCACAGCAAAATCCGCGTCGTTTCGCTCCGTTCGTTCAACGACGGCTTCGCGCCTGCGCCGCGACAGGTGGAGGCCTGGCCCGCCCGTCCAGCACGCATCTCGACGCAGGTCCTGTGGGGTGCTGAGAGTACTACTACTAGCAAGCAGCAAAAAATGTCTCGTCAGCCGTCGCTGGCCTCCTCCTGTCTTTGTAGCGACCAGCAGGTGTTTAGTTGGTGAAATATTTTGGGTTCTGCGCTTTTCGTTTGTATTTGATAATTATTATCTTAGCATAGACTTAGGCTCAAAAGTACTCGTCTTTTCAGCAAACTATACGATTTGTTTTTTGTTTACTTATAATTAATGTCCATACATTAAAAAATTTTAGCCCTTTTTGGGATGACTTTTCATGAACTGAACACTCCTTAGGATGAACTTAGAAGTAGTTTTTTTTTTCACACGAACATGTAGGAAGATCATAGAAATATGTTTAAATTCTGCAGTAAAAGCACTTGATTTGAAAATTTTTCCCGGATTCTATCCAAAAAAAAGGAGATCTAGATTTTTGCAAGACCACCGATTCCGTGGGCCTGTGCTGCTGCGCTGCGCTTTTAAAAGTTTGGGCCTCACTATGTCGGGCCGCGCTGGCCCAAAAAAATCCAGGCCGGTTCGGACCCACGCACCTGTCATGTCCGAGCCATCCATCGTCGTCTTCTTGGCAACCAACCAACGAACGAACCTGATTCCAGACAGGGGGAAGCTCGCCTCTACTCTCGTAGTCGTCGTCCTCGTCCTCCCGACGTCTGGTGGCATCAGACTTGCGTGGCGTGGAGGTCCTCCCGGACTCGGGGTCGATTTGCTTCTTGCCGGCGTCGAACCCTAGCTTTGCTTCGACGGCACCCACCTACGGTACGGCCGCCGGCCCCAAGCAGCAAGCGACACCGAAGAATTTTGGGTGCAGAGAGCAGAAGGCGCGCCGGCGAGTGGGTCCGGATTCTCACCGCGCCGGAGATGGCGAGCAGCTCGTCTCCGTCGCAGATCATCTGCGTCTCCTTCAATCAGGACAACAGGTGCGTGCGTGCGCTGAGAATATATCTCTGTCTTGATGACTGCTTTTACGGTGGTGGGGATGGTGCATTAGGAGCGTTGATTGATTCTGGTTCCTTCCTTACTTCCTCGGTGTTGGATTATTGCAGCATGTTTTCTGTCGGGACCAAGGATGGGTTCAAGATCTTCGACGCTCGTAAAGGGAGGCTCTGCTATGAAAAAAGTGAGAGTTTTCTTCACAGACTCCTTTTTAGATTTTGTTGAAATATCCAATACTTTTGTATGCAACAATAAAATCGGTACCATGCTGTTACAAGAGTATATATGGGCTATAATTTTTTTTTGTTTGGATTCTGAAACAATAATACATTAGGGTGAAGCAGAATAGAGTGAAACAACACCTACCAATTTGTTTCTGAAAACCGTTCCCCCCAAAAAAGAAAATTTGTTTCTGAAAGAGCATCAATTGGTCAATCTACTTTTCTCAAAACAAAGGAAGTGGTCATTCAACTGTGGAGCGAGCTGTTCTGTAATAGTACTACTACTATAAGATGCTGAGGCTTTATGAAACTTTGCGTGTTTGCAGATCTTGGGGATTCAACATTGTGGAAATGCTATTTGGCACAAGCCTACTTGCCATTGTCGGAACTGGTGAACAGGTACCTCATTCTGTTGATTGATTGCCCCTGGACTTGTTAAACTTGCATTGGTTAGTCGAGTTAACTTGTTGATTGTGACTTGTGAGTTCAAATTCTTTCCTCTTTTTGCAGCCTTCAATGTCTCCTCGTCGTCTGTGCTTGTTCAATACCAAAACAGGAGCATCAAAGAGAGATCTCAACTTTAAGACTTCAATTTTGGCTGTGCGATTAAGTAGGAAGAGGTTAGCTGCTACTTCAATGTATTTATCAGTTTCTGTGGTAGTTCATACTTATGTTTTATTAATTGATGCATGCCAATCAAGTCCCAGTCAGGATCCACAACTACTGTATTGTTGTGTATACTTTAGTTGCTGTGTTTTCTTCAATAAAGTAGTAATCACATTATGTGCAGGCTTGTTGTTGTATTGCAGGATAGGACTTTCATTTATGATCTAAACAGCACTACTATATTGGATGAAATTGAAACAGTGCCCAATACAAAAAGGTAAGGATCCTCCTGCGAACAGCCCTTGCTTTCAAGCTGGCAAGTAATAACAACAATGGTACCAAAATCACTCTTGTGTTTGTTTTGCTTATAATATTTTTACATTTTAAATTAGGTTTATGTGCATTTGCTCCTAATTCTGAAGAGTGTTATTTGGCTCTCCCTGCAAGCACATCTAAAGGATCTGCTTTAGTATACAAAGCATCAAAACCGGAATTAATATGCCAGGTAATTTACTGTTTCCTGTGTCTCTAATTGACTCCAGCAGGCCTAGATCCTTCCTTACTGTGATTTTCTCACATGGCTTCGTAAAGACAACTATTTTATTTTATTCTCTAGACTTGTATCTTGGTTGACATGACTTTGAAAACCTATTAGAGAGTTCAGTGATTATTTTTGATTCCTTGCTCTACTTTCAAACAGTAGAAAAAAAAAGCAATGACTATGCAAAAGATGTGGCAGCATTGAGCTTATTTGTTGGTAAAGCTAGCGAAATTAATGGAGCTTTATTTGACTCTCTTTCATGCTTATTGTGGTATGCAGAACTTATAATTCACATCTCAGTCACCTTTCAATGTTTAATCTTGCCAATAGATGGTTGTTATTTTTATTTTTATCCTCAAAGCAGCAGGACAGCTGCATACTTTTTTCTGAACGAAAACTCTTTGATTTGGATGGTTGAGACATCCAGTTATAATCTTACATCCTCAACATCTCAATTATATGCTCGCATCCATTCCTTCATTAAGTAGTCCTCAAGTGTGAAGTTAATTAATGATTTTTGGAGTTGCGTGTAGTTTTCTCACTGTTTTGTGTAAATGACTGACAGATAGATGCCCATCAAGCTCCATTAGCTGCAATGGTTTTTTCTGTGAATGGTTTGTACCTGGCAACGGCTTCTGAAAAGGGTACTATGGTTAGAGTGTATCTTGTCGCACAAGCAACCAAGGTGAAACTTTACCTTTCTCCTTCACAACCAATTTGATATTGAGCTCTCCACAATTCACCTTATATATTTTTGCATTCTTCCTTCAACAGTCACATAGTTTTCGGCGAGGAACATACCCATCAACGGTCTATTCACTGACGTTTAGTCCCTCTGTTGATCTACCTGACGTTCTTGTTGCCACAAGTTCATCAGGCTCTTTGCACATGTTTTTCCTTGATGCTTCTAGGAATGCAAGGTTCATGTCCTGCTTTATGCTAGCTATGATTTCCTAGCCATTATTTCACAAGCATGATTTGATTTGATCACATCCACTTTTCTCAGGAGACAAGCAAATACATTGCTCAGTTCAGTGATTCCTGGATCAGTAACTGATGCTTTGGATCCAGCTAATCATCATGTTATTCACCATGTTGTCACTGCAGACGTCAAGAGGTCCATTCATTATTGATACTACTTGTTGCCACTCCCAATACAAACTTCATTTTTGATTTTACTAACATCATCCTTTGTACTGCAGCTGTCTGGCAGTACACAGTGTTGAAAATTCCCAAAATTCTTCCAAATTTCCTGCGTTGAAGTAAGAACCGCCAAAATTGTCACCTGTTCACGAGTATTTTTCCTTTTCCTTTTGTTGTGGAAACACTAACTGTTGCACATGTCTAAATTACCCATGCAATACTTTACAGGACTGTAATTTACATTGTAACACATGATGGATACTTCCGAGAGTATCTGATCAACACAACCAAGTCAAATGAATCTTCGTGGTTGTTGGTGCGTGAATTCAATCTCCTGGACGCTTGTACGGGTAGTCCCAAGCAGAATGAGCAACAAATAGACTGACTTGTAATGCTTGCTCCTCTGACCGGAACCTGTTAGGTGATTATATTTGTATGTACTCATGGGAGTTCTTCGGGCTTACATAACCAGGCATTGGGACTAACTTCAACTGTACATAGTATAGAGGTGTGCATCACTGGTGGGAATTGAAATGTTGAAGCCCTCGTGGCGCTTGTAAATTATTATAGAAGTAGACAGCAAGTTTGTTGCAATGCATAAAAAGCTTTACACCTGCTGAGACAGTTTCCTTTCCATTGTAATTTTCTGTATTTTAAACTTTGAGCCAGTTATCCACCGCCAAGCCCCCCCCCCCCAACAACTATGCATCAGCTCTGTAGGTACCTAGACAGAATACTAACTGTAATGGGAATTCACGAAACATGTACTAAACTGATCATATAAAAAGCACCCTGAAAGTGTGCAAGATTTAAGTCCTCATTTCACGTTAACTCTTATC
Source organism: Hyparrhenia diplandra (assembly GCA_015847255.1). Classification (NCBI taxonomy): domain Eukaryota; kingdom Viridiplantae; phylum Streptophyta; class Magnoliopsida; order Poales; family Poaceae; genus Hyparrhenia; species Hyparrhenia diplandra. Next base: position 27,687 of record JADLZK010013192.1, on the reverse strand, counting down.
TCAATTTTGTTTGAGATTAAAAATCATTGTAGCTGCTGTTTTATTACTGACTTGTGATTGGAGTCTCGAGGGTTGTTGGATCATCATCAAACTTGGAGACGCTCTATGCTGAATACTCGTTGGTTTGAGTATTGTCAAGTGGGGCATTAGATTTGAGGAATTTTTTTTTCTGTTCTTCAGTTTGGCTTTCCGCAGTTTGAGCATAGAGCAGTCCTTGTGGATGATCGTTTTTGGTGAGGAAATGCTTTCTGAATTCTGATTAAGCTGAATTTTTGGTAGTGAGTAGATGACTTTTGAAAGCACATGGCCGCCGAATTTCATACATTGTGGACTTCTAGTATGTGCAACAGTGCAAGTGTGATATGAACACATTATGCAGGACAAAATCTATGACTTGTTCTTAATTGAGAGGCAGAGCTCCTGCCAATTTACTTTTTAAAAAAAATCTATGACTTGTCTTGGTGGTTGTTGATGCCAACTTTGCATCGATACCTATGTGTCGTTGCCATTGTAATCCTGAGAAGGTTCATAGTACAATGGTTGATTAACGTGGAAAAGCTTGAAGGTTCAAAAGAGACTCATAGTACTATGGTTGATTAACGTGGAAAAGCTTGGAGCGGACCGGTTGTCCCATGTTTTTTACTCTCACCTTGAGGTAAATTAATTCTAGTTGTCAAGTATGCATGTGATTACTATTGTTCTGTCTGTCGTGGAGTTTCTCTAATTGTTTACCACAAGATGAGCCAACTGATGCATTCACACTGTTACAGCAGCATTTAGTGCCAAGGCTATACAGTAGCTTGATTTTGGCATGTTTACGTTTACCTTGAACTTGAAAAGTCATGCAGCAACATCAAAAGCAAATAAACATTAAAAACCATAGGCATGTTCAACTATTTGAATTCGTTAAAACGGTAGGCATGTTAAGGTATCTTTCCCAACCGGGGAATTGCGCTCCAACAAAAACACAGCGCCATGCCATCCATAGACACCACATACATATATGGTACCAACATTAATATCCTGCTTAGAGAGGACTAAACACTCACCATTTCTAGTTCCTTTTTAAACATATCCTATCCTTATTCTTGTATCTCTCTGTCTATGCTAATAACCATTTGAAGGCTGCATCAACAGTTCATCTTTGCCACGAAACACCCTTAATGCTCCCTTAGCAGCTTCAGCATCAGATCTGTCAATGCTAAGCATTTTCATATTAACATGCAGAAATTTCATTGGTAGCAAAATCTTTATTTGAGGACTTGTTTAGTTGAGAAGATGGAAGCGAGTGGAGGGAATTTAATTTTCTCAATCCCCTTTGGAAGGGATTAAGTGAACAAACCCTTGGGAATTTCTAGGGTATCCATTAAATAATTTCCGAATATTAAGACTCTTGGAAGATGTACTCAAATTAGTTTGAGGAAAAATTTTATGTATACCTGCGCTGTCTTTGCTTTAAGCCTCTGAACCTCATCTTGTGTGCACAATAACCTGGAGCAGTCCGAACATTCAGGAGTTGGGACTGATAATTCCTTCATGTCTTACATTGGTTTGGAAAGATCAGATTAAAGATGGTTACCGCCATTGCAGCTCCAAGACCTCATTCAGCAACTCTTTCTCCCTTTCATATGCAGCTTCCAACTGGAAAGGGGTAGCCGGGGTTATAGTATTTACCATCATAAAAACAAGAGGGAGTAGAAACGGTTCACCAATGTTATTCAGTTTAACTCGTTCCATTTATGAATACCGAGGTATTACTAGTTTTATAACCCTTTGATATTCAAAACTGAAAGGATCAAAGCATATACTCACCATGGATCTGTCAATTGACATTGCACCTGATGGAGAAGACGAGCGACTTGTGGAGGGGACACACTGTGAAGCCATAGAAGGTATGCCTGGTGAAGCCATGTCACAACCACTCACCTGCTTCATCGCGTTAAGTATTTGGTCCTGTAAAAGAGGACAAGAATATGAGATCAATAGATCTGAAAGTTCAGGTTCTTCATTTTGAGCTGGATGGGTGGGCGTTCTTTATTTTGTCAGTGCGTATTTCAGAGGTGGGCTTACCCTTTGAAGCATATTTGTCTGTAGAATACTATATAGCTGCATGTACAAGGATCCACCAATAATGTTTGATGCAACTTCTGCTGAAGAGGGTATACTTAAAGATGGAAGGCGAGAAATTGTCTGCATGCAAAATGGAATCCAAAGTTAAAAACATCAAATGGTAAAAAAGTAAATAAGTACAAACATGATTTTTTGGCTGTCTTTTGTACTCCTAGTTAACAAAAGAAGAAGAGCAAGGGCATTTTCTACTCCTGAGTTTACTAAAAAAAAAAAAAAGTGGAGCATATGACCTGCATACTGTGACACTTCTGTAGGCCAGGTGGTTGAGCCTGAGATTATAAAAAAAATATTTGTTCATTTAGTTTACTGAATATAAATGCGTAAAGTATTAATGTCTGCCAATACCTTATCAAAGTCAACATGCGCAGGTATAACTTTAAATCGACCTCTTATAAGCGGAGGTTTCGATCTATCATCATGGTCCTCTGAATTAAAATGAGGCACATTAAAGTTAACACGTCAGTAGGTAGCAAGGTTATTGTAGACAAAGCTACATTTGAACTTTTCAATCTAGAATCTTTACCTGCTGATTTATGTGCCTTAGGAGCAGCTTCAGAAGACGTTTCATCTGATACATGCAAGGGCGCTCCATTACACTTGTCACGGTTGTGGATGCTACTTTGTTGTCTGGAGCTGAAAGGATTGGATCTTAATTACATATTGCTTTGAAAAGATAGATAGGATAAATTATGCACTGCTGAGATATATTTTGGAAAGTGACAAGGATAAACGGGTGTTCTCTTTTTTTTTTAAAAAAAAGTGCTTAAGTACTTTATAGCTTTTAGAACAACACTAAGCATGTGCCAAAAGATTAAGAGAAAACTAGTTGATGGAACATAAATTCCAATGTGGTAATAGACATAGAACCATCTGTAAGTTTCCTTCAGTTTTTATGTAATGCTCTTTCTGGTATGGTTGTGTAGCTCATTTATAATACTATTCATGAGTCAACTATTATTATTTTCGATGAGTTGTTGGTGTGCGATAAAATCTTTGAGATTGCAACACTATTCACCTTGGAGACAAGTACGATTTTCCTCATGTGAATGCTAGTGTTGATGAGCCATCCAGTTATCAGGAAGCTTCTTGTATTCCGGAATGGCAGCTCGCTATGTGTGAGGAGCTTGCTGCCCTTGACCGAATAGGAACATGGGATCTCGTTCTATTACTATCTCATGTTGTGCCTATCACATCTAAATGGGTATACAAAATTAAGACTAAGTCAGATGGTTTCATTGAAAGATTTAGAGCTCACTTTGTTGCTAGAGGTTTTACTCAGGCACGAGATTATGATGAGACATTTTCCCCCGTTGCTCATATGAAAAATGTTTGTACTTTGATTGTTACAGTTGTGGCTTCTTCCTAGACTATCTCACAGCTAGATGCCTAGAACGCTTTTCTTCATGGTGGTTTGAGTGAGGAAGTTTATATGCAACCACCTCCAAGTGTTGATGCTCCACCAGGATATGTCTGTCGTCTTCGTCATGCTTTATATGGTCTTATACAGGTTCCTCGTGCTTGGTTTGAGAGGTTTGTCTCTGTTATAGAGGCTATTGGTTTTACACCTAGTGATCATGATCCTGCATTGTTTATTCATCTCTCTCCACACGTGGACGCACTTTATTACTTCGATACGTAGATGATATGTTGATTAAGAGAGATGACGCAGAGGCAACTTGGTAGCCAAAGAAATAAGCAGCTATACATTGTTCTAGTATAGAGGCTGACCTTCGAGCCCTTGCTACTACTAGATCTTTTGGGCTTCGAGGGTAGTTGGGTGATTTTGAGAATTTTTGTGATGTAGCCACACTTCTTCTCCGTGATAATACCAGGGCCATACAAGTTTTTGCTAATCCTGTAAAGCATGAACTTATAGAACATATTGGAGTGGATGCCTTCTTTACTCGGTCTCATTGTATTAAGAAAACTACTTGTCTCCAATCTGTGCCTTTAGAGTTGCAATTGGCTAACTTTTTCACTAAAGTGCAAACTCGAGAGCAACATCGACTTCACTTGATCAAACTCAATGCTTCCATCCAATCCTCCACTTCACCTTGAGTTTGACGGGGGGAGGGGTGTTATGTGTATGAAGGTTCTTATAATATAGGTCCATAAGGCCCATGAGACTATCTATATGTATCTATAGCTATCTCCACCTAAGGTTAGTAATAGAGACCACGTAGAGTGCTTTCGTAAGCCTTTAAAAACAAGAACAAACCTCTCTTTGGACGAAATGTGTCCATCTGATGAACAAGAACTAAAAGAAAACTTCCTTTCATGGGATGAGCTGGTGGGAATAATGTCTGGTTGTTTCTCTTGGCATTCCATATCGAAGCCTTCTATGGAATTGTCTTTCCTGGTAGAACCGTTTGTGGGCATCCTATGCATTGAAGCATTCCTGATAGTGAAAACAAGTGAATACCAATTGACATCGTCATCAATGCACTCTCCAAAATAGCACTAGATCTTGTTATTACAAGCAACAATGTCTATTACCTTAACAAGCAAGGAGGCTGATCAGGAGATGAAACAGATGACTTATCTTTGGTTGTCATATCATTTTCCTACCAACTTTTCTTGAGTCGATGTCGCAAAACTTTATGCTAAGTTAAAACACCAAAATTTCCACATGAAAGTAAACTTACAATGTCGGCATCATACTTCATTGATAAATCTCTCGACAAATGCGGCCCTTCCTGAAGATTGATCTTGTAGGCTGTCCAAGTCATAGAAAGACATATCTGAATCTTTGCATGTGTCTTCACATTCTCGTGCCCCGTAAAAAGGTCAATTATACGGAATTATGCGGTATAAATATCAATTATTAAAAAATTTATATCATTACCAGTGAAGCTTGAGATCTCAGGTCATCCATGTCAAAGGTCCAGCTGCTAATGCCCCTTTTGTATTCATCCTAAGGAAATAAAAAATATTAGTCATCAATAAATGTATAGTGTGAAAACTAGTGTTCTTTTGATTATTAACGAGGCTATTTTATAGTTTTTGTTGGTGTGTGTTGGGTGTAATGGCAAAAGGCGTTGCTCAACTTGCTACGAAAATAGAGCTAGATATTTAGCATGTGCACCTGTGAGATTTCTTCTTTCTTTCCATCAGACATTTTCTTTTGAGCCATTAAATCTTGATCCTTTTCCTGCATCATGGTGAACCTTTGTGTGTTAGTTTCATATAGAATAGTTAGTCACAAAGTAGAACTTAAAACCAGTGTACCTTCAAAGCTTGATATCTAACACCAAGGCCAGGCAATCCTTCTAAAAGCTTTCGTGCAATGAAATCAGTGGAACGAGCTTGTTTGAAAAATGATTGCTTCAATAATCTTTTGCTGAAGGCCTCCTTGAAGGGTCTTTTACCAAACACATAGCAACCATTTGCTTGAAGTTCTACCGTAAGAATTTATTGTTCAGAAATGAGAAGTTATACTCAACTTAGAAAATATGGAGGCCATCTCAAATATATTTACCCTTGAGAATTTCTTATCTCTTTCATAATCAAGACCTGGAGGAGCATTCTGGAGTGTCATAAGCAAGACCTGTCAAAGTGCAGAATTTAGGTACTGCTGAAGCTTTAACATAGCATGAGGATTTACTCCAAGTAATCACATCTACTGAAAGTATACCTTCATGGGAGGGTACTTAGAGAAAGGAGCATGACCATGAGCAAGTTCAAGTGCAGTAATTCCAAAGGACCATATGTCTGCTCTGTAGTATATGGAAATAGCTCCAATTAACAGATACACACAAACAAAAAAAATACTAATGCAAATGAAAATCAGTTAACAAGTTGGACTAGGAAGGAAAAAAGTTAGGTGAGGACCATCCGGACATGGTGCGGATTGTTTGGTTGACATGCAGGCCTGTTGACATGTGGACCACGATATCATTTTAACCACATGCATGGTGTTTTCGTCCATGTGCGGTCCACACGTCTACTGCACATCCGCACCGTGTTTTTGAGGACCATCCATACCGAATTTGTTTCCAACTAGGAATACCCTACCTGAAATCATATCCATGTAGCTGCTCCATAACCTCTGGCGCCATCCTAGTACATTGAAAATGCCCAAGGATGAACATGTGCAACAAGGAAAAAAAGAACTCCACATGTCATGAAATAGTATTATGTATTATTTAAGATGTTGGTACGATTCTATACCAACAAGGCGTTCCCACAAAAGTATTCCTGGCCCTCTGCCTATCACCGGAATCAAAAAGGCAAGCAGAGACTCCAAAGTCCCCAAGCTTAATTCCACCCCTACCATCAACTAGAATATTTCCTGCCTATCATCGGAGAGATAAATTAAATAGCAACCATTTAACTTTGCTGAAACAAGTAGAACAAAAAGAAGAATATGTATAGTAGTCGCAAAGGAGAAGAAAGCAACAGATACACGTGAATAAATCCGGCTGGAATTGTACATTTACCTTCACATCTCGATGTATAGAGCCATGATGGTGAAGATATTCTAAACCTTTCAGGACTTCACGAAGTATCGTTGCAATGATGGGTTCTTCGAATCCAGTAGGATGGACTGATTTCATTATGTGAAGACACGACCCTCCAGCCATATACGGCATAACCACCCATAACGTTTGGTCCCTTGCAAATGAACAATGCGCCTTGACAACGTTAGGGTGGTCTATCAGAATCATTGTCTGAGCTTCACGCACGATGTTGTTCTGTGTCGAACATTCACAGTTAGTTACTCAGATGAGCTTTGCAACCCTGGTGGCGTACCTAAGCTAGAAAGAGCCACAAACTTGAATAGTATTCCATGGAAATGTCAACCAAGAGTTACAAATGCAGTAAAAAAAAAAAGCGCAACTGAAAGAGTGTTCAAACTATTGCACCCCCACATTCTAGATTTCAAATCAGTGCTACCGAACAAGTAGTGCTCATTTATTCAATGATTCAGTATAGTTCTTCTTCAGCTAAAATACAAAAGGTCATTTTCTTTAGAAAAAATTGTTTCGAAGAATTTTCTTCAGAAAAAGACTCCATCCATAAGCCATTATTCTGAACATCACTGGCCCAAATAGTTAGATCCTAAACGCAGCGGATCAGAGGAAATATGGAATGGTGTGGCGCACGCCCGTACCAGGTCGCTGTTGGTGCGCTCGAAGTCGAGCACCTTGACGGCGACGATCTCGTCGAGTGGCTTGCAGAGCGCGCGGTAGACGATGGCGCTGACGCCCTGCCCGATCTCCTCGTAGAGCTCGTAATCCTCCACGTGGATCGGATACTTGCGCCTCTCCGTTCCTCCGCCTCCCGCCGCCGTCTTCTCGCCGTGCCCCGTCATGCTGCCGATTCCGTCCGGACGGCAGAAACACCGTCGTACCGCCGATTAGACGATGACCGCCGACGACGAACACTAGTCCCGCTGCTCTCGCCGCACTGCCATCACGCGTCGGAATTGGTGGTGCATGCCTCGGTGGGTAGAGGCGATCGAGGAGGTGAGAGTGGGACGGGAGGAGGAGAGGAGGGAGGTGCGGGGGCTGTAGTGAAGGACCGTGCTTCCCGGACGCGGAGGATGGCAAAATAGAGAGGGAAGAGGAAGCACGGAGCATTCACAAGCATAGGAGAGCGCGAGCGCCACTTGGTTGCGACGTCGTCGGCCCTCGCCACTTGCATGGTTGCTTGATGTGTTCACCTCTAATACTTTGATAATATTAGATGATTGATAAAACAAGATATATGCCATCAATAGTTGCTGATAAACACAATAATTTTGTACTAGTATTCTTATGATCGAGTACGTGTGCACTTCTGCATGCAGTTTTTCTGATACAGGTCTGTTGTTGACCGTTAAACTATGCTCAAATTTGATTTTGGCTGCCATGACGAAACTATAAATAAAGGCCTTGTTTAGTTGGTAAAAAAAAAAAAAAAAAAAACACCGTTGAAACTCCTGTAGCACTTTCGTTTGTTTGTGGTAAATATATCCTAAACTCAAAAGATTTGTCTCGTAATTTACATCTAAACTGTATAATTAGTTATTTTGTTTACCTACATTTTATACTCCAAATACATGTCTTTTGATGTTTTTGGCCAATGAACTACCACCGAGTCTGATCTTTGCTGGATATATATATCTGTAGCCATCGAGCTATCAAAACTTGACGAATTGGACATAAATGTGTTTTTTGTAAAAATAATGAAGCTGTAGTTGGATCTCAAAAAAAAACCATAATTAATTCATTTCAAATAGAAAAGGACGAGCAGTACCTTTTTTTTTTTCTAAAAATATGATCTATTCTATTGGTGCTATATTTGGAGTTCTTTGGATTTTTTTCACGGTCTGGCAAAGAGTATATTGCATTCCTTTTGGATCCAAAAGGTTGTAACAGTCAGCCACGTGGGCCTTTTTTATTTTTTGCAAAGAGTTTGAAGAGCATAATGGTGATCTTTATCACTAAAAGATAAACAAGATAACAGCACTCGAAATCCGTTGTAGTCTAGCTGGTTAGGATACTCGGCTCTCACCCGAGAGACCCGGGTTCGAGTCCCGGCAACGGAATTTTTTTTTTTTTTTTTTTGGGGTCTTGTCCATATCCTCATCGTGCTGTGTCCTCTGTACCTCTGCTTCGTTGGCTCTTCTCCTCACACCACCCTCTTTTCGTATCGCCCGTTGGTATCGCCCGTGAGAGGCAGCTAAACTAGGATAGGCCTCTTGTCCAAAAAAAAAAAAAAAAAAAACTCAGGATAGGCCGGACCCTACCGAAGACCTTCCCGTGTGAAAGCCCGCGATTGCGAGGACTTTGAGTTGTAAAAGCCAGGCGCAAACAGGGAAATGTTTTTTATATAAAATGCAACGGAAGCAGGTCTGATTGATCCAGCTGCCAAAATTAGGAGTAAATTTGGTCTGTTTAGTAATCTTTTGAGCCATCACGGATTCATCCATGAACGTCCATGCATGTGACAGTTTCTTTTTCTTTTTTTTCAAACTTAGATTTGAAATTTTTATACCAAACCAACTCCAATTTGACAAATTTTTAAACCCTTGGCTTCTATAAATCCGGAACTATTTTTACAGAACTTTTCAACGATTTTTCAAATTTTAAAAACAAAAGACGCCTCGAACGCCTTCTTCTCTCCTCGCAACGGGCCGCCCGGCCGGTATAAGCCCACTCGCGCCCCTCCGAGCTCCCCGGCGAAAAACGCAGCCCGCAATCGCCCCTCCTCGACCTCCGTCACCCTGCGGGACCACGCGCCATTGCCGTTCTTGCCGGCGACCATGGCGCGCCTCGAACACACGGGCCATCTTGGTCGCCGACCCGGTCGGGCGGACCACCGGTGGCGTCCTGCGAGGGGCGGGCTCCTCCACTCGAGGCTCGCCCGGCCGGCTCCGCTTCATGGACTACCCGGGAGGAGCGACATCCGGCCATCACCATGAAGTCCGCCGCCCGTCGCGCTCCGCTCCCGGGGCCCGGGCACCGCGTCGGCCTCATCGACTCCCGGCCCACGGCGACTTACGCCTCCGAGGCCCTCCTACGCCGTAATACTCCGACCCGCGGTAATCTTATTTTAATATATCCGTCGCGTCCGCGCGCCGCGGGAACCACGACGCCGACGTGCCCTTTGACTGTTTAAAAACGCGCAGGTGGTAGTGGTGTCGAGATCCGTGAGGATGGCGCTTCGCCGGCAGCGGCACGAGGCGCGGCCGCGGTGCGAAAGGCGCTGGTCCGCGGCGGCGCCGCCCACCGCGGCACTCGCGAGGCGCGCTCTGAAGGGGCCAGCGCTGGTCCGGCGGCGCGAACCGCAACACTCGGGAGGCGCGTTTGCGGTAGCTGTTGGAAAAGGGGAGATTTTGGATGATATCCATTTCACATACGCCACTCATAACATCTAATGGGTCTCAAAATTTTACTTATGCAGTTGGAGACAGCCTAAGCATGATGGAATTGCTGGCCATAGAGCAATGCGAAAAAGGTACAGATCCACCGTACACCGACTGACTCCGCTGAAACTGAAGCATGTGTTCCTCGGCTGCTTTTGCTTCGCTGTTGGGCCTTGGCGGTGGCAATGGCCGGCCGGCCACCCAGCGCCAGCCGCTTGGCCCACTAGCAATGCGGCCTGGCCCATGTCATGTATGTACTCCCAACGTCTAAAACACTGTACATGACTGTACATATTCTCAAAACTCTACTACATATTTATGTCACACTGTAGTACTGTACTAGAACGCTACCAGTGGAAAGCGGTGGGAAAGTTGCACCAAGAACGTCTTTTGAATTTTGGCCTGGAATTGAACTGTACGTGGCATTGTGCTTCGTCCGAAAAGAAAAAAAAATGTTTGCCATGTGAGATTCTTGTCTCGTTCGTGTGGAAACCGTGCCGTTTCGTACGGCAAATCCGGCAAAATCTACGCAAAAGTTAAACAAACATTCATCCAACCAAACCGAACCGTTCTTCTTTTTTCAAATCCGATGCGGTACGGCTTGGAGGTCTCACCACCGTCTTGCATGGTATGGACACGACACGCCGCCTCTGCGTGCGTGACTCCCAGTCCAGATGCTGCCACCGTCCAAATGGTCCGCGACTCGTGTATCGAAGACGAATCGCATGGGCCATGCGCGTGCGTGTGGCAGTCAAGTACTGTTCGTGTTCTCCGAAAATTCACGGGGCCTATCTCGAGATTCCACGCGTCGGCTGGCCGGACTAGTCGTTGCTATTTCGATGATGTCTACGTAATGAGTATTGATGATGTGAAATGAGTATTATTAGATTGTTTATTGATTAATTTGCTATAAAAAAAAAACTTATTAGAAAATATTTGATATTATTTTTCCTCTAGTCAAATTTAAGAAAAGAACCTAACTCGTTGACCAGTGAGATTTGCATTTATTTTGCAATAACCATTTCATATTTTAATCTTTTACACGATAGGGCGTAGGTCATGGGGTTGTTTAGTTTATACTAGTTTCTATACACCTCATAAGTCAGCTAGTACTGTTTTATCATGAAAAAAAAAAGTACACCCCAGTAAGCCGGACCGGTAAGTTCAAGTGATCAGAGCGCACAATGGTTCAAGTGACCAGAGCGGACAATGACTTGTCATCAGTCCATCGTGTGGAGTAACAGGAAACTGCAGCCTATTTTTGAGATTATCGGTACGAGAGATACTATTTTGTATTAACAAATGCAATAGCATCTAAGGGATTGTTCTCTCCACATATATCTAAATCTTATGTGTTAAAGAGACGATGAGTTGGCCAGGAACAAGAGATCCATCATTTGTTTTTTTTTTTTTCCTTTTTTTGACGTGAAACTATAAAATGTTAAGCATAAAGATTCAAGTTCAGATACATCTCAAAATGTTATCGATCGCGTTACAAAAGCATTTACACAGAAAACACACCACTGGCAAAGATCGGGTGTCATGGTGTCATGGAGGCAGAGCTAAATCTCCCTTTCGTTTCGGAAGATGGCGCCATTCCTTGTGTCCCACGAATGGTCAGGAGTAGAAGCCTAGGGTGTCATCCTGATGGCATCCTGAGGGCAGCATCCAGAAAATAAATATCGCTTCGTTATTCACGTATAGAATCATTTATATTTAACAGACAATTTTTAATATCACGTATAGAATCATTTATATTTTTAACAGACATTTTTTTTAACTACACTTTATACTTATTCCAACCCACGCTAGGAAGGAAATAGATTTCCTTGGGTCTATATATTCGCATCCCAGGCAGAAATACTGAACGCCACCGCATTCCTGGGCCCTTCCCATGAAGGTCATCCTGATGGCATCCTGGGGCATATCCAGAAAATAAATCTCCAGTCTAGTTATTCACATGGTCCCAATCATTTAATTTAACAGACAATTTTTAATATCACGTATAGAATCATTTATATTTTTAACAGACCACTTCGCGCGCTTCGAGGCTCCCATCCGTCTCCCGCTTCCAATCCCGACGGCAAAAGGCCCAGATTTCCCTGGGTCTATATATTCGCATCCCAGCCACCAATACTGAACCCCACCGATTTCCTGGGCCCACCCATGTGGTCTTAGAAGCTACAACGTTGGGGCATATGACCTCACCGACGCATCTCCAGTCACAGACACATGGTCCCACGCAGCAATAAAAATATTAGTGGCCCACCGGCAGTGCAGGGGACCGACGGTGAGCTGGCGACCACTTCGCGCGCTTCGAGGTTTTTTTATTTACCTAAATTTTATCCGTCTCCCGCTTTTCTTATCCACGAATGCAAAGGCCCACGTTTCCCTAGGATATTTACAGGACTGCCACCACTACCGGCCCGCCGATTTCTTCTCCTTCGTCTCCGGCGGTTACTACTCTGACGGTGGCACACAACGAACAGCGCGACTTTGAATTTGAACTGGGGATAATCTGAGTGGACTAGCAGAAATTGATCAGGAAAAGGATTAATGGAGCAATTTACACAAAGAGAAGATAGATGGAGGAAAAAAAATTATAGTGAAAGCAAAGATTGCTCTCCATTGCTTTCTTCCTCCAGCCCTCTCCTCACCAAGCAAAGAATTCCTTCCTCTCTCCCCCCTCCTTCTAACATACAGTAGCATAATATTTGCAGACAAAAATCCAGATAAGAATGTGAATGTTTGCACCATCCAGATAGAGAGTGGTGGCCGCGGCCGGCCGGGCCAAAACAAGGAGAAAAAATTAGCATCATTGTCGCGAGTTCTTGGAACCCCTGGTGTAGCCGTAGTAGGACAGGTACCACTTGACGAACTTCTTGAGGCCGACATCGAGGTTGGTGGTGGGCTTGTAGCCGAGCTGCTCCCTGGCGAGGGTGATGTTGGCGTGTGTGAAGGGCACGTCGCCATTACCGGGCATCTCGACCACGTTCTTCTTGGCCTTGACGCGGAGGTGCTTCTCCAGGATGGCCACGAGGTTGGGCACCGTGACGGGCGAGGTGTTGCCGAGGTTGAAGATCCTGTAGGGCGCCGGCCCGCGCTTCTTGCCCCCCGTGCCGGTGCTCTTGCCGGCCGTGTCCAGGGAGCCGAGGCAGCCCTTGACAATGTCGTCGATGTAGGTGAAGTCGCGGGCCAGGTCGACGTGGTCCTTGCCGCGGTACACGGTGATGGGCTTCCCCTGCAGGATGTTGCGGGTGAAGGAGAAGTAGGCCATGTCGGGGCGTCCCCAGGGCCCGTAGACGGTGAAGAAGCGGAGGCCGGTGATTGAGAGGCCGTAGATGTGGTTGTACGTGTGCGTGATCTCCTCGCCGGCCTTCTTGGTGGCCGCGTAGAGCGAGGCCGGCTGGTCGGTGCGGTCGCGCTCCGAGAAGGGGACCTTGTCGTTGAGGCCGTAGACGGAGGACGACGAGGCCCAGACGACGGCCGGCTGCGGGTCGGCGTCCTTGCAGGCCTCGAGGAGCGTGACGAGCCCGGCGATGTTGGAGTGCACGTACGAGGCCGGGTTCTCCATGGCGTAGCGCACGCCGGCCTGCGCGGCGAGGTGGAGCACGTGGGTGAAGGGCACGACGTCGAAGAGCTTGGCGAGGAGTCGGCCGTCGTTGATGTCGCCCTCGACGACGAAGACCCCGTGGGACGCGAGCAGCGCCTTGCGCGCCTTCTTGAGCGACGGGTCGTAGTAGGCGTTGAAGTTGTCGACGCCGACGACGCCGTCGCCGCGCTTGCGGAGCGCGAGGGAGCAGTGGGTGCCGACGAAGCCCGCGGCGCCCGTGACGAGCACGGACATGCCGGCCTGGCGCCTGGGCACGGCGGACGCGCGGATCTGCCGCTCCCAGTGCAGGCCGCCCCACGAGGCGGCGAAGTACTTGGAGGAGGTGTCGACGAAGGACTGGAAGCTGAGGTAGGACGCCGTCATGGCGACGAGGAAGAGCGCCCACAGGAACATGGTGCTGGTGGACGCGAAGCAGCGGTGGAGCTGCCGGTTCATGGCGCCCGCCCGCTCGATCTTCACCTTGCCTGGGGTGGAGGGAAGAGGTCCTCCTCCAGCACCCGCATCTTCAACGCCGCCGCCGTCTTGCCTGCCGTGCGACGGACGCCGCTTCCCTTCCCCGAGGGACCAGATGGATGCCTCTTTTCTCGTCGCAGATTCTGCTCGCTTCCTCGACGCAACGAACGCTGGGCAGGGGGCCGGAGACGCAAGGGATCAACCTGCGCCGCGCTGGACGACGGACTCCGGCTCTCGTCCTCCTCCTGATCGATTGATTATTCCTTGCTCACCCTTGCCGGATAGAGAGATGGATCGGCCGCCGGAATGATTGATAGATACTAGATAGGTTTCCTTGCTTGGGGGCGAGGAGAGCGCGCCCGCCCGCCCAGAGAATGAAATTTTATTCGGAAGAGGAGGAAAGGAGGGCAGGAGCTTGATGCGCGCCTGCCTAAACGGAAACGTGGAGGTGGGACGGCGCGGAGATATAAATAGGGCAGCGGGGCCGACAGCGACGGGAGCGCGGGTGAACGCGGTGGCGGACGCCCGCCGCTGGTGACGACTGACGAGGGGGGCTGCGGCGCCGGGTGGTGGCCACGGCGGCTCTGGGGCTTGGGGGAGACGGAGGAGCGATCGGGTGCGTCGTCGAGTCCCAGGGCCAGGGCGACGGCGACGCCTATTTTTGGGGGTCGGGCGCGCTGGGGATGAGATGGGTGGGCGCTGGGCGGCGCCGGACGCGCTATTTTTGTGTTCCAGGCTCATCACATTTATGAGCGTTTTTGCGCGTGGGCGTAAATGTGATTTGTTGTTTTTCGTCCGGGGTGGTGAGTCTACGCGTGCGGAGATTTTGTTTTCTCGATTTATTAGAAGAAGAAGTTTCCATGTTCAGACTGTCGATCTGGAGATGTAGGGGAAAAAATCAAAATCAAATTTATTTGGGTCCAAGTTTAATCAGATCTGAATGGAAAGAAAAACGGTCGATATCGAATCCGATGATCCGTTAAGCAATAGTGAACTGTTGTTTCTTTTCCTGGCACTTTTATTTATGTTGTCACCAGACCTGCTGAGTTGTTTTTACTGATATTTGTGACGCGTTATTGATGAGGATAAAAGTATTCATTAGATTCAAAATGTGTTGTTATTTATTTTCTTATATAAAACATACTGATATTTGTGAGGATGATATGTATCACTAGATTGACCATAAAATATATTATTTAATTCCATCCATATCCCATCTATCCCCAGTTTCACCTTTTTTGTCGACTTTTTGTGGAGCTTTTGTTCCGGACATCAAAAGAAGATTGAAAAAATTTGATTTTACTGGCATACTATATGGTATCAGCCGCAATATTGCCATAAATTGAAAAGTAAATGGATCACATATAATTTTTAAAAAGAAATGTTTCGATCTTTAATAAACTTAGTACATTTAGGAATCAAACTATACAAGTTAATAGTTCAGCCATATGAAACAATCGAAAAATATAAGCATGATCGTTGTATTGTATTTTCGCACACCTTTGAACCTAAGCATGTGTTTTGTTTAGGGATGTCCTAAGATGAGGAGGGGCACATCTCTAATTTTAGGGGGCCACATCTCTTTGGTTGAATTTTAATGGGAGCTTTTGAGTCACATAGCCATGGGACTAATATGGATGGGTTGAGCCATGAGGCCCACTTCTCAACCTCTCTTCCTCATTACTCTATGTTCGATGCCGACCCATTGACGCACCTCTCTAACCCTCTCCATGGTGCCTTCCTATCATTCGCCCACCCCACCACCATCTCGTTTGCACCTCAACATTTTATTTTCCGTGGCGGGCATTTGAGAAACACCGCCTTGTAAAATAACCGCTTCACGGTAATGGGTTACCGTGGCGCCACCCCAAATGGTCCGTTAACATGTCATTCACACCACCACGCCACCACCTCTCACCCCCTCCCCACGGCTGCCTCACTCCACCCACGACGCATCTCTCCCCTCGTCAACAGCTGCTCATCCACCAACGCCACCGGATCCGGCGCCATATGAATAAGAAGGATTAGAATGGCGTGTGACGGGAACCTAAGTGAAGTGTTCCCTGGGAAGGAACCAATCGGGCAGGCTGGGCGGTTCAACTCGGCGCACATATGACGTATTATTCTTCAAACAAGATGACTTCATCTTAGTTCACCATCGTAACATTGTAAAAGACCGCCACACTTCTAACATAGGATTGTCCCAACACATCTCACTTCATCCTTGGAACCAAACAAATGATAAAAATCAATCCCGTGTCTATAATAGCTATGGTTAAGAAACATCTAGTTTCATTTTAAACAAGATGTCATATATCCTAATAAACGTAAAGATCATTTTCCCAAACTTTATATATTTTGACACATAATTCAAAGATGTCGAACTAATCATTGTGAACACATTTTGCCAACTCTTTCAAAGGTAGACCTAGGTTTTGCCAACTCTCCATAGGGTGCAACAATCCTAGACAACTATCCCATATGTTTCAAATTGCAATTCACTTTGTATTTATCCTGAATCCAAACTTATCTAATTTTGGTCAAGTTTGTAGAAAGAAAAATGTTTTCCCTACAAGAACATCATTAGGGAAAACTGATCCAACTTTCAATAAGTTGGACATAAGGTTAAAGAAAGATAACTCAAACTTTGAATAAAATGGTTTCCCAATTATTTTCAGTTCGTTGATGGATAGAAAATGCGAGATCGTGGTGACAAACTCAAAGGGAAAAAAAAACACTGTACGTACGTACGTGTTAAAACAGTAGGTTGAGTGCCGCGCGGGGACGTGCTACTCGAAACACAGCTGTTTCTCTGTACTAAACAAAGAGCGCATCTTACTTGCAAAACCTGGTAAAGTCTCTGGCTCCAGCTTTACCTGCTCGTGCGAAGCGTGATCGTTGAACATTCACCCCTACGCTACTCGTTTCCTATCCCTTTCTTCTCACGCTTGCTGTCCGGATTGGTGCACTGCCTCGTGTGGTCTCCTCTCCTGGATGATCCAAAACCATAGACCTTGCGTACGTATGTACTATGTCTCGTCTGGGAACCAAATCAACAGATGCCCACAAGAGCGATGGCTGATCGCCCCCGGCCTCCACAGCCAGAAACGGAGCCACCGCCCGTCCACTGTTGGTGTTGGCGCACGGCGCACCGACGCCGCCGCCGGCCGGGCCGGCATATTTCCCCTGCCGATCGAGCACGAGCAAGGCTGCTGCTGTGGCAGCTGCGCGTGGGTGCGGTCCTACCACCAATAACGTTTGTTGCATTCTGGTGGAGGTGCGGGAGGACGAGGACGGCACCGTACCGTACAGCATCATCGTATATCGGGCCGATCGGTCGGTTTGGTGCCATGGCCACTTTTGTTGCGAGTGAGGCCGGGTACCTGCGCGTGGAAACCAAGGATCCAATGCAATGCAATGCAATGCAATCCAGTTCCGATGGACTCAATGCAGGAGTATGAAGGGGATGAACGCGGATCGTTTCATGTGCGCTATTGACCCCTCCTCCGTTCCAGGATCCAGCGCTGAGCGGGGCCGTCGCGCCTCGAGTGGCGCAGCTCACACCTTGCTGCCGTTGCTCGCGGCCGCCGCCCAGTGCCCATGTGACTGGTGCCCGACGCCCAGTGCCCTGCCCCCTGCTGGTGCGGTGTGGTGCCTACCGACTGCTGCGGAGAGGAGAGGACCATATTAATTTGTCCAGCGTCACCAAACCTGATTCACATGCCGTGGCGACGACGCTGTGATGGAAATGTAAGCGAGACACACGGGCTGTGGCTACTGGATTTGGCGGTGGTCAAAAGCCTGGCGGAGGCGCGCATGATCCCCGATCCGGACATAAATCTCGTACTAGTATATGGAATGGATGGGATGTGCTTTTGCATAAAAAGATGATACCAACTCGGCAACATTCCACCGTGTGCATGTGATTGCTGCCTCCTGCCGGCCGCTGAGGGCAAATCTACAGGTCAC
The DNA here is from genome assembly GCA_015847255.1 of Hyparrhenia diplandra. NCBI lineage: Eukaryota > Viridiplantae > Streptophyta > Magnoliopsida > Poales > Poaceae > Hyparrhenia > Hyparrhenia diplandra. The sequence continues at coordinate 9,670 of JADLZK010013192.1, read as the reverse complement.
CGCTGCCTCACAGCAAGGGAAGAGTCAAGTTTAGGCGGCGGCCGCGGCCCAAGCTATACTATTCTGAATCCGTGATGCATAGGAGACATGAGACGAGACGCCCATGTTTGTTTTGCATTCACCTAAAGAACCACAAGTTCACACAGCTCTGTGGTTCAAAAAAAAAAAAGTTCACACAGCAGTCACAGGCTCACCGCACCTACTGACTGTTTGCCATCATGCCCTGTATGGCCGGCGGCTGGCCGTTGTGGCTGCATCTGCATGCAGTTCTGGACATTGGAGAAGTGGTTTCGTCGTGCTTGTCTTCAACTTCAAGTTTGTCTCTTTCCATGGACCAACAAGCTTTGGCCTTTTTCCTCAAAAAACAAGCTTTGGCCTTTAGAGGTTGATGGATGCGTGTTACTACATAAGTACATATAAAGCATCGGGATTCCGATGTCCACATCATCCAACCGTAGTACGTTCCAGAATCCAGACTGGTTCCGTACGGATCTGTAGGGGAAAAAAGAGCAAAGTTGACACTGAAAGCTAACGGCGCCCGGGACCGGCCGGCCGGGAAGAACGTACAAACCTGAGATGTGCAAATCAAACTGTTGATCTCTAGCATTTTTTTTTTCAACACGAGGCATTCTGATCTCTAGCATCAGCACGAACCTTTTTCTTTTTTGCGATCGAGCTGCATCAGCACGAACCCAGCACATAGTATATGGAATTAAAGGATCGGGTTGTTGCAACCCTCCTCACACCTGTTCTATCAGTCCGGTGATATGGCGTACGCGAGAACGGCAACGGACGCCATCACGGGACCTGCCTGACTGCTTTTTTTCTTTTTCCTTGGTCGGTCGTTTTCCTTGATAGGGACACTGGCGATAAGTAAACGATTATATATAAGTGGCAGATTAAACGACTTTTCCACGCGGCAGCATCTTGCTTCTTGCACTTGCAGTTTCCGCAGAAGCTCAGTCTTGACAGCGGAATGCATAGAAAGTGCAAAGCTGATCGTTGTCCAATCTTTTTAACCGGCCGGTAGCTTTAGCTTCAGGGGCAAGCATGTCTGCATATACTGGCGTTCCCATATGGCAATCGATCGGATCCAACCGAGTGGCGGGAGGTGAGTGGCCGCCGTAGGTGCGTGAGTGCGTTCAACGGCTGCTCGGCAGGAAAGCGAGACCGACCGCGAGCCGGGGGCGCGCCTGCAATGCAGGTGCAAGGTAGTTGCCACGGCAGGGAGTTGCATGGCAGGCATGCGCTTGGCTTGCGTGCACGGCCGGCGCGCGCATGTGGCAGCTGGTGGTGGCGGCGACGACTGCGCCGCGCGGCGCTGCTGTGTGCGACGTGTTGACTCGTGCCGCGCGCGCGCCGTGCACACTGGGGCGCGGCAGCCCGGCCAGCAAATCGTTGTCGCCGGGACGGACGACGACGACAGCTGCTGGTTCTGGGTGGCACTGGACGGGACACGTACCGTGGTCGTGCACAACTTTTCGACGTAGTACCACGACGAATCGTTGGATGGTGACATTATTGTGTGCGGCTCTCGACTTGACCGCCGGCGTTCTGGAAAACACACGGATCGGCGGCCGTGTCTGCGTGCGTAGGAAATGCAACGGACGGCGTGCGTCATCCGGCGGGCGGATTCAGAAGCATCCACAGGAGCGATCGCATTCGCCAGCTCCTCCCTCCGTTGGGCCGTGCGCACCCACACGCTGCTGGCCCGCAGCCCGGCGGTCATCATGTGGAGCAGCCCATGGACACTCCAACCGGGCCTATTTCTTTTACGAATGGATTGGGCCAGTATGTTCCTCCAAAGCCCAAAAGTAATGGAATTGGCTCTGTCTCCGGCCCAACACACACACAAAGTCCAGAGTAGACGTAGTCCTAGGGGACAAGGAATTAACGGGCTTTTTTTTTTTGTTAAAGAAGGGAATACATTTTTTAGGTAGAGAATCAAATTTTAGTTTATTTAAAATCAAGTCGTAACATATAAATATTCACATCGTTCACCCAACCAATTAAGCTAGGCTTATTACTTCTTAGTCATAATTTTTTTCCTTGTCGATGTCGGCGTAACTATACATATAACTGTATATACACGTTCAGCCTACGGTCCCGCATCACATCTGCGAAGGTACTTTTTTTTTTTTTTAAATATCTGCGAAGGTACTTTTTTTTTTTTGAGACAGTACAACGCAGACGCTCACAACACGCACGCACACTCACCCCTATGAACACACGCACGCAAACCCTACCCCTATGAGCACCTCCGAAGGACGGGCGGCCGGCAGATCTGGAGATTCTCGAAGTCACCGTGGGGCGCCTCGTCGTCGATGGGAACGTCGCTTACCACTTAATGTATAACGCCGGAAAATTCTGGGAAAAATCCCAAGAAAAGGTCGCGGCACCGGGATTTGAACCCCGATGGGTAGCGTCCCACCTGGGCCGTCCTATCGTTGGACTACAAGCCAATTCGCATCTGCGAAGGTACTTACTTATAAAGTAAACATGTGCTACAAATGGCCATCACAAAAAAGTGGTCACAAATAAAGTAAACACGGGCGTGTATGCGACTACTTTTTATGTATGCCGACTCGATCGTGCGTGCGTGCGTGCAGTGCTCTAATTATCCCCGATACCGTCCAATGTTTCCGGTCTTTTCACTGTTGCCTTTTCTCCATGCATGTATTACTGTTCTGCTACCTACCTATGCTCTCACTCGTCACTGTTGACGTCAACATTGTTGTGCTTCAAGGAACAGGGGAATAATCTGCAGCTATATATGGTTTACTTGCTAGCCCTTGTTAAATAATTAGTTTGGCCCAACACAAGCTGCCAAAGGACGCACGACGTTTTTCCAAACCAGGATCATCACTATGCTGATCGAGCTGAGATCGGAAAAAAGCTCCAGTAATTGTAACAGGTAAACTTCGTTTTTCTACACAGATAAACAAGGATAATCAAGAATAAAATAGGTAGCTCGATCCACACCTTGGTCGATCCTAGTGGTCAACAATGTAACTAACGTGCCTGTGCGTGTGTTCCTGATCTTGTAATTGGAGCCGGCCAACTGTACGCAGCTACTTGTGATCAATGTGCTATATATCGTCTAAATGGGGCACAGTACAGTACTCCTACATGCATGATGATCAACTTGTCTTTTTTTTCTTTTGCACATCACAAGCAACCGAATATTGGCCTGGCTGAAAACCATAGTTCGGACGTACGAGTAGTACGTAACTAATGACGATACGCTGGGCATGCATTTTTCTAGTCAGTTCAAGACCCAAACCAACCGACCAACCAATCTATGGGTTGATTGCCATCTCCACGATTCCAGCTGGTGGTTTGTTAGCATGCATGTTCAGTTCTTGAATGAAATTGCCTCTGTAGTGCATGCCATGTTCGTTCTTCTAAGCTAGCGTACATGCATGTGTACGTTATGACCGTTTCACATGTCTCAAATCATGGTGTGATTCTTGTTCTCTCTGTCGTCGGTACACACTCCTACCACAGGCTGACACCACAATCGATCCTCCGTTCGGTTGGTACGTCTTCACCTCGATCTCTATCGCTGGATCAGCTCCTGGCAAACGTGCATCCATCGCCGTCGTCCGGCCCCGGCCAATTCCCCATCCCCATCGTGTAGATATTGTTTTGCCTCCTCCGGCCGGTTTATTATTACAGGCCGGTGGTGTTGTGAAGCGTTCAATGTAATGATAGATAATTAAGTTGGCTGTTTTCTCAGTCCATTATATGTTCGACAGATGCATGCCACCATATTGCAAGTGCAGCATTTGAAGCTGCTGCACTGAGAGCAAAAACCATCGAATTAATGACAAACTATAGTACTTTCGAATAACAGAAGATATAAATTCGCAAAAAAGAAGATAGAAGATATAAATTCATCCCAGAAATATACTCATATACTCCGCCTGAATTCGGCGCAAAATCTACAAAAGTTGAGACCGACCTAGTTACTTCACATAGAAACTGTACATTGATTTTCGCACGGCTTGCTTTTTTTTTTTTCGCAACCGTATAAAGAGCAACCGTATATATATATAGTAGCACACTGGTACTGTACATATACGAAATATATACACAAAGACCTTCCTCATGCAGGATATCTCGGTGCTATATAGAAGAAACAAAAAGGAAGGTGGGGGAAAACTCTCACTATTTCATCTTACAAAGTCTTATCCCTGAATAATGGACGATATGATCTTGATCACATTTCATCAGTATATGTATAGTTCAAATCCCCCTCACTGAGTCACTGCTGCTGCTTCAGCACTGCAAAACACCACAAGAATCCAACAAAATATCGTATTAGATGTTGCCCCAAACCACCAAAAAAAAAAAAAAAAAAAAGATCGACTCATCGTTCCCCAACCACCATATGTGCGCATATATGTATCCAAATTCAGAGCACACTTACAATACCTAATAATAGACCACAAAATTAAACAAAAGAAGAATACTCACAAGGGTTCTTGGGGTCCTGCTGGAGAGTCCTCAACAGGAGCTGCATCGCGTCGACCTGAGCTTTGAGAGACACGGCGTAGTCTAGGGTTTCACCCAGCAGCGTGCACTCGTCCACCATCGCTCTCCCTCCGGGCACCATCTCCCTCAGCGCCCTGGCTCGCCTCCTCGCCATGACCCTCGCGACAGCACCCGCCGCTCTGGCCGTGGCTTTGCTCTTGGGCCTCGCCCGGAGCCGCCTCCTCGAGACCATCTTCTTACACCCGCCGGCTGCCACCGTCTTGCACGGCAGCGGCGACGACGACGACTTGCATTGACCCCAAGGCCGTGCAACGACATGGCGGTGGTGCGCGTCGCCGTCGGCCCAGCTGCGGCGACCGTGCTGGGACGAGCTCCGCCGCCAGGGCCCGGCTCCAGCCCGGCGCGGCGCCCCTTGCGTCGGCGAGGGCGGCGTCGGCGGCGTGCCTGACGGCGTCCCTCCTCTCTTGGAGGCTCATGCCCCTCGACGACGACGCGGCACCGCCCTTCCTGAGCCCTAGGAGAAGATTCTTGAGGATCGCTTGCCTGAACTTCTTAGACCCTGCGGCACTCATGCCGCCGCCTAGGCAGCAGCTGCTGCTTGGTGGTGAAGAAGACATGGAACGATCGAAGATGCAATTGCAAGCACGACGACGACACCTGGTGGTTTAATTGGCCACCGTAGTACCAATGGAACAAGATCGATTGTAATACAACACAGCTCAGAATCCTGGTGCTAATTTGCCGGATAATTGCACACGAGCAACTACTAATGATGGTGCTTTAACAATTGTGGATCGATCGAAGAGGAGATATTTGTTTGTGAGCTGAGCTGAGCTGAGCTGAGAGAGAAAGTGGAGAGAAAAAAGAGAGAGCTATAATGCAAGGTTGTTAGCAGGATCATCACACGTCACATGAGTGGTGTTGGTGTGTGTGTGTGTGTGGCAATGTGAGAGGATCGATCGGAGCCTAGCTATATATGGCGTTCATTGCCTGGGACTGCAGGGGAGGAGGGGCGGTGGCCCTAAACCGCTAAACGGCGAGGAGACAGTGCACATGCAGGCACATGGGAGAGGTCAAGGCCCAGGTCCACAATGCCATGCCATGCCATGCATCTAAGCTTGCTTGAATGAATTAATACTCCCATATGTATACTCGGCGGGCCGGGCGTATATATACGATGCGTACGTACTAGCAAGTACATATACCCCAGTACTTGACGATGCCTGCATATGCAATGTCCCCAAAAAAGAGTAGAGAGAGGCCCCATCGCCACATGTTATGTATGAGTTGAGCAACTCTCTAGCCTTACGTGAACACTAACAGTGCACTGTACTGAAAGTTGACAATAGCATAGTCATTTTGTTTTATTTTAATTTTATTTCTGGCGATTGTTTGTTGCTTGACCATTATTTGTGGTGTTTGTGTAAATGATTCGACTCTCTCCGTCCCAAAAAAGGGTGCCGATTTAGATTATTTTTTTCAAACATTTGATTTCATTTCATGAACATACTGCATATAAGAAATATATAGGAGTGTTTCATTTGGTCCGATCTTTAATTCTTTATTAAACATAGACTTCTCCACCGATGTTTCATATGGGTCACATGCATGCACGTTGTAATAACAACCTTGGTAACCAAACAGGTAGTAGGGATGATGACATCTCTTGTAAAGATTACAAAGGGTTAGTTGGGCAAAATTAAGTTGATATGGTGATGAGTGAGCTAGCTAGCAGGGCTGCTGGGGGAATTAGTATGTAGGCCTATAGGTCATACTCATAGCCCTTAATTAGCGGGACAGGTAGCTTAATTATCCCCCCATATTATGAGTGCCTTTGGTGTGGTGGCATGCATGTGACTGCATTGCATAAATTGCTCATGTGTACGCTAGCTTACTATGTATTTTTATCCTTTCTCCATCATGAATTTCTTATGAAAACAAACACAACAGTTTATTATTCGTTCACATGCATGCATTGTTGCTTTCCCCTATATATCCGCATTCATCTCTTACGCAAAGCAACTGCAGCATAGAAGAGAAATTGAACTGCTAGTAGACTAGCTAGACACATGCAGATCGAATCAACTCCAAATCAAAGCGAGCGTGCCAAGCTGTTGATCGAGATCATCGGGACACAATCGGCCACAAAGCTATAGACACACGTACAGTGATTTGCTTTACTTCTTGACTTGTGAATATCGACATCATTTGAAACTAAGGCAGCACGACCCAGTCCCAATGCAATCTTCAATTATAAAGAAAAAGAACCGATTTTTGTATTTTATCATACAAAGAAAAAAATTTAAGACCGGTGATTTATGTAAGTACGCTTACTTCGTGCGCTCTATGCCAGCTCGCCGTTTGATGCGTTAAACCATGTTGGTTTTCATGGGACCCAGCTCCATTTCCCCTTTTAAAAGGCCTAGTTCAAAGGACTTGAGGGGGCAACAAGCTGAACAGCATGCACAAGTACCCGACGGCTCCGGCGGATCCTCGACCCAAGGATCTAAACAAGGTGATGGTCCTAAAAATTATGCTCGTTGTTGGATAAATTAGGCTGGATCTCGAAAAATTAGTCCCTAGTCGGAGGAAAAAGCTCGGCCTCCATGTATTGGGCTCCATTTCCTTTTTTTTTTTTTTTTTGAGAATTACACCGGAATGAAGCCCCGTGACGAAGGTCCGGCTCCATTCCTGGGACATGCGACGCGAGAGACCAGGAAGGAGTGAACCGTGGGGATCCACTCGTTCTGTCGGCCGGAATGGTTCCACTTAATGCACAGGGAACCGATCCATTCGATGCCGAACGAGCCCTGGGTAGCAACCCACACATGATTTTGGGAAAAAAAAAAAAAGACCAATAAAATAAAATAAAGGCATTATGGGATGGAGAGAGAGATAGATCACAAAGCCTAGCGCAAGCTTGCAAACGCGTGACGCGTAGTACAAGCTAGCCAGCCGTGCACCGCAGTCACTGTACACAGTACACGCTCGGGTCCGAGCGGGGACGGGGCGGCACGTACTGAAACTGAAAGCAGCAGCAGCGAGCGAGCGAGAGCAGCCGAGCGCCGATGCCATTTACGCGGACTTAAAGCCAGCCACCAACCACCCCCCTAAACACTAAATCTAGGCGGGCGGGCAAAGGCACGCACGCACCGAGCGCCGATGCCATTTACGCGGAACCAAATCACCAACCACCCCTGGCCGGGCGGGCAGGCACGCACGCGTCGCCCAGCGATGGCGAGGGGCGAGGGCGATGGCGCTCGGAAGCTTGTGCATGTGCGGTGTTCCTGTCGCGCGGCGCGGACCCTGCCTGCTGCCTGCTGGTGTGCGTGCGTGCATGCAGTCGCGCGCGGCCCCCGCTCTCGCTTTACCTCGTTTTCGCCCGAAAGCGACGGGTCGCGTGCGCCCAGCAGGGCCCCGCGCCGGCGACCGGCTCGTGGCGGCATGATCCGGGGAACATGCGGCGGCGAGCCAACGGGACGGCCCGGGGTGGTGGCAAATGGAATTCCGTGGCAAATGGCAAGTGGCAACCGGTAGCTAGCAGGTGGAATTGAAGCGACGACGCCCGCCCGTGGCGTGGTGTGGCGCCGTGTCCCCCGACGAGCCGTCGTCGGTCTGTTGGTGTGAGCGGCGATGGCAACGGGTGGATCGATTACCTCCTCAAGCAAAGTTGAGATGTGGTAGGTTACCTACGTGTGGCAGCAAGTTCATGAATACACTGTACCTGAAGCAGTTGAAAGCAAGGCAATCACGTAGACGTAGTACTGTCGGTCGCGATATACAGTAGCTACACAGTGGCAGGGCGGCCGGGGCACACGACGACGACGACGACACGGCCTAGCACGGACAAAAGCAGAAATGCTGGCGCAGCCGTAACAGGGAGGGCTGCGGCAGATGTTTTGCGGCCTGTACTATCTGCTAATTGCAATTATCTTATTTTTAAAAAACCTCGCGGCGAACACCCCAGCCTGGGCCCTCTGGCCCTGGCGCAGCAGCACAGAGGGCACGGAGAGGGTAGCCATTCCATTCTCAGGATCCATCAAGTCACGCGATGGACGGACGGCACGGCCGGCCAGCTCCGGCTGCACAGAGACATGCACGTCGGCCTGGCCTGCACACTTCCATGTCCTTTCACCTCAGCGGCCGGCCAGGATGCGTGGTCGTAGGATGGTATGGGCATGGACGCACGAGCGAGCGGAGCGGAGCACCTGTCACAGCCATCTGTGCCCGGAGCCTGACGACGCCTTGCCGAGCGAGGAAGAAGGGGTCTCGCTCATGCCATACCATATCCCTGCTGCTGCCCTGCTCTTCCAACAGTGGCCAAGCGTCGTCCTTGCATTTCTTCTCTCGCTGCCTCCTTGCTGCAATTTTTCAGCGTCTGCTCCGCCGGCCGGCCCCGGCCTCCCGATCTCTTTCAGCTTCCAAGATCACGTACCGGTTGGCATTGGCATTGGCGATCCAATGGCCGGCCGTGGGCTTGCCCATGCCCACGCCTTCATTGCTAGCGCACCACCAGGTACTAGGAACAGTGGCATGTGCATGGCACCATATGAACTCGCATCTGAACCCTGCATATGCCGGTTACTTTCTCATGCAACATATCTGAATCTTAGGAGGGAGGGATGACCTGTTTCAGGCTTTTCAGAAGCACCATACCGCCATAAGAATCCGTGTGAATCGATCAGTGGCAAATTCACCGCTCGTTAATGAATTGTGTGAAATCACAGCTACAAGTCATAGTATGCCACAACGATTGGGATCGACCTGGATTTGAATCTGAAACAGTAGAAGAGGCTGGACACCTGTGTGCAAACAGCAATTAAACAGGTGACCAACGACTTTTCCGCTAGAATGCTTTCTGAACTCGCCAGGTATAGTGGTAGTATAGTGTGTATGCCGATCGGTCGATTTTCAACTGACAGCATATCTCTTGCGTGTGGTAGTAGACGATGAGAAATGAGGTGCTTCAAGTACTGCGCTGAGTAGTCTGAACTCTGAAAAGGGTGCAGCTACGCAACGAGTACCAAAGTGTCCCATGAAGCATTGCCCATGATGTGATGCAGATGAGTTGCCGCTGTTTAAATCAACTGTGACATTACATAAGTATGCCACAAATATTGAGGAAAAAAATGATAAAAGAGTATTCCTTCGTCCTAAAAAAACATAAGGTAAT
>JADLZK010013191.1:0-204259 GCA_015847255.1 Hyparrhenia diplandra | reverse complement strand
TTAGAACCCATCTCAAATGACGGCACTAGAAATGCACTGTTGACATTCCTAAGCACAACCACCATGTCGGTGATCACATTAGGGACATCAACGGTGACAGACCTTGCCATAATAGATATTCATCCGCAAGCGCACGTATCTATCATTGTAGCATTTCACCCGAGATATTCAGGGTATCGTTATTTATATTTTCCCAAGGGAAGGCATGGTGTAAGACTCTAGCAGGGGCATGAACAAGACAACATGACTGTATAATTGACCAATACTCAGTATAGGGGTAAGTCATGATAGTTTATAAGATAGTGTGACACACACTTGGGCCAACCTCAAGGATAAAAGGGAAAATAAAGAATAAAGAATATTCCTAATTGGAGTAGGCATTCCTAATGTAGCTGTGCAAAGAAAAAGTTAATTATCACACAAACATAAGTGACTAGGGTCAAAGCTGAGAGTGAGATGGACAGGGAGACCTCCCCGGGTAATACCGAAAGGGAAGGCATTTACGAACTCCTACACAACATATGAGCGAACGGGGATTACAAAGGACGGACAGGGGGTGTCATGACCCCCGCCTACCCTACCCCTCAACCAGGGCATGCCATCATATCCAAAGGTCCTCACCCCGGGCACCATGCCCGCATGTTAAGGAACATCCCATATCCCCCGCGGACTCCCACCCTATGGATGGACGAGCTAGAATATGGACAGACCCGAAAGCCACAACAGACCGCCACCTCAGCACAACCCTAACTCTACTCAAATATGTCGCATGAATGGTTAAGCATAAAGTTCTATACGACGAAACCACAACATACAAACTATAGTCTAGTTCATATGCCATGATCGTGTCGAGAGAATAACATGTCAAGAATATAACACACAAACTATATGCTAGTTCATATGTCAAAACTATAACATGAAAAGTGTACTCTAATTCAATAGCACAACTATATGAGAACAAGACTTGAGAAGAAACCATATATGTATTCATACCGAATGTACCTTTCTCCCAAGTACAGGCTCTCCAATGAAGCTTTTCCTAACTCCAAATACTACTAAAGACTAAAAGAACTAAAGAGAGGGTAGAGAGGAGGAGTGGAGAGGAGGAGTGGAGAGTGAGAGAGAGAGGAGGAGGCTCCAAATGGTGTGTGTTGAGAGAGGAGGTGAGGGGGGCTATTTATTCAAGTGGGAGAGGGGCCTAAGTGCCAAATTCCCCCAAACCGACCATCTCCCCAGTGCAGGTGCGGTGCACCTGCCACGACGACGCGCACCGCCCTCCACGACATTTAATGAACCGCCTTGCAAAAGATGGGCCCGAACCGCCTCAATCCTGGTGCGCACACGTCGGGCCGGGCTCGGCCCGGGGCTTCGGCTAGTGGGCTGTCTTTGGGGCCCAAAAGTCATGTGGCATTGGTGATTGGTCCAGATATGCATCGTGGTGGGCCTTCCTTCTTTGGGTTGAGTTGTGTTCTAAAATACGCTTTCCCGTAAAAGCCCTTTGGTGCATTTTTCACTTGATTGTGTATATATCCTGCAAAACAATTATTTCTCCAATACAAGTGGAAATATATCAATAGTAAATGTATATGAGTATGAAAAGGTATAGTTTCACCCCTCGAATGGTAGAATGTTGACGGTAAAAATATGTCGTTAGTGACCGTCAACACCCACATAGGTTCGGGACTTCTTCCGTGGATTTTGATGCATAGAGTCCTTGTGTCCGTTTTTTTGGCACGTCTTCCAAGTGGCCTAGGCCATGCATTGAAATGTACTTTTGCAATCAATGCATGTAAGTGATTGTGTAAATGAGTGCATTTGCATGAGAAATATTAAAAGGGTTAAATATTTCATAAACCCTGCAAAAGCAATGGTTATGGCTGAACAAAAGATAAGCTCTATATATCGAAATATTGTTCTCGAAAAAGAGAGTTGTAATTTGGGTAGCTGGTGAAGGCTGCCATTCAAGAACCTGCATGGTTATACATATGACTTGAAACTTTTAATATAAAGAAGGATCGGCTCCCTGCGAAGGTTAGTTCAAATAAAATTTGGTTAGAGTTGTAATTTTGGGTGGCTAGCGAGGGCTGCCAATCAAGAACCTGCATGGTTATGTGTGTGGTTTGTAGTATTGAAAATCAAAAGATTGGTTTCCTGCGATGGTTAGTGCAAAAACCATTGTGTTGATTCGTGCTATAAGAAAAATCAAGCGATGCAACCTGCAAAAAAGAGGTGCAAATTTTGGTGTTAGAAAGTTGAGTGTTTGTCGGAAGTTGATTTTGATAGAGGTCGCTAACTAAAGGCTGCTGAATGATGAAGGTTGCCAATTGATAAAGGCTATTGATAAACGGAGGCTCTTTGGGTGGCGCAGGCTGATGACTAATGAAGGTTGCTGAAAACCACCGATATATAAATGAAATCCACTAACAGATGAGGAAGTCCGATGAAACGACGGAGGATGCTGAAAACCAATAATAGATGAATTCGGCGGATGATGAAGCCCAATAACTGGCGGAGGCTGCTGAAAACCAATACTTGATGAATTCGGCGGCCGATGATGATGAAGCCCAATAGGCGGGCGAAGGCTGCTGAAAACCAATATTGATGGATTCTCTGGCCGACAGATGATGAAGCCCGTAACTGACTGGAGGTAATTTAGGATCGCTGAGGTATCTAACGAAAGTTGAACATTTCATGAAAACTACCAACTGATTGGAATACTGACTGATACAAATTCTAGAACTGGATAGATGTGTGACGAAGGCTGAACACTTAATGAGAACACCTAGCATATTGAGACTGACTAATAGCTTGGCTTGGAAAGGTGAAACATGTATATAATGATGAAAGATATGTTCTAGAGGGTTAGCTTGGGAGGGTAAGAGATACTTACAGTGGTGGTGACCTGCATGTTAGTAACAAATAAGAGGTTTGAAAATGTATTTTAAGCTTGCCGGTTAATGTCAGGCATGTATAGCCACTCGGGCCATGATTTTGATGTGGCAAAGGCCACAACACCTTTCTTGGTCACAAATGGTGACAAGTAATATGCGAAGGTTAATTTTTGAAATTTGTCTCGAGAGGTGAAGGTTAAATCAAGAATGCGACAAAATAAGTCATAAGAACAAAAATTATTAGATGCTATAAGCTGGTGAGCGATGCTCACTTGTTATTAATTTGGCTCCTATAAGAGGAGACTTTTAACATATGCAAAAAAGGTTAGTACATAGTACAAAAATAATGTTGTGACATGGAACGTACATATATTATTTGCTTATTTACTAGAAGTTGTTGTGGGAACCATGCAAAGAAACCTTAGACATTATGTAGACACGTATAAGTGAGCAAGAAAAACATGCTTGTTCTAGTATGGTTCTTGCACGAGAATTTAAATATATATCGCAAAAAACAGTAGTATAATTTTGTAAACGGAGGCTAAGATATTTGCAAAGCACAAGTTAGATGTGCGCACAGTGCAAATGCCTTATTCGGTCCAAAAGGTGCAGATGCCTTAGGCTAAGATGCTACTGTTACCTTAGTCAAGTGTCGTGTTCCTGCAAGCCATCGGAGATGTAGGAAGCCCAGAAAACCAATTTTGAATTCAAGCTTTTCGAGAGACGATTTGAACTGAAGCAAGTACAATTGTCTGTCATCGTAGCTTTGGATGTTGCGGTAGTTCAGTAGGAGTCATGAATATGCGATCGAAGGTTACAGGTTCAAGGCACGAGAAAATAATCCTTCGCAAGAAAGGAACCGCTTCCAATAAGCGAAGGTCCAATATCACAGGAGGCCAGAGGCTACATTAGTTTCATTCGTATGTAGTTCAATAGATGCCTTGTGCAAGTCAAATAGGTGCACTTCCATAGTTCAATAGAGATTGGTGAAGCTGAAGCCTAAACGTAAAGACACCGCTAGCTACGAAGGTTCAAGGAGATGATACCTTTGCTTTGAGGATTTTACCTTTCCTCGGGGGTTCTCATAGGATGAAGCTTTCACTCCCAAAGAGCCTGGCCAGACAAAGCTCCGATGAAAGCTGGTGACGAAGGTCGGGATGGCGACGAATGTTGGGCTGGAGGAGGTTTTCCGACGACGGAGATCTGCGATGAAGGTCAGACTGGAGGAGGTTTTCGGGCGATGGAGATCCGCGACGAAGGAGGTGGTTTTCGGCGACGGAGATCCACGACAAAGGGAGGAGTTTTTCCGACGACGGAGATCCGCGACGAAGGTCTTCCGGCGACGGAGATGGAGGAGGTTCTCGGCGGCGGGAGATGGTGGAGGTTTTCCGGCGACGGAGATGGAGGAAGTTTTTCGGCGATGGAGATGGTCTTCCGGCGGCGAAGATGGACGGAGATGGTCTTCCGGCGATGGAGATGGAGGAGGTTTTTCGGCGACATAGATGGAGGAGGATTCCGGCAACGACGGAGATGGAGGAGGTTTTCCGGCGGCGGAGGTGGAGGAGGTTTTTCGACGACGGAGATGGTCTTCCGATGACGAGAGATGGAGGAGGTCTTCCGCCGACGGAGATGGAGGGAGGTTTTCCGCCGACGGAGGTGGAGGAGGGAGGTCTTCCGGCGACGGAGATGGAGGTGGAGGAGGTTTTTCGATGACGGAGGTGGAGGAGGTTTTCCGACGATGGAGATTGTCTTCCGAAGACGGAGATGGAGGAGGTCTTCCGACGACAGAGATGGAGGAGGTTTTCCGACGACGGAGATGGAGGAGGTTTTCCGACGACGGAGATGGAGGAGGTTCTCCGATGACGGAGGTAGACTAGGTTTTCCGACGACGGAGATTGTCTTCCGACGACGGAGATGGAGGAGGTCTTCCGATGACGGAGATGGAGGAGGTTCTCCGATGACGGAGATGGAGGAGGTTTTCCGATGACGGAGGTGGAGGAGGTTTTCCGACGACGAAGATGGTCTTCTGACGACAGAGATGGAGGAGGTCCTCCGACGACAGAGATGGAGGAGGTTTTCCGATGACAGAGGTGGAGATGGTCTTCCAACGTCGGAGATGGTGGAGGTTTTCCGACGACGGAGATGGAGGAGGTTTTCCGACGAAGGTTGCTCACTTTCAGCTCTCCGAAAATTTTTCGTGCCAAGCACGGTAGGCGCCAATGTTGGAACCTTGGGTTCCGAACAGGTTGAGGAGAAAGAGGAGGTGTGAGGTAATTAGGGTTTTGAGTGTGTGTATCTAAGAGAGGAGAGAGCTCCCCCTTCTCATGGCACCCTCTATGTTTATAAGCAAGGTAGATTTACATGCGACCCCTCGGTGGGGGTTGGATTTACAAGTCACCCCACTAACTCCACTTGGGCCTCTTCTAGTGGGCTTGGCCCATAGGAGAATGCCAAGTCCCAACAATAAAAATTACGGTTGAGCCCACATTATGAGACATGTATACCCCTGAAACAATTAAATCAAAACAGAAATTGATGAAAATTCAGTTCTGAACTTTAACTATATTCCCTGGACATAAGAAAACTACTAGTGACAACAAACCACAAAGGTACACCTACCGTGAGAATTTGATACTTTTTTGCTGTTGATTTTCATTTTTTTGGATTACAGAAATGATTTCTAGAAACTACGAGTCATATCATTTAGTGCTCCTGAAAATCGTCTCACCTCTGCGAACCAAATAAGACCATTTGTAAAGTCGTACTAGAAAATACGACCACTTGTAAAAGTCATTCGTGTAGTAGTGTCTTTTCATAATCGTGAAGACCTGTACCAATCAAATATGACCATTTGTAAAAATCATTCGTTCGTGTAGTAGTGTCATATTATTTAGTCGTACTAGAAAATAAGACCTGTACCAATCAAATATAACCATTTGTAAAAAGTCATTCGTTCGTGTAGTAGAGTCTTTTCATAATCGTGAAGACCTTTTGCAGATCCAGTTGGGCGGCATGACCTAAGCAATGACGCTAGCAGCTGCCTTTGTCATCATCCACCTAGAGGTACCAGCTAGAGGCAGTGCTACGGCCTCTTGCACACTCCGTGATGCAAGCTCCTGGGTTCTACTACAAGTACGCCGTGCACGGGAACGCGACAACAACCGCACTACTCCTACCGCAGAGTCCAGTCCAGCAAATCAGCAATGGCCGCAGCAGCTGAACCGGCGTGTGTTCTGCCGCCGCGGTCACACACGATGAAGCTGGGCTCGCAGGGGCTGGAGGTCTCGGCACAGGGACTGGGCTGCATGGGCATGTCCATGGCTTATGGCGAGCGCAAGCCCGAGGCCGACATGGTGTCGCTCCTCCGCCACGCCATCGCGGCTGGAGTCACCTTCCTCGACACCTCCGACGCCTATGGCCCGCACACACCAACGAGGTCCTCATCGGCAAGGCGTTGCATGGCGTACGGGAGAAGGTGCAGGTGGCCACCAAGTTTGGCATCATGCCGGACGTGAGGGTGGTCCGCGGCGACCCGGCATATGTGCGGGCGGCGTGCGAGGCCAGCCTAAGGCGGCTCGGCATTGACTGCATCGACCTCTACTACCAGCACCGAATCGACACCACGGTGCCCATCGAGATCACGGTGAGTTGTAAATTAGTTGCGTTGCATGCACTGCTCGAATTGCATTGCGAGCTGTACTTTGATATATATGCAAATTGGTAGCTAAACAACAAGTACGTACTGAATTTTGATATATGCAGATTGGCGAGCTCAAGAAGTTGGTTCAAGAAGGCAAGATCAAATACATTGGGCTATCAGAAGCGTCGGCATCAACCATTAGAAGAGCGCACGCAGTTCATCCGATCACCGCGGTCCAGCTAGAGTGGTCTCTTTTGACTAGAGATGCTGAACAAGATATAATTCCAACCTGCAGGTAGGTACAAAATATAATTATATATCTCGAATCTCCCCATTGTTTTCTTTGGTGCCAAGGCACGGAAAACGCTGATTGTTGGGGATGGATCAGAAGCCAATGTACATACATAATGATGCTGTTTTTCTGTTCTGACAATTTTCAGAGAACTTGGAATTGGAATTGTTGCATACAGTCCATTGGGCAGAGGTTTCTTCTCCAGCGGAGCCAAACTTGTCCATGAGATGCCTGATGACGATTTCCGCAAGGTACGGTGACCTATCCTACTATACTCCTGTTCATAATCCATCCAACTCCAATACACCATGTATTGTGCTTTATCCTGTACTGAATGTAATGGCACCATTCAATATGATCTTCTTTCAGAATCTTCCAAGATTTCAGCCAGAGAACATGGAGAAGAATGCTGTAATATTCGAGCGTGTGAGCCACATGGCTGCAAGGAAAGGATGCACACCATCGCAGCTTGCGCTGGCTTGGGTTCACCACCAGGGAAGCGACGTCTGCCCCATACCTGGAACTACTAAAATCACCAACTTCAACCAGAATCTGGGAGCGCTGTCGGTGAAGCTCACGCCGGAGGAGATGGCGGAGCTCGAGTCCTATGCCGCCATGGATGTCGTCCAAGGTGACCGCTACCACAGCACCTTCCTCAACACCTGGAGAGACTCAGAGACGCCTCCACTGTCGTCTTGGAAAGGCAACTAGATATGTAACGTCCGTACTATTATCTGTCTGTGCAACTACTACAGAGTTGAGGTTATCTAAATTTCTGTTTTCAAATGTATGCAAATGTGTGGACATCATATTAAATCAAATAAAAGAAATACTTCAAGTATTTATTCACAAAGAAAGAATTTGTATTATTCTTAGTATTTCCCCGTTGAGAAAGGAAGTGTTAGTTTTATTATTTTCCCTTTGAGATTGGGGTACTTTGATGTTTGATGAGTTCATTTTCGATTTTTTATACAAGGGAAGAGGGAGGAATCAGACGACAGTTAAAATAAGTGTCTAGAAAAAAAAATAAGCGAAGTATAATTATGCCCCTAAGTTAACGGGTGATGAAGTCCAAATCTTGATAACTAGGCTCTGTTTGTTGGAAACACCACCCCGCCCCCTGCGTCGTCTCCCCGAGCTAGGCCACTTGGGGGCGACAAGCAGGACGTCGAACTCACAAATCGCCGGCCAGCTTCCCGGTCCGCCGCCGCTGCTCCGTTGAGTGGCGATGGTGGCCCTACG
This sequence comes from Hyparrhenia diplandra, assembly GCA_015847255.1. Taxonomy (NCBI): domain Eukaryota; kingdom Viridiplantae; phylum Streptophyta; class Magnoliopsida; order Poales; family Poaceae; genus Hyparrhenia; species Hyparrhenia diplandra. The sequence goes on along the minus strand of JADLZK010013191.1, from coordinate 196,194 downwards.
GAGGTGCTCAAAAAGGAAGGCTCTGTAGCACCTGGCTCCCCCACCCCTCTCGTCTTGCTCAAGTTCGTCTTTGCTTCCATGGCAGTCGGGATGACCGGCAACGGGACGATCGATCCGCGCCCTCTGGGGGTAGATCCGGTGTCCGCTCTGATGGATCTGATGCCCTAGTCGCTTCCCACAATGCTATGGCTGGCCAGCGGGTGCAAATAGTCGCTTCCGAGGTTCAGCGAAAGTGCAAAAGGTGGACGGTGTGGGGCCAAATCCACGCCTCCTAGTCCCAGATCCGGCGTTCCTGGCCTCAAATCTGGCTAAGGGCCTGTTCGTTTCCATCTGATCCAGTCCCAGGCCCTGAATCAATCTAGGCCCGGAATGAGTGGATCCACTTGTGTCACTCATTCCAGGCATGGGTTCAATCCCCTTCCAAAACCAATCCTGCTGGGCTCTAAGTTGTTGTTCGGTTCAACCTGGAATTAATCCAGGGGCTCACTGATTGCATGCTGTTGTCAGATATGCTCACTGCTTTTGCATGTTGTTATCACCATGCAACCCAACATTATCAAGCTTGGAAATATCACCATGCAGCCCAACATTACCAACAGGGCTCACTGCCATCGGCAAGTGGTAAATCGATACCAGACTGCAAAAGTCACAACATATATATGACAGGACGGGGAGACTATACTAATATGCAAGCTTGGAAAGATGGCATATTAGTAAACCAATAAAGACTTCGATGATCGAGGACTCTGATATTAAACTCAAACGGAAGCATGCAACTGATCATGATACGCAGTTCATATACAAAAGCAAAAGATGAACAAACAGTCCCATCTCCAGGTACACAGGATCGCCTCACTACAAGCCTCATGCTTTCCTAGGTTCTTCAACTGCTTGCACCCACTGCCTCAGTTTTCTACATCCACAGATACAACGGAATCAGAATCAAGCAAGCAACATATGTCAACAAGGCAACTAACACACAACAGAAGTTAAGAAGGCAAAGATTGGCATATGAGGAAGTGACCGGTTATGTTTTTGTCAATTATCAAATAGGGGCTACATCAAAATAGATGAAATAACAAAAAAAGGACACAGCGCTAATGCAGTGATACTGCTCTTGCAAAATCAAGTTAAAATATGTCATTTCCATGCAGCGATACTGTCACTTATTTCTTGAAAGCTTTTAAAGTATTTCCATGTAGTACCATTGTTCAATTGAGCCTAGTGTTGTAAAACTGATTAGATCATGAACTCTAGAAGGATAGAGCAGCACATCTTCAAGTTGTGGACTGAAAACAGCTGCTACCATAGACAGCTCTAGGTGAACAGGTTGCGGTGACAGTGACACTTGACACGAGAATAGCTAGGCATCAACAGCAAGTCAACAATGAAGCCTAGTTGTTCACACAGCAGGCATTGACTCAACACAGGCTGACTGGCAGGCCAGCATCTTGCTAAGCTGAATCAATACTATGCCAACATATATGCCTGGCTGTGATGTACCATGAATGTGACCTGAATGGAAACAATGCAAGCAGCAAGCTCTCGTCGTAACATGAATGTGACCTGAAAGAATGATGTAAAACCATGATTTGCTCTACTCATGCATGTAACATGAACAGCACCATGTCCCAATGAATCAGGAGTAAGGAAAACGAGGAATAGCATGGTGTGTCGTCTCGGGAACGTCAAATAAGCAACCTGGGAAACCTACACTGCTGTAGGCTTGCAGCACGAGTGACAGATGATAGTACTGCTTTGAGAATTCAGATTGACATTCTTTTGAAATGCCAGGAATTAATCAAAGTTGACATATACTTAATTTGCATAAACAAAATAATGCAATTACAATATTTGCCTTCTCAAATTACCACAACAATTACGGTCTCAAACTCTTAATCTGACAAATACAATGCTTCAAAGATGATGCAGGCAGTAAGCCTGCGCAGCCAAGAACTACATACCATGCTACTGGTCAGAATGCTTTCCCTTTCATTAACTCAAAACTAATGCAAAGGCATAAGTAGATCTGTGTACTAATCAAAACTCATAGGCAGTGTACTAATCAAAACTCAAAGGCACAATAGAAACACGCTTCAAGAAGCTAAGCAACCCAATCAACTTCTTCTCTTGCCTGTCCTGTTCCAGTGCCGATGCTTGATGCGGTCAACTCGATGCGCCAGCAGCCAATGCGAGTTCAGACGGAAAATCACCGTGGGAGGCAGGCGATGGACAAATAAATGTCGACTACCACGGCTCTTCCTCCACTGCTCCGACCTCAACCTGTCCGTGGCCCTAGATCTCGCCGCCGCCGGAACCCAATATTTCCAAGCCCCCAGTCCCAAGAACCCTAGACCTAGAGAGCTAGAGGAGAGAGGGGGAAGGACGCGGTGCCATACCGGAGAGAAGGCAGCGGGAGGGGAAGCGTTCGCCGTCGCCGTTGTCGTTGCCCCGCGGTGGTGGGCGTGCTGTGCTGCCGCCGTCGCCTCCTGCGCCCGAGCACGAGCGAGACGCGACCGTTCGGAGGTCCGCAGGCCGACTCCGTTCCAGCCCATTTTGTGTGGAGAGGAATCCGATCGGGGCCCGTTTTGGTTCCGGCCAGGCCGGGGCGAACGAACGCAGTTTTGGGCTCATGTCCGGATCGAAACAGGCCATAACAATCCGGGTGGAACGGGCCAATCCGCCAAACCGAGCGAGGCCTAAGCGCCGTCGGGGGGGCGGCGGGTGCCACGGCGGCTGGTTAGCGCACTCAGCCGAGTGGCGGCGTGTGGTGGTAGCCAAGGACTAGGCGCCCGGATCGGTCGGCGACTCTATAGGCCGGCAAGCTGTTGTGGGCGTCGTTGACTGGCTACGATCGGCGCCCCTCACGGGCGTGGGCGGCGATGCTTGTGCGTGGGCATGGCGGCCGCTGCCATCTCGTAGTGGCGCTTTGCTAGGGTGCGCTCATACTTGCGCGTGTTGTGATGGATCCCGCCCATGCCGTGGCGATGGTGCACGGGTTCATCCCCGCCCACTCCACTTCATGCGCCGCCATGGGGCTCGTCCCGAGGGCGGCCCGCTCCGCCCTAGGCGTAGAGGTGTCAAGGCTCGTGAGGTGGCCCGCTGCACTCACTATGGAGTAGGCGGTGATAGGGAAGATCCCTTTTGAGCTTCCCATGACGTTGGTGTCTTGTGAGCAACGGAGCGAGCATGCTTGCTCTAGGGGCGGGCCGGCTGCTCCCCTTTGGTGGCTTCGGCGCCGATGGCGGATAGGGGATAAAATCTAGTTGGGCTTTTTGCCTTGGGCCAATGATGGTGGCGCGCCAGCATCATCAGTTTCTTGGAGGCGTCGTCATTTCCTCAGTCGGTTGTCGGAGGTTCCTAGGGCAATTTTAGTGACAAAAGTCCCTTTTGGGTGCTCCTCATAATGAAGTTGGCGTCGTGGATGTCATCACCTTCTTCAAGGCTTTGTTGATGCACTCGCGCTTGTTCCCACCGCGTCGTTAAAGTTGAGCCGGACGTTACCGCTGTGTCTCGTGTGCTTAACTCTTCTTCGATTGCTATGATATAATCATGTAGTTCACAATAGCTACCCGCCACCGTTGATTTTGGTATTGTAGTCGATCGGTTCCACGGCTACCCGGTCATTGTTGAAGCCGTTGATGGTAGTTCAGGTCACTAGTAGCGAAATGATTTTGCGTGAACCTGAAAAATCTTTTCCGTGGCGGGCGTACTGTTTGCCCGTCACGGTTAATCCCCATGATTTTGCGTGGCGAGCACTTTTTATTTAACGTGGCGGGCACATTTGCCCGTCACGTAAAATAGATTAACCGTGGCGGGCTTTTATAAAAGGCCCGTCACCTAAAATACGACCATTTTTCGGAGGCGGGCACATTAAAAAGGCCCGTCACGCCGCGCCGAGGCCCATGGCGAGCCCAAATCGGGTATCTTATCGGGTCATATATAACCGGCACTTCACTACATGCGGAACCCTAACCTCACTCCTCTCCTCGGCGCCTCACACGAGTCCGGCGGACTCCCACTTCCCCACGACCGCCGCCTCCCACGAGTCCGACCAAATCCACGGCGGCGGCGGCGGATCCACGGCGACGCGGCGGCGGGCGGCCCTCCTTCCGACACGGCGGCGGCCCAGCTCCTACCTCGGCGTGGTGGCGGCGCCCCCTCCCGGCGCGGCGGTGGCCCGGCTCCTACCGGCGCGGTGGCGGCGCCCCTCCCCGGACGGTGGCGGCCCCTTCCTCGACGGCGGCGGCCCCAGTCCTACCTCGACGCGGTGGCGGCGCCCGCTCCCCGACGCTGCGGCGGATCCCTCCATACCTCGGCGCGGCGGCGGCCTCCTACCTCGACGCGGGCGGCCACCCCTCCCTCGGCTACGGCCGCGGTGCTCCTTCCTCGGCGGCGGAGGGCCCAAGCGCAGGCACTCCTCGGGCGGATCTGCCGTCGGCGCTCATCCGGCCCCGGCGGCGGCGGCGGGAGTCGGCGGCGGGCGCGAGGCCCGATCTAGGCCTGTCCGGGCCCATCCGGGCTTTCTTGTTTTTTAAATTTTTTTTATTAACCGCGACGGGCACAAGCTGCCCGCCACACGGTTGTTCCTCCATTTACCGTGACCTTACGGGGCGACGGGCGCTCATGCCCGTCCGCGCAAAAATTGATTGTGCCCGTCACCCAAAATGATTTGGTTACTAGTGGGTGTTCTTAGCTTCTACCTAGTCGTTGTCATCACCGTTATCTTGTATCGTTTTAGTGATGCCTTGCCATCGGGGCTTCGTCTTCAGAGCGGACAGTTTTTGTGTTGAAGTTTTTCTACACAGGTCCAGTCGATTAGGTGCTCTACCTAAGTCGTTGTATTGTCAATGGGCAGGTGCTGACTCGTCTTTGCTAATCATGGTCATGTTAGTGGGCTCGACATGATCTGGTTGTCTTGGCGTGGGGTGTGCGCTTGGACATGACATGTGGGAGCACACAATAGCCCCCTCTCCGGCATTGTCTTCTGTCCCTTCACACTGCCTCAGATTGCACCTACACGGGATCTAATATAACTATGATTAGGACACTCACAATGCAATGCAGACTCTATCATAGAGTCTAAGCCTATTTATTACCCTCTTATTTATACCACTTTGCTGATGTGGCAGCACATTTGTTAAAGAGACCGAGAAAAACCAAGGCTTATTTTCTTATTTAGACTCTACGTCTATGATATACCTTCGAGGCCACATCAAATCGGTGATCTGTTCGGTTGATGGTTTCTATGGATGAGAGCTAAGATTTAGGAAACCAAATCAAAATCATTCAGGCTGTTCGCTTGATGGTTTCTGTGGCCCATAAGGCAGTCGATGCCTATTTGTTCTAAGAAAAAAATCATTATACCATTGCTGATAAGCCAGGTTGATAAGTTTAAGCGAACAAAGCCAATTATATTGGACACACCATATAGAACATATTTTCTATACTATATATAATTTGTGTTATAAATATTGTTGCTCTTTTATAAATTCGGCCAGACACAACCCAACTCTCTCTCTGCTAGGCTTTTTTCTTGCACAGGCAGTTGGCTCCAGGCAATGCGTATACGAAACTATCTCACTAATAAAAAACACCCCGTGGAGATAGATGTCGCCCTGTGCTCATACTGGTTAGTTGTCAACTGTACTGAAGCATATTATATTCACACATATTGTGATAGGCTACAACAGTAGTATATTATCACTACTGTCGAAATGTTTTTGTTCAAACGATCTTACTTCTGGTTCTTAAACTGATCTAACATAATCTACGGTTGTGGCGGCGCCATAGGGGCGTGCTACAGTAGCCCAGTCTGGTCTCAGCCCATGTCCTGGGCCTAGTTGTTGGGCCTATCATTAGGCGTCTGACACCATATGCTATGCATATGTTACTCTTATATATTTTTTTTTTTTGAGATTACACAGTACAACGCAAAGCGCCTAACACGCACACACACTCACCCCTATGAACACACGTCGTAAACCCTACCCCCCTATGAGCACCTTTGAAGGACTGAGCCGGCAATCTTGAAGTTCACAAAGTCATCACAGGCGCGCCATTTGTCGACGGAGACGTCGCCTACCATTTAATGTATAGCGCCGAAAATTCTGGAATAAATCCAGGAAAATGCGAGCACTAGGAATTGAACCCTGGTGGGTAGCGTCCCCACCGACCGTCCCTACCATTAGACTACGAGTCAATTCGCATGTTACTCTTATACATAGATGAATATATGGACATATTTGTGTATTTGTGTGTTTATTGCCTGTAGACTGTAGTGGGTCACGAGTTAAATAAACATACCAAGCTCGAGAGCTCTTAATTGAGTCTTGGCAAGTTGGCTTCACTACTAGAATCCTGAATTGCCTTGAGTGTCAAAAACCGCCAAGGAAATAATTCTTGGCCACAAACCGTCAAGCAAACGCACTCAAGAATAGAGGGAAGGGAAACTAGTTTCCTTGATGGTTTTGGCACTCAAGGATTATTTCCTTGGAGGCCGACCACCAGGAAACTATGGGCTGACTTAATTTTGGCACCCAAGGAAAATCCTGGCCGCCAAAGCAATTCAGGGTTCTGGTTGTGGTTTCAATTCTAGCCGGAACGAGCCGGGTAATATAAATATAAAGTATAAAAAGGAGCGATCGAGAAGGAGACACGAAACTATGCATGTACTGCGTTGCATTCCTTTATTGTTCATTTAAACAACAACAGAGGAGTACAGACAAATAAAACTTCAAGGAAAGCAACAACACACGTAGCAGTAGTATTAAAATGTGACAGAAGTATGTAGAAACAAATATCAAAGTAATCAAGTAAAAATGGTGGTGAATATAAAAAGGCTGAGTAAGCAACAAATAAAATAGAGTAAATAAATGGACGACACCTGGGCGTGTCGTTGGTAACCATGCGCATGCAACGATGATCCAGCACCAAGCTAAACGCAAACGTAGGGCGGACCGTAGCCAGCCCCCGCATTCACTAGAACACAAACGCCGCTGCAACATAGATTCTGACGATCTGGGACGCATGGTTGTAGTGATGCGCCGCACTGCAGTAGTTTTATTGGCCCCAGGCTGTCAGTGGACGATGCCGTCGACGACTCCCCAGCTGCTGCCATCAGTAGCAGGAGCACGACCATCATCACTAGAGCCGCTCTCTTGCTGCTGCTGGTCGCCATGATCGATCGACCTCTCTTTCTCTAGCTCTATAAACTACCAGGACTTGCTTCGATATCTTCCTGCTTGGCTTTGATGGCTTGCTTATATAGGCACGCAGGAGGGAGATGAGTTGGAATTAATGAAATAAAGATTGGAAAAAGAAAAAAAAAAAACTAGTACGGATGGAACTCATGGCCAGTTTAACACTACGTTAATCAGTTGTCAACGGGAGGAGGAATCTTTCGACCAGCATCTCTCGGAAAGTGCGTACATATATGTATATATATATTACCTCCGCGCACGTCAAATACGAATCACGCACGGACATGAAGAGGGCACTCATCTTGCATCTATTGTACCTACATGTCTTCGATCTGATCCACGCGGCTCCGATCCATCATACGCAGAGCTACATCTACATGTCACCTTTTCTTATTGTTCACTATTGACAGATCGATCGATCGTACATGCATGAGCCTAGCTCTCCACGTTTAAATATAACGTGTTCCTTCCGAAATTGATCCTCACAATAGCATAACACCGGCTTTCAGAAGGTACCCAAAAATAAGTAACCCATGAAAGATAAATTAAATTAACCACTTAATATATGCTAAAGCTAAATTGAATTATGTCCATCTCTGACAGCCATTATCGTGAGAGACAATTATGAATAACCGCATAAATAATTTTATACCTAAATAACCTAACTCTATTGTTATCACTACTACATAAATGATTTTTGTTCATGGTGATCAAAAACAATTTTCTGGGACAGTTCTCAAAACATGTTATGCAATCGATTGTAAAGAGAAGTGATTTCTAGAGGCGTTTCTCTTAAGACAATCACCCCTTAAAAATCTATTTTCAATGTCAGTTTTGCTAACTCCGCCTTCGCTAAAAATGATTTTTCGTAGGCTGTTCACATTGTAAATTCGTTTGGAATAAGGAAATTTTGTACCTTTTTTTGTGAGATCGTTTATGTAACAGCCCGGATGGGATTCGGCGGGCTGTTAGGGCGGCGAGGGCGGGCAGCGGCGGCGCACGGTAGGGGAGAGTGGCAACACGGCAGGGAGAGGAGAGGGATAGGGGGATATTTTTCTTTTCTTTGATTGCTTGAAACAAAACGGTTACATCTCCCTAATATTTATAGTCTCTAGTGGACTTGCACGTCAAGCAATCTCTAGGAGGTTTCCATATAGATCGGTTTACAACGCGGCGGCGCGCGCTAAAGCCCCTTTGGGCCTGGTCAGACGCAAGCTAGCTTGATGGAATGACCTGGTCAGTTTTTTTTTCTAGGCTCGAGCATGGGTTGATCAACTAGTCATTAAAAAATGGCCTGCCCAGCCAGTGTGCCCAGGGAAGGTTCCATCCCTCTCCGATCGAAGCAATTAGCACTGAACGCGAATCTATATTAGATGCATCTTAGGCGATCATGGTGTGTTTACCAACATTAATTATATATATACTCAATATCATAAACCTTGGCGCTAACCTTTCTGGCGAACTTGAGGAGGGAGTGAAGAAGACCCGACGCAGCGGGCCTCGAGAACGTGGGCCAGATGAGATGTTCTGAAGAGTTGGACCAAGCTCGGAGGTCCGGCTACAGCCCAGGCCCATATCACGAATCACAGATGAACTGAGGCCTTGTTTAGATGCACCCGAAATTCTAAGTTTTTTCACTCTCTCTCCATCACATTAATTTTTAGACCCATGCATGGAACATTAAATTTTGGTAAAATAAATAACTAATTGCACAGATTAGTTGTAAATCACGAGACGAATCTTTTGAGCCTAGTTAGCCCATGATTGAACAATATTTACCAAATACAAATAAAAGTGCTACAGGAGTTTGAGTTGAAAAAATTTGCAATCTAAACAAGGCCTGAGTAAATGGGAACGGACGCATCGAAAAGTCAAATCAAATGAGGTCATATAAGAGAGGTAAAAACTACTGTATATCATGGGTCTAATTGGTGTCAACGCCAACTAATCGTCCAGTTCCCCTCCGCGTCGTCTCTCAGGGTAACCGGAGGGGCGACCGCCGCCGCCAGCCCAAGCGCCTCCACCATAGCCCCCTCCCCCGGCCGCTGTCGCCACCATCTAGACCGCGACGACAGCGGCCCGCTGTTGTTCCGAAAAGCTTTGGCGCAGCAAGTTCCACCACCTCCCTCCTTTCCTCCCCTCCTCCCCGCCCATGACAAGGTTTGAATTTCTAGCGACTTGGACCGCCGGCGATGGGCGAGGTGACCAACGAGCCATCGGATCCGCGTTCTACGGGGTCCGTCCCGCCCGGTGAGCCCAACATGTTGGCCCTCTTCGTGGGAGCCGGGGGTGAGCTAGAAGGTCGACGAGCTCGGATCCACGAGCACTCGGTCTAGATCCGCGCCCTCTAGCGATCGACATGACGCACCACACCTTCGCCTTGGCGTATAGGCCGGCCGAGGTCGGGCACGATGCCCCCATCTTTCATGCGCGTGCGCTGCGCTTCTCCGGTGGCCGGGCGACCGCATCTCTGTAGGCCGCAACCCGGGGCTCACGCACCCGTCCGGCGATGACCGTACCTACTCGCGGATCTGCCGTCGAGAACGGCGGCGACCGTCGAGCCAACCCCGCACCACCCGACCCATCCGCGGATCTGCCGCGTGGCGACCGACCTCCTACTTGACGGCGGCGGTGGCGGCTCGCGGCTCCGTGCTGGTCTTCGGCGCCCCCAGCCCTTTGCGGTGCTCACGGCGGAGTTGCATTGCGGTGGTGGTCCGGGGCCCGGGACGGTGCTCCCCGCGGCGGCAGCCCCCGCACGGCCATCTTCTAGAGCTGCACTGAGGAGCAACGGCGTCGGCCTTAATAGGATCTAGGGTGACGGCGTCTTTGCGGCGGTGTCGGTCTTGGCGCCTCCACCACGCGCGAGTCCGTGCGACTCCGTGTGGTGTGGCGGCGACCGGCGCCTCCTTTAGATCGCCCAGCGTTGATGTGCGCCCGGTGGCCGCCGTCGCGGAAGGGTCCGGGAGCAGCTCCGCATGGTGTGGCGGCGGCGGCACTTGAGGATGCTTGTTGGTACGCACCTCCCACCATCGCGGGTGAGTCCGGGACGCGGCTCCATGTGGTGTGGCGGCGCCAACAAACCCCACGCCCCAGCGGGGCGCTTGTCGGGCGCGCCTCCCTTTGTCACGAAGCGAGTCCAGAAATAGCTCCGCATGGAGTGGAGGCCGCCGACGACCCCTTTTTCTTTCTTTCGCGTGGGGTGCAGGCGTGCGCCGGTACGAGCCTCCCATCATTGAGGGCAAGTCCGCAAAATGGCTCGCATGGTGTGGCGGCTACCGGCTCTCACTTTAGTTCGGGAGCCGAAGCTTACGGGTGAAAAGCTCAGCTCGGATGTTTCCGAGCCAGGCGACGAGATTCTCCTTCCCCGGCGTCACTCAAGAACCTTTTACAGCTTCTTCCCCTCGGCTCAAGGCTCGGGCGAAAGCTTTGCCCGGCTTCTGCTTGGCTAACGATGATTACGTTACGGCGTCATTCACCTCCCTGGAGGCATTGTTGAAGAGCTCTTGTGTCTTGTAGTAGTCTCGCTCTCGCTAGTGTTTTTACGTGTGGTTGTGCCTCTATCCACCCTGATGCTAGGGGGTCCTGTGGTGATGTTGTTCTTCGTTCTCAAACCTTTTGTAAATCTTGCTTTTTGGGCCGATATAAATTCAGGTGGGGGAACATCCCGCCCCCGCCCCCCCGGGTGAGCATTCAAAAAAACTACTATGTATCACCATTCAGCAGTTTAACAATAATAACAAGCAGCCCCTCATCACAATTCAGCAGTTTAACGATGATAACAGTACTCTATATATTCTTTCGCCAAGGTAAAAGTAGGAATTCCCAGGCAAATCGAATGAATCAGCAGAGACAAAAACAATCCTTTTGGTTTGTACTTAAAAAAAGAACATCATTTTGGATTATCAGAAAAATTACAGAGCCGGCAAGCGATTATACAGAGTTGAAGTTTTAAAAAGGTCATATAAGAAAAATGGAGCATGTTTTGTTTGGACATAAGCACACTGATGTTCTTTCATGCACATCATTCATGTCTCAAGCTGCGATTCCTCATTCTCCAAGGCCAAAGGCACTAGCATCGAAGCTGTCGGACAGGCCGGTGCCAGTCTTAGTCTCTGCTCTCGCTAGTGTTTTCTGTGTGGTTGTGCCTCTATCCACCCTGATGCTAGGGGGTCCTGTGGTGATGTTGTTCTTCGTTCTCAAACCTTTTGTAAATCTTGCTTTTTGGGCCGATATAAATTCAGGTGGGGAACATCCCCCGGGTGAGCATTCAAAAAAAAAACTACTATGTATCACCATTCAGCAGTTACCTTTTGTAAATCTTGCTTTTGGGCGATATAAATTCAGGTGGGGAACATCCCCCCCCGGTGAGCATTCAAAAAAAACTACTATGTATCACCATTCAGCAGTTTAACAATAATAACAAGCAGCCCCTCATCACAATTCAGCAGTTTAACGATGATAACAGTACTCTATATATTCTTTTCGCCAAGGTAAAAGTAGGAATTCCCAGGCAAATCGAATGAATCAGCAGAGACAAAAACAATCCTTTTGGTTTGTACTTAAAAAAAAGAACATCATTTTGGATTATCAGAAAAAAATTACAGAGCCGACAGCGATTATACAGAGTTGAAGTTTTAAAAAGGTCATATAAGAAAAATGGAGCATGTTTTGTTTGGACATAAGCACACTGATGTTCTTTCATGCACATCATTCATGTCTCAAGCTGCGATTCCTCATTCTCCAAGGCCAAAGGCACTAGCATCGAAGCTGTCGGACAGGCCGGTGCCAGTCTTAGTCTCTGCTCTCGCTAGTGTTTTCTGTGTGGTTGTGCCTCTATCCACCCTGATGCTAGGGGGTCCTGTGGTGATGTTGTTCTTGGTTCTCAAACCTTTTGTAAATCTTGCTTTTGGGCCGATATAAATTCAGGTGGGGAACATCCCGCCCCCCCCCCCCCTCAGAGCATTCAAAAAAAAAAAACTACTATGTATCACCATTCAGCAGTTACCTTTTGTAAATCTTGCTTTTGGGCGTTATAAATTCAGGTGGGGAACATCCCCCCCGGTGAGCATTCAAAAAAAAAAACTACTATGTATCACCATTCAGCAGTTTAACAATAATAACAAGCAGCCCCTCATCACAATTCAGCAGTTTAACGATGATAACAGTACTCTATATATTCTTTTCGCCAAGGTAAAAGTAGGAATTCCCAGGCAAATCGAATGAATCAGCAGAGACAAAACAATCCTTTTGGTTTGTACTTAAAAAAGAACATCATTTTGGATTATCAGAAAAATTACAGAGCCGGCAAGCGATTATACAGAGTTGAAGTTTTAAAAAGGTCATATAAGAAAAATGGAGCATGTTTTGTTTGGACATAAGCACACTGATGTTCTTTCATGCACATCATTCATGTCTCAAGCTGCGATTCCTCATTCTCCAAGGCCAAAGGCACTAGCATCGAAGCTGTCGGACAGGCCGGTTCCAGTCTTGAAGGTGACCTTCTCTGGTGACGCCTCCAGGACATAGACCTCTACGACACTGAGCCAGAGCATCAGCTCCTTGGTCTTCACGCCATTGATCTTCCTCAGCTTGCCTTTCTCAACGAACGCAGTCACCTCGGTGGCGTAGGACACCGTCTGCTTGATCTTCTTGAATGTGTGCTCCACCTTCTTCTTCCCCTGCACCAGCCACATGAACCCTGTCTCCCTGTTGTACCCGAACTCCTGGATGTCTTCCATTGGAAGGAGGCCTTTGGGTAGGCCGAGCTCCTCCAGCAGCTCCACGGACTTCTTCTTGCAGGTGGCATCTCCAGTGAATACCTCTGCACCTGCACGGTGGCTCTCGATGGCCTGGGACGCCATGGCTTCTCTATCTGCTTTTACAAATTGAGCTCCGAACAAGAACAGGGCAGGCAAGAGGCGTAGCTGTAAATTGTAGCTGGGCGCTCTTCAGATTGATGGAGAAGTGTTTGTGTGATACAGAATATATATACAGAGAAGCAGTGCAAGACGACGTGCCGTTTTTGTTTGACTTTGCTGGCTAAGGACGTTGAATTTGACATGGACCATTGCGGTGTGCTTTCTACTCTGGCATGCTGAACTGCAGAATTGACCATTTCTTTTGATGTCCAACTTCAATAAATCGATACTTGTAAGGGTTAATTGTTGCCCCTTGAAGTATATAGAAGACCTTCTGTTTATTGTGGTTTAGAACCTGCTTTCTACCATATCGTGTTAGTGAAATTGAACTTCCAGATATAAACTGTAGAAGAAAATAACACATAAAAACAGAGCTACCAGCACACTGAACAGGAACGTTGCCTGTACATGAGCTTGAAAGACATCAGGATTGAGTGCCTATCAAAATCAGAGTACGTACAGAGTCTGATAATAACGTCCAAATTAGCAAAGAGCTACTCTATTTTTCATATAACGTTTAACATTATGTTGGCAGCTATGGCCTTTAATTAGTTACTGGATTTCACGACTATAGACATAGCTGTAGTAGGGTGTATTCCCTCCGTCCCTATTGAGATTGTCATTTTTTACTTTGGAGTACTGTGCTTGACCATTCATTTTATTCAAATTATTTTATCAAATTATAAAATAAATAAATTATAATTAAAGTATCTCCAATGATAAAATAAATTATCAAAAAAATAAATAATATTTGTATAAAATTTTTGAATACGACGATGGTCAAACAAAATAGCATGGAGTCCAAAACGACAATTTCAATGGGACGGAGGGAGTATCTCAGATCTCCATGTGTTCTCTTCCGCCATCACGATTCTGTTTCAGGATAACAGTATTTGTATACTTTCGCCAAGGTAAAAGTTCAAATTGCCACGCAAATCAATTGAATGAGCAAAGCAAAAACAGTCCTTCTGGTTTATATTTAAAATAGAACATTCTGGAAGTGAGAAGGAGAAAAAAAAATAGAGCAGTCAAGCAATTATACAGATTTAAAGATTTAAAATGGTCATATAAGCTCATGGAGAATGCTTTTTAGCCTTATAAGCACACTGATGCTTTTTGTTCCTATCATTTGTATGTCATCGGTTGATTCCTCATTCCCCAAGGGCAAAGGCAGCAGCGTCAAAGCTGTCAGAGAGGCAAGTGCCAGTCTTGAAGGTGACCTTCTCTGGCGAGGCCTCCGCGACATAGACCTCGACGACGCTCAGCCAGAGCATCAGCTCCTTGGTCTTAACGCCGTTGATCTTCCTCAGCTTGCCTTTCTCGGCGAATGCCGTCACCTCGGCGGCATATGACACCATCTGCTTGATCTTCTTGAAGATGTGCTCCACCTCCTTCTTCCCTGCACCAGCCACAAGAACCCTGTGTCGCGGTTATACCCGAACTCCTGAATGTCCTCCATTGGAAGGAGGCCCTTGGGGAGGCCAAGCTCCTCCAGCAGCTCTATGGCTTCTTCCGGCATGTGGCGTCTCCAGTGACGACTACTGCACCGGCACGGTGGTTTTCGATGGCCTGGGACGCCATGGTTTACAGCTGTGTGTAGAAGCAAGAAAGAGACTGCACTTGTAAACTGTAGCTAGTTGTTTTTGAGAGTGATGAAGTGTTTGTATCATGGGAGATGGAACAACAGCACATATATAGGCAAGGCTGCTTATGCAGTGAAGCAGCGCACAAGATGACGTGCAGTCTTGTTTGACTTTGCTTGCAAAAGGGCGTTGAACTTGACAAGGATCATTGTGGTGTTCTCTCCACGTCTCAGCTGCATTAACTAGCATACGCTAGGTGTTCCCAATACAGACCTTTGTTTGTCATGAGCCGATAAATTTTGGGACTACTACTGTCATCTTAATAGTGGCTACCTTGATGATTTTTTTTTAATTTAATGTCCAACAAACAGATTGGTTTATATTGTTGGATTTGTTTCGTATCACTACTTTTTGGTAGTCAAATTATAGTTCCAAATTTAACATGTGGGTGGGAGTTCTCCTTTTTTGGAATTCCTCGAATAGAGCCATTATGTTCTCTTTTTATTATGTTCGAAAAATCCTGATATTTTTTATGGAATCCATAGAGTCTTAGAGTTGAATATGAAAAATGGCCACTTTTACCTTACATTCGAAGAGCTTTGTGTGAGGTGGTCATTTTCAACTTCTGTACCTTGAGAATATCCTCTATTCAAGTGTCATCCATTGTCACAAATGTGAACTTCAAGAAACCTAAGTAAGTTCTTCTAAAATATGGTGATACTTTAGTTGTATCACCACTGATTGCATCCTCCTCTTGCTCTAATTCAAATCTAAGAGTTTTTATTTTGTTTCCCATTTGCCACTAATGGGAAGTAATTAGTATTTGTATCTCCTGACATTAACAAGCGATTTTGGAAATTAAAAGCCCCTATTAAGATCAAAATCTTTCTGTGCTACATTCAGAGAGAGGCGTCATCCTAACCAAAGATAATTTACCTAAACAGAATTGGCAAGGTAATAAACAATGTTGTTTTTTGATACAACATTTGTTTTTAGATTGCCAGTTTGCATGCCTGATTTGGGCCACCGTATATGTAGCTTGGGGACTCCTAGACCTCATAATGTGTCCATTATGTTCAGGAGCTGGTTGGATGGGCTTAGAAAAGAGCTAAAACCTTTGGTTCTACTAGCAGCGGCAGCTTTGGTTTGGTCCTTGTGGCGATGTAGAAATAGTTATATTTGAAAACAAGCATTCTTTCTTTTTGCAGATTATTTACACAATTACACATGGGTTCCGTACATGGTCCATCCTACAGAAGCCTACTTCATAGGTGGTGGTTGCCGTGGCTTCTCAATTCTTGGCATAGGTGGCAGTCTAGTTTACGTGCGCATTGATGACCAATAGAGTGCCTTGGCGATGTTTTTTGCAGATTATTTACTCAATTACACACGGGTTCCATACATGGTCCATCGTACATAAGCCTGCTTCATAGGTGGTGGTTGTCATGGCTTTTCTTGGCATATGTGGCAGTCTAATTTACGCATTGATAGCCAATAGAGTGCCTTGGCGATGTTTTTTCTGTCTTCTATCCTTGGGTTGTGTGTCTTGCAAAGGCAGGGAGAATTTCAAGATGTTGTATCAGCATGACGTAACATTCTTGAAATTAATAAAATAAACTTCCCTTTTCAAAAAAAGATCCCCTTAATTCCAAAAGATTTTTTAGCTTTGCTCTTCGGTATAATATTAATTCTCCATCCCATTAAAATTGGGATAACTTTTTTATTTAACGTCTTCTTAGATTTAAATCAACATAATAAATATGCAAAAATTCTGTTTCCTTGTCTAACTCATCCAACTTATAAGCTGTTTTTCTTCTATTTCTTGTATGTCCCACTAAAATTTTACTTGCCTTGACCTTCCTTTTCCGTGGGCTAGCCAAGTAGCATGGGAAGCGCTAGTTTTTATTTGGCCGAGCCAAACAATCGTTTTGGTTTATATTTAATAAAGAGCATCATTATTCAAACAAAATACAGAGCCACAAGCCATTATACAGATCATGGAGCATGGTTTTTAGCATTAAGCCGGCTGAGGCATTGAATTAGCAGAGCCAAACAATCCTTCTGATTTATATTTGATAATAAAGAACATCATTATTACGAGAAAGGGAAAGGGAGAGAAAAATACAGAGCCAACAAGCAATTATACAGATCATGCTGCAAGGTTTTTTAGTATTAAACCTGCTGAGGCTTTGACGTGCTCGGAATTTTCTGTCTCATTTGGTGATCCCTGATTCCCCAAGCGCAAAGGAAGTGGCATCGAAGCTTTTGGGGATGCCAGCGCCGGAGTTGAATATGAAAAATGGCCAGTTTTACCTTACATTCCGAAAAGCTTTGTGTGAGGTGGTCATTTTCAACTTCTGTACCTTGAAAATATCCTCTATTCAAGTGTCATCCATTGTCACAAATGTGAACTCAGGAACCTAAACAAGTTCTTCTAAAATATGGTGATACTTTTTTTAAATTTTGCATCACCACTGATTGCATCCTCCTCTTGCTCTAATTGAAACCTATTAGTTTCTTTCCCATTTGCCACTAATGGGAAGTAATTAGTATTTGTATCTCGTGACAATAACAAGCGATTTTAGAAATTAAAAGACCCTATTGAGATCAAAATCTTTCTATGCTACATTCAGAGAGAGGTGCACTCCTAAACAAAGATAATCTAGCTAAATAGAATTGGCAAGGTAATAAACGATGTTGTTTCTGTCTTATAAATGATATGATACAACTTTTGTTTTTAGATTACCAGTTTGCACGCCTAATTTGGGCCACTGTATATGTAGCTTGGGGACTCCCTAAACCTCATAATGTGTCTATTATATTAAGGAGCCGGTTGGATGGGCTTAAAAAAGAGCTAAAACCTTTGGTTCTACTAGGAGCGGCAGCTCTGGTTTGGTCCTTGTGGCAATGTAGAAATAGTTATATTTGAAAACAAACATTCTTTCTCTTTGCAGATTATTTACTCAATTACACACCGGTTCCATACGTGGTCCATCATACAGAAAGCCTACTTCATGGGAGGTGGTTGTCGCGACTTGTCAATTCTTGGCGTAGGTGGCTGACGAGTTTTTTAAGCCCAGGCACATGGGTGGCTGTCTAATTTACGCACAAATAGCCAATAGGGTGCCTTGGCGATGTTTTTTTCTGTCTTCTATCCTTGGGCTGTGTGTTTTTTCAGGCAGATGCCGGGAGGATTTCTAGATGCTGTATCACCATGATGTAACATTCTTGAAATTAATAAAATAAACTTGCCTTTTCAAAAAAACTCTCCTTAATTCCAAAAAGATTTTTTTCTCCTTTGCTCTTAGGTATAATATTGATTCTCCTTCCCGTTAAAATTAGGCTAACTTTTTTATTTAACGTCTTCTTAGATTTAAATCAACATAATAAAGATGTAAAAATCAGCTTCCTTGTCTAACTCATCCAACTTGTAAGCTGTTATTTTCTTCTATTTCTTGTATGTCCCACTAAAATTTTAAGTGCCTTGACCGTCCTTTTCCGTGGGCTAGCCTAGTAGCATGGGAAGCGCTAGTATTGAATTGGCAGAGCCAAACAATGGATTTTGGTTTATACTCCCTCCTTACCAAATTATAAGTCGCTTTGACTTTTATGGTTCATCCATTTAGTTATGTATCTAGCTAGGATGAACTATAAAAGTTAAAGCAACTTATAATTTGGAACGGAGGGAGTATTTAATAAAGAACATCATTATTCAGGGAAAGGGAAAAGAAGAAACAGATCATGGAGCATGGTTTTTAGCATTAACCCGGCTGAGTCATTGAATTAGCAGAGCCAAACAATCCTTTTGGTTTACATTAGACAATAAAGAACATCATTATTCCAAGAAAGGGAAAGGGAGAGAAAAATACAGAGCCAACAAGCAATTATACAGATCATGCTGCAAGGTTTTTAGCATTAATTAAACCGGTTGAGGATTTGACGTGCTCGGAATATTCTGTCTCATTTGGTGATCCCTCATTCCCAAAGCGCAAAGGCAGCGGCATCGAAGTTTTTGGGGATGCCAGCGCCAGACTTGAAGGTATACCTCTGCTCTGCCCTGAAAAATTGCTACTTTTTGCTGCCGATATTCAATTTTTGGAGATGGATAGCGATTCCTTAGTGCCCCTGAAAATACTCTTTCCTTTGTAAATCAAGTCGGAGCATTAGTAAAAGTCATACTAGAGAAAATAGTCTCACTTCTACCAATATGTCCATTTGTCAAAGTCGTGCTAGAAAATACTCTCTCCTCTACCAATCAAACCTGACCATTTGTAAATACTTTTGCAGTTCCAGTTGAGTGGCATGACCTAAGCGATTACGCCAGCTGCCTTTGTGTCATCATCAACATGTACAGGGAGTAGAGAGGCAGAACTACGGCCTTTTGCACCAACTTCTTCCGGTACAGTATTCGTAGCCCTCATGACACACTCCGTGACGCCAGCTGCTGGGTTCTACTGCAAGTACAAATAGCCGTGCATGGGAACGTGACAACAACCGCACTACTCCAACCACACCAACAGCCTCGGTAGCAAGCATCTCGGCAGAGTCTATTCGATCCAGCAAACCAGCAGCCATGGCGGCAGCAAGTGATCCGGCGTGTGTTCTGCCACCGCGGCCACGCACGATGAAGCTGGGCTCGCAGGGGCTGGAGGTCTCGGCACAGGGCCTGGGCTGCATGGGCATGTCGGCGTACTACGGCGAGCGCAAGCCTGAGGCCGACATGGTGGCGCTCCTCCGGCACGCCGTCGTGGCTGGGGTCACCTTCCTCGACACCGCCGACGTCTACGGCCCTCACACCAACGAGGTCCTCATCGGGAAGGCGCTCCACGGTGGGGATGCTATACGGGAGCAGGTGCAGCTGGCCACCAAGTTCGGTATCACGCCAGACCTCAGAGCGATCCGCGGCGACCCGGCGTACGTTCGGGCGGCGTGCGAGGCCAGCCTCCAGCGGCTCGGCGTCAACTGCATCGACCTCTACTACCAGCACCGCATCGACACCACTGTGCCCGTCGAGCTCACGGTTAGTTAGTCAGTTGCGTAGGAGTACTTACATTGCATTCATGCGTTGAAAACTTGCACTAATACATGTATATATGTAGATGGGTGAGCTCAAGAAGCTTGTTGAAGAAGGCAAGATCAAATACATCGGGCTGTCCGAAGCGTCGGCATCAACGATCAGGAGAGCGCACGCAGTTCATCCGATCACCGCCGTCCAGCTGGAGTGGTCTCTATGGACAAGAGATGTTGAACAAGATATAATCCCAACCTGCAGGTACATATATATCCCCACATTGTTTGCTTTGGTACCTTAAGGAAGGAAAACTCTGAACAAGAGAAGCCAAGGTACATACATAATGCTGTTATGTATGTTCTGTCATTTTCAGAGAACTTGGAATTGGGATCGTGGCATACAGTCCGTTAGGCAGAGGGTTCTTCTCCGGCGGAGCCAAACTTGTCACCGAGCTGCCAGATGACGATTTCCGCAAGGTACCGTGACCTATCCTATCGTATCCTAGTATATTCCTATCCATGATCCATCCAACTCAGAGAGACTACCAAGATATTGTGCTTCATCCTGTACTGAATGTAATGCCATTCTCGATATGATCTTCTTTCAGAATCTACCAAGATTTCAGCCAGAGAATATGGAGAAGAATGCGCTAATATTCGAGCGTGTGAGCCAGATGGCTGCAAGGAAAGGATGCACACCATCGCAGCTTGCGCTGGCTTGGGTTCACCACCAGGGAAGCGATGTCTGTCCCATACCTGGAACTACAAAATCGCCAACTTCAACCAGAATCTGCGAGCGCTATCGGTGGAGCTCACGCTGGAGGAGATGGCCGAGCTCGAGTCCTATGCCGCCATAGATGTCGTCCAAGGTGACCGCCTCCACATCACCTTTCTCAACACCTGGAAAGATTCAGAGACGCCTCCACTGTCGTCTTGGAAAGGGAACTAGACATGTAAAAGTACGTACTATTATCTGTGTGGCATTGTTGGGAGAGTTGAGGTTATCTGTATTTCTGTTCTAGAGTAGCTAGCTCATATATCAATGTCATATACTCAAATACAGCACGGTCGACCACATAGTTCACTTTAGCTAGTAGAGGTTCCAATACAGCAAGCAAGCTACCTTATATATCAACGTCATATATCCAAATAAATGTTGTAATAAAAGTATGGAGCGCTTGGTCCCTTGGTAGACCGTAAACCACATTGTCAAAGTTACTGATATTGTTTCGACCAATCTTTGGCTTTTTCTGTTTTTAACATGGCCATTTTAACCATTTATATATAAGAGACACTCACAACGCACAAACACTCATCCCTATGAACATACGCATGCAAATTCTATCCCTATGAGCATCTTTGAAGACTGGACCAACAAATTTTCGAATTGACGAAGTCAGCACATGCATCTCGTTCTCATGCTACTGTAATCAGCCCAAAAGGAATTACGATGTTAAAATTTGTCAAAACGCTTGTGCCATGTGGTATCCAGATCGATCTATCACAGAAGCAGAGTAGCCATAGCAAACACAACAGCAGAAATCTTGTGGGTACATATGTCTTTTAATTATGTGTTTCACACCAGAACGTACTGAACATATCGAGATCAACTATCATTTTGAGAGACGAGCTAGGTGGCCTCCAAATAGCTCGAAAAGTCCAGGTGATCAGATTACAGATGGCTTCATGAAGACGCTTCTTGCACGGCAGTTGAGAGCATATGTGCAGACTGCAGAGAACCTCAATCTCACAGCTGAGTTGTGACGACTGATGGGCCAGTGGTGTTAAAGGATAGTGCATCAGAAGGTTTTAGGCTTGTACGTCTTCGGTATGAGTGTATAGCAGTATAGATGTTGTATAGGTTGTTGCCACCGTGTGCTATGCCTTGTATAGAAAGTTGATCACTACTATAGAAAAGCGCTGTGGCAGAGGTACTTTTTCGTCTCTAGGCTGTTGCCCAGCCTCTAAAAATCGGATATCTAGAAGCGGCTGAAACCATAACAGCACCCAAAAAAAAAAAAAAAAAAAAAAAATCTGAAACGGGGGAGAGCCCACCAGACAGCCTCATGCGCGTATCATATTATCTTCAACTGATTTTGAAATGTGTATTTGAGATTATAAAAGGAAGTCAAATCATAATATTATCAAATACAAAGTTGTATAACTTTTTTGAGATCTACAAAACTTTGGTTTTTGATTGTTTCTCAATTCAAAAATGTTTGAAAATTTAAATTTCAAATGTGAGAAAAATCAAACGTAATTTTCCTTGAATAGATTACTTCAAATACTATTTTCTAAAAAAAAAAAAAGATTATTTCAAATATAAAAGTTGTCAACTACTAAGTCGTATAACTTTTAAATAACTATAACTTTTCTTTTGGTTATTTCCCTATCTGAGGTGTTTAAATAATTAAAATTTCAAATATGAGTATTTTAAACATAATTATGTAATATCAAATGAAAAAGTTGTCAACTAATAAGGTCTATAACTTTTGAGATCTACAATTTTTCTTTTTATCATTTCTCCATCCGAGGATATTTGACAAAATTCAAATTTAAATGTGAGGACTTATGAATTTTAGCAGTCGCATTTGGTTGGGCTTTTCAACCTCCTTTGCCTTCCGAAAAAAAGGTCAAAAGCCAACAAAGCTGACGAACTTCCGTGCAGGTTCTAAAAAAGGCAGCTTTGACTTGGTACAAATTTCAGGACACTTCAGCTTCCAGCGGTGGGATCAAAGTTTTTGTAAAAACTACCCACCTGCCATGGGCTATTATGCATGTGGGTTCGTTTTTCCCAATTACTTCCCCGTCGGTGTGAGAAACAGGGCGGAGCTCCCTGCTGGACAAAAACCTAGGTTGGACCGTGACACCGCCGGCCGTGTCGCCGAAATACTGAGCAGCTGTTCCCATCATGTCGCCGCTCCATTTTTCTTGATCCTGGCGCCGAAAGACTTCCCCTTCCTCTTCCTACTGAGTGCCGGTGCCGGTGCCATGGACTGGCTTGCCCCGCCGGCCAACTCTTTCCCTGGCCGTACCTGATCCCCCATCCTCCAGCATTGGGCGCTGGGTGTGCTACTGCGTAGCCACAACACAAGTGCTCCGCCGGGTGCCTGCGTTCCGTACGTAGTTCGTTGCTTTTCCCTCTTTTGCTCGTCTTCTTAGAAGACAGCATCTCTGGCGAGTAAAATCAGTATTGAGATTGTAGACAACATGTTGGCGCATGATTGGAACACTGATGATTGACTGTTGTGAAATGTGTGAATTGGAAGTTCGAAGACTGTACAGAATAGGTACGAATGTTTCCATGCACCACTGCTGCGAGCTCCACCGCGAATGTGAGCTGCGCTGCCACCGCGAGGTCCACTTCCCCTCGCCCCAGCTTCCTGCTTCCTCTTCGTGCAGAAAAAACAGAGAAATATCAACATGGTGGTTATGTGGGATCACATATGACATGTGGGGTCTGTTGACAGCGGATTTTCCAAGAAACCACGGCTGTCTAACCAAACAACTTTCAGATTTCTCACAACCCACTAGCCAAAGCAGCTCTTTCAAAGCCCGCAACAACTTTTTCCAATGACACAACTCAACCAAACACACCCTGTGTGGTGGTCATTTTTAGAGGTAGTTCTAAATCTAGCCACCACTAGAAATCCATTTGTAGGGTAGCTGGATCTAGAGCCATATCTGAACGGTGCATTTGTAGAGGCGGCTGAAAATACTAGCCGCCCCTACAAATACATTTTCAGTGGCAGCTGATTTCGGGAACCATTTTAAGAGGCGGTTTCATATTGAGCCGTCCCTAAAAGAAATAAAGCGTCTCAAAAAATTGTTCTTTTAGTAGTGGGCCTCTAGCCAATCTCTGAAATAAGTACATTGGCAATGGATTTATTATTATACATACATGCCTGTGGATTTATTAATTAATCCAAATAATATTGCATCTGATCAAATCCTCCGTCAAAAGCAGCAGCTACCACATGTTTGGTTGCTGCAGAAGCGTCAAGAAGTAAAACAATCAAATAATTAAGTACTCCCTCCGTTCCAAATTATAAGACGTTTTGACATTTCTAGATACAGAGTTTTTGCTATGTTTGTTAGACATGACCTATATCTAGGCACGTAGCGAAGGCTGTGAATCTTAAACAGCCAAAACGTTTTATAATTTGGAATAAAATATGACAGAAATGGTTCTCAGCCAACCAATAAATCTTTGCTCTGGCTTTATTGGAGCCATTGAACTGCTATGATACTACCATCACTACCATTGCGGCAAATACCAGTTGAGGACATGTGGTTTGTAAAACCCAAATTTGTAGTAATATGATTAATTATACAATATAAGGAAACCTCGGAGCAGAGTAGGGCATGTTTTCCATACCCTAGAGCCAAATATCATCTAGGACCCCTGAGAAAGAAAATATGGAGTATAAAACGAGCAGGGCATCAACTATATTAACCAAGTACTTCTCCTTTTATAGATAATTGTGGTACTCAACATTTGTATGTGTGATGAGTATGATTAAACACAAGGAATTTGTATTACTCGAATGGTGCCGATGACGACCTTTTGTGCTTGAATTGGGACACTTAGTACAGTACGTTAGTGGTATGATTGGGACACTACTACTCTTGAAAATAAAATCCGATGTCTTATGAAATTGATTTTTTGCGGTAGTAGGATTTTATTTTCTAGAACATTTTTATTTTATGTCAGAATTCCTTAGATATTTATATATGTCTAATAATAAATTAATAATAGTGTACAGTGAAAGTATCTTGTCCAAATCACACCAACCAATAGGGCCAAACAAGCTATTATTATCTTAGAAAAATATATATTGATATATATATATATATATATATATATATATATATATATATATATATATATATATATATATATATATATATATATATATATATATGTACACTTTCACCGTAAGTCTTGATTCCCAAATGCATGGGTTAGCCAGACCTAAAACACCGAGAATCATATAAAAGCCTTTCAAAGGTTTGTCTAAAAATGTTAATAGCAATAGGGCTCCAACCCATTTTCTTCCATTACGTAACCATTAACAAAGATAGACATGGTCCTTTGACAGACTAAAAGCCGAGCCATATAGCCCTCACAGCTGTATTGTATATCCCGGATGATCACTTACAATTAAGTCCTTATGAAGAGCTAAGAGCATCATAAACAAAAACATATGCTCCTCGCCCTATGTACCATGTTGCATAAAAAGTCATCTTTAAATACTCCATTGCATAAACCATAAATCAAAGTACCATAACGTGGTGTTGGTAGAGCACTAGCATCAAACTACCCACATGCATAAACCCAAGGTGTCAAGGTACAAGTAATCAACAACTAGGATATCCTTAAGGGTGATCAAAGGAGACACATGCATAATGAATTTAATGATTAAGGTGAATAGGACAACTAGGATATCCTTAAGGGTGATCAAAGGAGACACATGCATAATGAATTTAATGATTAAGGTGAATAGGACAACAAGGATGATCCAATGCTATACTTGCCTTAAATATAGATCCTTCTTCTTATTCAATTCTTTAAAAGAACTTTTGAGGATCCTGATCTTCAAAGAATTCATGATCTTCTACAAACTGCTCATTGTCTACTTATCCCAATTTGCAACACACAAACGTATGGATCCAATCATACATAACAAACAAGACTACAATTAGAACAGTACACCAACAGTGGTAAAAAGTTGAAAAGCATATAATACTAATCTACACGTCACTACGATCACATAGATGCGAAGATCACCGAAAACGGATTTATAACGGAGAAGTTATGAATTAAAAAAGATTTCCTTTAGTAAAATAATAGATTAAAATTAATCTCGAATTTTAAAAGTTGCAAACATGGTTAAATGTAAGTTTAACATGTAGATTATGAAATTATGAATCTTACGCAATTCGAATGGAGCTAATCGGATTTAAAATTCAAAAGATATGAGACTTTGAAAACTGATGGCAGTTTTGTAAATACTTGAAAGCATATTTTAAAACTATTAAACCCGAAACTACGATTTCCAAAGGAGAAAACATAAACCAGGAAACCGCAAAGCACCTCGGGTTGAGCTTTAAATAGTTGTAAGGGCTATTGTGCAAAAGTGTGTGGCCAAAAGGGCATCGGGTTATGCGGTTCGTTGGATCAAGAACGACGGCTCAGATTAGATTGAACCCCGGTTGAAGCCCGAGGTCTCGCCCGGTCGAGACAACATAAGCATGGCGGCACGACATGCGGTGGCGTGAACTCGCCGGCGTTTGCAAAGATGACCCTAGAGGCGGCAAAACGGGCGCGGAAAAAGCATGGGGTGAAAGAGGAGTCCAAGGTGATCTCGACTAGAGGATCGATGATGGACGCGAAGGTTCGAGACATCGTAGGGTTTGGTGAGGCAGATCGGGTTCATCGAGTTCCTCCTCCGGCCTTGAGCGGAGGGTAAAAGCGGCAGGAAGAGCAAAAACGGTACCATCCGTTTGCTTACCAACTAGAGAGGCTCGGCGAGCATGTCCGGGCGGCTGGCGTAGCGACAAGCGGTGGAATTGAGTGCGACGGCGGTGATTAGGGTTTCGGGTGGCGCGAGCTCTGGCGCGGGTGGCGGCTGCGCTAGGGTTTAGGAGAGGGGCTGTGCGGCCGCGGCTCAAAGATTTATAGGCTGCCAGCGCGCCGGGGAAAGGGGCCGGGATTCACGGGATCGAGGGGGCGGATTGCTGCGGTGGCGTCCGGCCCAGTCCGGCTCGAACACGGAGGGGAGGAGGGAGACGCCGCTGCCAAGTGGGGCCCGGGGTGGCGGGGAGACGGAGACGCCGGGGGCGAGACATCAATGGAACAGCAGCAAGAGGTGGAGGCACCGGCAAGCACGGGACTGGGCCGTGCCGATGGCCCAAGAGGGGAGAGAAGGAGCGGGCCAAGAGAAAAGAATGTCCACATGGGCCTGAAGGCAAAAGAGAGAGAGAGGAAGCAGGCCAGCAAAGGGCTGCCGGGACAAAATTGAAAAGAAAAGAAGGAGGAGAGAAATAAAGCCTTTTCTTTTTTTTTTTTGACACCTTTTCAAAAGCATTTTCAAAGGGATTTTGAATTCTTTCCAAATTTTAAACTTCTCAAACTTTTCACATCATAAAAGAATATGCAGAAGCATGAATGCACAAGAGTGTTTTTACACCCTATGATAAATTTTAATTTGATGAAAAGTTTTATTTTCCTTTGTTTTTATGAGCACAAAAATTCAAAATTTAACCATTTTAATTATATTTCAAAAGAGGTAAATTTTAGGGTGTTACAAACTCGAAGGAACACACTCCACCAAAAACTAAGCAGGACATGTGGAAATAACCACTGTGATAGGTCATTGCCTAACGAAGCCTTCACGAAGGTAAGGATGCCAATGGCATTGGCTACGCCGGCAAGCCCACCATAGTGGGAAAGTTTTCACCCGCAATCACTGGCAGGGAAGGCAGAGAGGTGCTAAAAGTATGCCAACAAGGTAAACGGCATCCACAAACATCGCCATCGTCCCACCCCCGGGGCAACAGCCGGAAGCACCAGCGCTGCTGTTAGCAATCTGCTCCAGGCACCCCTCCCTCAGAGGTTTATGCTTGTCCGTGAGAGCTAACGCTAATGACTGTCAGAGCCCCTAGGAAGGGCCAATGCAACAGAGCACCCGCGCACCATAACGACCAAGTCGACGGCTGAGCCTATGCTATATTTTGACACATCTTTGTTACTAAAAACATGCAAGCTTTTTAGAAATGCATACTTTCGTGATTTGGAGAATTTAAAACAATGCACATCCATAGAGCATCCATATATATAGTTTGTTGCAAAAGTTGAGATGCAAACTCAATGTAGAAAAAATCATACAAAAATAACGAAACTGGAGTCCATGTGCACTAGAAAACAAAATTCCTAGGAATTTTCTTGTAGTAGTGGATATGCACCTGAATTTTGTAATAGTTTGCATGTTTTTTTCTAGACTATTAGGTTGAGTATGAATCTCAAGTTTTGCAACAAAGTACAGATATGGGTAAACTACGGATATGCAGTGTTTCAAAATTTTCGAAATCACCAAAGTATGTTGTGTTTTTAAAATAGTTTATATGTTTGCACCCTACCTTTAGGTTTGCACTACATATTTTCAATTTCCCTATGATATAAATTAAGTTCAAATTGCAATGCATTTAGAAGGATCTGGACATTGGCATTCATTCAATATCTTAAAAATCGAACAAGCGAGAACGAGGAGCGGAAAAAGTCTACTTTTGGTCCCTTAACTTTTCGTGAAAGTCGCTTTTGGTCCTCAACTCTAAAAACCGGGACAAAAGAAGCCCTCAACTTTTGAAACCATGCAGATTTCATCCCTCGGTGGTTTTTTTTTTTTTGGTGGTTTTTGCTACGGTGACCACGGATCTGCTACAGTGCGCCGCGTTTTGATTTTTCCCTTTTCAAATTTATTTTTAGTTGAAACTTTGAAAAATCATAACTCTTCTATATGACATCGGATGAAGATGATTTTTATGCGATTATTATGGTGCTGTATTTTTGTATATATTTTTTTAAGCACCTTAACATCGTCAAATAATAAAACTCAAAACTAGAAAGTTGTAGATCTCATCGAGGGCTACAATTTTCATATAAAAAAATCATCTTCATCCGATGTCGTATAGAAGAGTTATGATTTTTCAAATTTTCAGCAAAAATAAATTTAAAAAGGAAAAAATCAAAACCATGTGTACTGTAGCAGATCCGTTGTCACTGTAGCAAAACCAATCGAAAAAACCATCGAGGGACGAAATCGCATCGGTTTCAAAAGTTGAGGCTTCTTTTGTCGGTTTAGAGTTGAGGGACCAAAAGCGCACTTTTCGCGAAAATTAAGAGACCAAAATAGACTTTTTCCAACCGCAGCTCACTTGTTCTATCGTGGCGGTGAGCCGGTAAGAGCTGAGGGGCCCTTAACAAGGCCCTAAACTCAGCCCATCCCTTAACATATCTAGTGAAGGAAAAAGTCCACATTCCCTCCCCAACTATCACGAAGTTTACTTTTCCTCCCTCAACTCGAACCCGGACAACTCACCTCCCTCAACTTTTCAAACCATGCATTTTTCCTCCCTCGAGCGGTTTTGAAGGCGGGTTTGCTACAGTAACCGAGGGTTGCTACAGTACAAACACCTTTGTCTTTTACTTTTTTAAAAAAAAAAATCCGGTTGAATCTTTGAAAAATCATAGTAAATCATAGAAAAAATCTGGTTTTATTGGACTCCACATGAGTAGATCTACACAGTGAATATATAATATGATATGCTTTAGTATAAAAGTTTTTGCTACTGAAAACTTTTGTCTTTTTTTTTTTTATTTATTTGGTTGAATCTTTGAAAAATCATAGAATATCACAAAAAATCAAAAATAGAAAATCCAATTTTGTTAGACTCCACATGAGTAGATCTACACAGTGAATATTTGATATGATATGCTTTAGTACAAAAGTTCTACACGGTGAATATATAATTAATTAAAATAATTCGTAGCTGCAGCTTCTATAATTATTTTGTCGAACTAAAAGTATATTATATTATACATTCACTGTGTAGATCTACTCATGTGGAGTCTAAAAAAACTAGATTTTCTATTTTTTTGATTTTTCTGTGATTTACTATGATTTTTCAAAGATTCAGCCAAATAAATAAAAAAAAAAAGACAAAACCTTTTTAGCAAAAACTTTGTACTAAAGCACATCATATTATATATTCACTGTGTAGATCTACTCATGTGGAGTCCAACAAAACTGAATTTTTTTTATTTTATAATTTTTCTATGATTTACTATGATTTTTCAAAGATTCAACCGGATTTTTTAAAAAAGGAAAAGGCAAAGGTGCTGACACTGTAGCAAAACCGCCATAAAAACCACTCAAGGGAGGAAAAATGCATGGTTTGAAAAGTTGAGGGAGGCGATTTGTCCGGTTTTGAAGTTGAGGGAGGAAAAAGTGAACTTCTCGTGATAGTTGGGGAGGGAATGTGGACTTTTTCCTCTAGTGAACTTGAGGACAAACGTGGGATGGGCTGCTTCATTGGGCCTTGAGGGGTATAGAAGATCGAGCTGCTCTGAGGATTTTGTTTCCAGAAGGAAATGAAAGTTGGACCACGCTCGGGGCTCCAGCTCCAGCCTCAGGCCCATATCAAGAATTAAAGATGGACCGAGTAAATGGGAATGAGCCTCGTATGCTCACCTCATAGACTAGTCAACCAGGCATTGAAAAGTCAACGCTTTCGTCTAGCATCACAACTCTGTTTAACGATAACAGTACTGCATATATTTTTTGGTTTGTATTCAAAAAAAACATCATTTCGGAAAAAAAAAAAAAACAGAAAAATTACAGAGCCGGCAAGCAATTATACAGATTTGTAGTTTTAAAAGGTCATGTAAGCTCGTGGAGCATGTTTTGTTTAGACTTAAGGACACTGATGTTTTTCGTGCACATCATTCATGTCTCATGCGGTTATTCCTCATTCCCCAAGGGCAAAGGCAGTAGCATCAAAGCTGTCAGAGAGGCCAGTGCCAGTCTTGAAGGTGACCTTGTCTGGCGAGGCCTCCGGGACATAGACCTCTACGACACTGAGCCACAGCATCAATTCCTTGGTCTTGACACCCGTGATCTTCCTCAGCTTGCCTTTCTCCGCTAACGCAGTCACCTCGGAGGTGTACGACGCTGTCTGCCTGATCTTCTTGAAGGTGTGCTCCACCTTCTTCCCCTGCACTGGCCACAAGAACCCCGTGTCACGGTTGTACCCGAAGTCCTGGATATCCTCCATTGGAAGCAGTGCAAGACGACGTGCCGTTTTTGTTTGACTTTGTTGGCAAAGGGCGTTGAATTTGACAAGGACCATTGTGGTGTGCTTTCTATTCTGGCATGCTGAACTGCAGAATTGACCATTTCTCTTCATGTCTAACTTCAATAAATCAATACTTGTAGGGCTCCTTTGGATTACTCAATTCCCTTGGGATCCGAGGGGATTGAGGGGTAATTTAGTTCAATTCCCTTCAATACCCTCCAAATCCGATGCGGAATGGTTGAATCCAAACCAGCCCGTAACGGTTAATTTTAGCCGCTTTAAGTATATAATAAAGACCTTATTATTGTGATTTAGAACCTGCTTCGTACCATATCGTGTCAGTGAAGTTAAACTTCCAGATATAAATTGTAGAAGAAAATAGCACATAAAAACAGAGCTACCAGCACACTGAACACGAATGTAAATGAATTTGAAAGACATCAGGATTGAGCGCGTATCAAATTCAGAGTACGTCAGATATACAGCTGGATAAGCCTGATAATAACGTCCAAATTAGCAAAGAGCTACTCTATTTTTCATACAACGCTTAACATTCTCTTGGCAGCTATGGCCTATAGTTACTGCATTTCAGGAGTATAGACATAGCTGTAGTAGGGTGCTAGTGCCTCGAATTTTCCATGTTGCTTAATGCCTCCAAACATTACATCTTGGAGTTTTATCTTCAGAAATACTCGATAAGCTGGTGAAATCATGAGAATCTATTTTGGTGGTCAATAAAATCTATAATTTTATTTTTAATTCTTTTATCTATATATTGTACATAAAAATATATCTCGGAATCAAGAAACTATTGATAAGAATAGTTGCAGTTGCCACAAAAACAAACACATACTCCAACTTACAAACTCGTCACAATGCAAGATACATGATAGATGCATACAACTTTACAATGCAAAAGCTAGATTATGCACTTGACATCTTTTGTACCCAACCATTTCATTGACTTCTCGTTACTCTCCAAGCACAAAGGCAGCAGCATCAAAGGTATCAGAAAGGCCAGTGGCCATTATCAACCCAAAAAAAAAAAAAAACCCAGTGCCAGTCTGATGGAATGATTGGTTGGGCCTGATGGAATGCTTACTTGGCTAGACGAGTTGGACCATGCTTGACGCTCCAGCTCCGGCTCTAGGCCCAGGCCCATATCAAGAATTAAAGATGGACTAAGTAAATGGGAATGGGCCTCACATGATCATCTCGATGTTTTTGCTAAAAAATCAAAATGTATTGCATACTTTCGTCAAGGTAAAAGTTCAAATTGCCACGCAAATCAATTGAATGAGCAAAGAAAAAACAGTCCTTATGGTTTATATTTAAAAAAGAACATTCTGGAAGGGAAGAGGAGGGGAAAAAAATACTGAGCAATCAAGTAATTATACATATTTAAAGATTTTAAAAGGTCATATAATAAGCTGATGAAGCATGTTTTTTTTTTAGCTTTATAAGCAGACTGATGCTTTTTTGTGGCTATCATTTGTGTGTCATTGGGCATACGTAGATAGGTTTCGGGCGCGCACACCAAGCCCTGTTGGACGAAACCCTTCGAGCTTTTTTAGGTGTATAATATATGTATAATATAATATAACATAATCGAAAGGCATAATAATGTATGAAGAAATTGATCGGTCTCTCCTCATGGGCGTCGAGTCAATTGACAAGCTATATCGAGGATTCATTTGGGCGGGCACCGACTTCGGTAGCACGTGGAAAATGTAAGGTGGTACGAGGGAAACCTGTGTCCTTGCGCTTTTCCAGGCTGCCACCATTTTTGAGTTGGGCAACGGCGAATCGGCGCCGTCTGGACTGATAGGTGGATCAACAGGGCAAGCATCGAATGCTTGGCTCCGGAGGTTTACGCCGCGGTGAAGAGGGGGGAGAGGGGGAAGAGGTGTGCGACGGTGGCCGAGGCAATCCCCAATAATGCTGGGGTACGTCATACTGAGGGACCAATCTCTATGCAGTTGATCATTGACTTTGCAGAGCTCTGTGACCTCCTTGAAGATGTCCACCTCTCCCAGCAGTCGGATACCTTCAAATGGAAGTTTACAGAGGATCAGAATTACTCGGCTGCATCCGTGTATGGCACCATGCATGTTCTTTGAATCTTCCAAGCCGGTTGGGGCCAAGCAAATTTGGAAGACATCAGTGCCGCCTCATGTTCGATTCTTTTTGTGGCTTGTCATGCATGGCCGCTGTTGGACGGTGGAGAGGAGGTTTCGGCATCACTTGCAGCCTTCCGATTCCTGTGTCATGTGCGATCAGGCAGCTGAGATCGTGGATTATATTGTCCTTGGTTAGCAGGGAAGTGTGGCACATCTGATTGACCAAGTTGCAGTTCAAGATGTCATCATGGTGGGAGAGGAACCTTTGCTGCCCTGGTGGTTGAATGCCAGGAAACTGTTGCCGAAGTTCATACGCAAGGGCTTTGACACCTTCTTCTTTCTCATCGGTTGGACGTTGTGGAAGGAGCAGAATGCGAGGACCTTTTTCTCGGCAGACCAATCCTCAGTGCCGCAGGTGGTGGCAATGATCAGAGAAGAGGCGGATGTTTGGTGTACTACTGGGTACAAACACTTAGCTCCTTTGTTGGCAAGGCTGTAATGGGCCTTCTGTTCTAGTTTTATTTCGGTTTTAGTGTGGTCTGGGCCTTATGTTCTCTTTGCTAAAGACACTCTGGATATTAGCTTTGAAAGCGGAGAAAAGATACGTATACAATAATTATTAATTCAGGGCCGGCCCTGAGTGAACCCAACATACAGCTTTTTCTGTTAGCAAATAAATGGTTATACTCGGACTCGTATTCCTCGGCATCCTCGCATTGAATTCAACACGACAGCGTGGAGTGGGGCCCGTCCATGTGGCGGAGGAACACGTGGACAGAAGCCTTGGCGCTGCGGCCAGGTGGCGCGCGTCCGAGCTGACGGTGTAGACGTGAAGCATTGGATCGAGGGATTCGAGGCCGTATTATATATCTATATCTATATCTATATCTATACCTACTAATAAAGAGAAAAATTTCAGTCCCACCTCCTTTTTTTTCACCGGGCTTTTTCACCGGGCTTTCCCACCTCTTTTTTTTTTCCACCCTTAGGATTCCTCCTTTTTCACCGGGCTTTTCATCGGGCTTTTTCACCGCTCCTTTTTCACCGGGCTTTTCATCGGGCTTTTTCACCGGGCTTTCCCACCTCTTTTTTTCCACCCTTAGGATTCCGTATAACCTTGAGTCCCGATGCTTACACCAAGTCTCCGCCACCTTCCAACGCAACACGTTTACTACTAGCCTGTCCCCAGACCCTCGCCACCTGCCCCCCCATACCAACGGATATACGTATCCAAATCAGCCTCTCAATCCTCTCTACAATTTCCAACGGAACACGTTTTTCTCGACGTATCCAAATCCGCCCTTTCCACATATGGATGTCAAAAAATACTCTCGAAACTCTACACATACATATATATATGTTTTCTTGTCCAAATCGCATAATCTATACCTACTAATAAAGAGAGAAAATTTTAGTCCCACCTCTTTTTTTTTCACCTCCTTTTCTCTTTGGGCTTTTCACCGGGCTTTTCACCTGCCCACTTTTTTTTTGTTTACCGGGCTGTGCCATGATAATCGAAAGGCCAGCCAATCCCCATGATGACCAACGGAGGGCCCATAAAGGATACAAATATTGAGATGAGCCCATCACCAAGTCACAACAAGTCGTCATGATCGGGTGGTGCGGAGATCGGAGCTATTTAGTCCCACCTC
The DNA here is from genome assembly GCA_015847255.1 of Hyparrhenia diplandra. Lineage (NCBI taxonomy): Eukaryota > Viridiplantae > Streptophyta > Magnoliopsida > Poales > Poaceae > Hyparrhenia > Hyparrhenia diplandra. The sequence goes on along the minus strand of JADLZK010013191.1, from coordinate 161,852 downwards.
GAAAAACGAAAAGTAGAGAGGCAGGTGGAGGCGAAGTACAAGATGCGAGGGGTGGGCTACCAGCTTGAACCATCTTTGAGCCCAGGCCATTGACGCAGCTTTTGGGGTTCTATATCGAGCGCATCAATTACTGGTTCAATTGTTCAAAACTATTTCCAAACCCCCTCTTTGGGAATAAACCTCGGAGAGGAGAAAAGCCCTTCAAATAAATATTAAAGTATTTTTCTCTTTGTAATACTGCTTCGTTTGGAGCAAATTTGTTGGTAAATGGTGTGGTAGAGCTAATTTAAGTGGACACTCGAGCTTTGTTCTGGAAGCGCTGCGTTTATTTTATTTTGTTTTTCCTTTTTCAATAATGAAACTGAGTTGTAAGTTTTAATTAGAAAATCAATTTGTCATGGTATGTGAATCAGCCAAATCGGGCTGTCGGGATGATGGGCCGTCCATGTGGCCTGGTGCATGTATCCAAAACGCATACGTCAAGCATCGATGAGAGGACACCTTGCGAGGACGCCGGCGACTCGGCTTTGTACACGGGGACGATGACGCAGGCGAACCAGAGCCTACGCTGGTGACGAAGCGCGCCGCCATGAGCGCGGCGAAGCTGCCGGCCTACCCGCCAGCGACATGGCGAGGGTGCCGGCCATGATGAAGGCGTTGGCGAGCATGAGGGTGCGGCGGTGGCCCAGGTGGTCGGCCACATAGCCGGCGTCGAGGACGGACGCGAGCATGAAGACATTCATGGACACTGATAGCACCTCGACCTCGGCGTTTGTGAGCCCTACGTCCTCCCGCATGAATAGCTCCGCAACGCTCATCAGCGTCAGGGTCTACAGTGTAGATTCCATAAAACATCTACATGGATCGGAGAACTAGCTTGCGATCGACGAGCACACTCATGGTGGTAACAGAGGTGAGCGTGGCGCAGACGAATGGGAACCTATACTGTAGCCATGGAGCAGAGTCATAGTTGGAGAGTGGCGAGCAGCGCACCGTTGTGGTGACCTACACTACTTGGGGCAAATGTTTTGTCTTTACTTATTCTCACATATAAGACTCTTATTGTAAATTTTTAATAGCAATAATCCTAAATTTATTTGATTTAGATTTTGGGAAAAAAAAGACTCCAATTAAATATAACAAAATAGGCTCCTTGCAAAAACAAAAGGCAAGTGTTGAATGAGCTCTGCGTGGTGCAGATTCCGTTGCAACGCACGGGCACTTTTCCTAGTATATTAAAAAGAGAGAAAACACTTCCTTCCGACCGGCGACTCAGACTCAGCGTCCCCGAAGTCCTTCGTCCGCAGGGCGGCGGCGCTGAGTGCTAGCGAAGCGACACGGCAGCAACCGCCAAGCGAGACGCTGCGACGGCACCAGGCGACGACGCCGCCCGCTGCTATCGCTATCTGGACACCGTGTACACTAAAACCCAAACGGTGACTCGCGGCGGCCATTTTCGTCATAACGCGCTTGTAGACTTTAGGGTTTAGGGTTGACTCGCGTAGTATTTAAGATGCCGCCATCAACGACAGACCGCCCGGGCGCCGGGCGGCGCGCGCCATGGACGAACTGGAGTCAGCTCCTGCCGTAGTCGTAGGAACAATTTTTAGCCCGACGCCGTTGCAGCTCATCGAGAGTTACCTGCGCCGCCAAAAATCGCCGGGCGAAGTTCCACAACTCCGCCGCGAGCTTGATCAAACAAGCGGACGTTTACGCGGCAGCCCCTTCGATCTCTGCGCCGCGAGTACGCAGCAGCTCCAGGAACAGGCGGCGATGGTGGCGAACACGAGGTGTGGTACTTCTTTCATGACTTCAGCAGCAGCCCCGCCGCCAGCCAGCGGCGCACCCGGCCGACGACGAGGAGGTCGCAGACCGTCGCTTCGGCCGACGACGAGGAGGTCGCGGACCGTCGCTTGCGCATGGGTCGGTGGCGGAATGAGACAGGCAGGAAGGAAGTACAAGGAAAGCGCCGGTGGCTACACGTGCAACCTCTCGTGGGAAAGAATACCGGCGTCCTCACCCGGCTCGGGATCGGGGATGACGGCCACGGAGCAGCCTGGAGGCTGGCTGATGGTGGAATTCGGTATCGCAGGCTGCGATACTGTGATCGCAAAGATATACAGATCGCCTCGTCGTCGCCAGGCAACGTCCGACTGGACCCTGCCTGAGTTGGAGAGGTTTCTGCTCCAGACTGGCGACCCGTCGTCGTCATAGCATAGCTAGCTGATTGTTCCAAACCTGTATCATCGATCCAGTAGTAGTATATATTTGGGTGGACACAAATTTGAATTCCTTGCTCTCGAGCTGCAGGTGTTTTTGTTTAATTTTTTTCATTAAGAAGAAATAGAGTTTCCAAGATACAAACACAAACGCAAGTTTCAAAGTTGTTTATTTTGTAGAGACACAGCGGTCAGGACGGGGCCGGAAAATTAAGGTGTGATGGATGATGCATTGATGATCTCTCGTGGAATTCTACTTTATTTTGGCTTCTCGGCTACTACTGCAGTATCCGTCACATCGAATCTCTTGACGCATGCATGGAGCATTAAATGTAGATAAATAAAAAAACTAATTGTGCAGTTTGGCTAGAAAGTGCGAGACGAATCTTTTGAGCCTAATTAGTCTATGGTGGCACAATAATTACCAAATATAAACGAAAAGTACTACAAAGAACCAAACCCAAAATATTTCAGCAACTAAACACCCCCTAAGATCGATCGCAGGAGACGAACAGGTTCAGCAAGGCGAATTGAAGCCAGCTACTTGGCGAGAGAGATGGAACCGAGAGAGATGGTTAATTGTTAGCTGATCTCGACCTAGTAGTACGTCGCTGTAGGCTGTGTAGCTACGGATCCGTGTGGGGGATGGAACACGTTTAGCTAGCTACTAGGAGACTGGCCGGGAGAAGAGAAGGCAGCTGGGGCGAATGGTGAGTGGTTGCTTCTCCCTCAAGGATTCTCTGCGCGGGCCCAGCCGCGTGGTCCACGTACACACCAGCGTCCATAGCGAGTTGCTGCATGCTTGCACATCCACGGGCGGTGGGATGGACGGTACGTGCTGACCAGCGTCCATCTGACTCTTAATTTTGCACGTCTAACGAAAAGACTTCCTGCTGACCTGACTGATTTGCATTTTGCACGTCTAAGGCTATCCGCACTCGTCGTCCTTTAAATTCATCCTTTAAAAAGAATATTTCATCCTAGTCACTCCTCCGTAGCCAGTTGTCCCGTACTCATCCGTACTCTATACCATCATTTATATAAACTACCACCACATGGGTCCCACATGTCAGTATATTTTCTCTTTCCTCGTCGTCGTCGCCATCACTCCCCACCGCAGCCGCACTACCGTAGCTGCCTCCGCGATGGAGACCTCGCTGGTCCGGAGTCACCAGTGCATGGCCACCGCAAAGCGGTCTGAGCGGTCGAACAGCGAGGCGGGGCGCAGGGAGCAGCAGGAACAGCGGGCGGTGGGTGGTCTCGGCGGCCCCGCGACAGGAGGTGTGGCGATGTTGGAGAGAGGCGGTCGCCGAACACCGGAAGAGGCCGGCGGGGACCTCGGGCGCCGCGCCCCGCGTGGGCGCGGGCGGCGTGGGGGCCTGTGGGGCGACGCCCAGGTGCCTTGGGAGTTGGGACCTCGCTGCGGTCACCAACACGAACATCCCGGCCCCAGCGGCGGGCCTCCTGCATGCCACGCCCGCGGGCCCAGCCGGCGTCTTTGGAGCCGTCCACCGCGAGGGATGTATGGGGGGTGGCGGCGATGGAGGAAGCGGCGCCAGCGTGCCGGCGTGGCGCGGCCATGGCGGCGCAGCGCGAGCGGCAGCGATGTGGCCATGGGCGGCGCGGCCGGATGCGTCCACCACCTCCGCCGGCGCCTCGGGTGGCTATCCTCGCGGCTTCGTCGCCGGCTGCGCCGGCATCCTCCTCCTCGGCGGCGGCTCCTCGCGTTGGACTCTTGTTAAGACCCGGAAGGATCCGACGAACTTAGTAACAGATTTATCGCCCGGCGGCGAAGTTCAACTAGATCTATTACAAGGGAAAGTAAGCTACCGATACAAGTAAAGTGTATGAATATGATCGATGTTGCTTCCGTGCTTCTCCGTCTTGCCTTTATCTCACTCGGCGGTAGAGCTGGATGGACTTGGGTTTCCGGCCCACTCCGGCCCAATGAGCTTGACACTCCGAGTACGCCTCCTCTTGGGCCGGACTCGAGATGTAGAGTCTCCCATGTGAGGTGTGCTGACAGTGCCCCCTCCTTGAGTCCCGGCATGTCCCCTGGCCGGTGCCACCGGAAGCGCCGTTTGACGGCGTCCGAGGTCTTCCTGTGGCGAGGTCCCACGAGAGGCCACTCCAATCGGATGAGAACCTCGAGGAATCCGGGGAAGCACATGGCGATGGAGACGAAGTCCGAGCACACTCTCGAACCCGCAAGGCATCATCAACATCCGGGAGAGGAGAGTTTGTCACCGTGGATCGAAGAATGAGCCGGCTTCAACAAAATAAACATGGAAGACAAGGATGAATTGTGGCAGATGGAGGAAGCTCAAGCTTGTATGCGACGCCACCAATCTTGGCAATAATCTTGTAAGGCCCCGGTACTTGAAGCATAACTTGTGATGAGAGCGAGGCGCCAACGAAGCTCTACACATATGGTCAAGACGATAATAAACGAAATCCCCACAAAGAAATCAGCTGCTCGACTGCGTGGCTTATCCGCTATGATTTCATACGCCAAGGCACGAAGAAGGTGTTGGCGCACTGAATCGAGCATAGCCTGACGCTCTTCAAGCATTGTACCAACAAATGAGCAACCGCATCTAAGTCAAGAAATACCCAGCCGCGAGGCTTAACGGCCGTCAGAGCACCTCAAAAGGTGAATGTCCCAAAGAGGAATGACGCTAGTGTTGTACCAATACTCGCAGTTTAGAGGAACTTGAGCCAAACCGCCGAGGGCAGGAGGAACGGCACCTCGATATGTCTCGATGCATTGGTTGACCCGCTCACCGCCGCCGATCGGGGTGGTACGCGAGCTCATGTGCGATCGATCTTGAGCAAATTTTGAAATGATCTTGCCAAAAGTTGCTTGTGAACAGGGGATCCTTGTCCGAGACAATCTTGACTGGCAGCCCATGGTGGCGGAAAGCCTGATCCAGAAGTGTCACAAGAATCGTAAGCGTACCGCGAACGGATGGTGCAGGGGAATAAAGATGGCAAACTTACTGAACTTGTCGACTGTCACCATTATGCAGTTGGTATGCCCCGATGTCGGAAGGCCATTGATGAAATCCATTGTCAACACCTCCCAAGCTTCAGGAACGGCGGGGGGACAAATGCACCGGTAGAGCGAACGGTCTGGCTTGGCTTGCAAGCATACAGAACAAGCAGCCACATAGTCCTTGACTGACTTTTTCATACCTCGCCAATAGAAGAGCCGCTGATCCCGCCAGATGTCACAGAAAAAACCCCGAAAGTGGCCTCCAATTGACCGCCGTGGAGAGCAGACAGATGCGCCGGCCGCAAAAGCAACGTTTGAGCCCAACCAAATGCGACCAGAATGCCTGATGACACCCGACTGAAGAGTGAATGGATGGCGACTCTGTGGGTGAATGGCCAGCTCGGAGAGGATGGACTGAGCCTCGGGGTCATTAGCATAGCCGGCCAACAAGTCATTCATCCATACCGGGGTAGTAGATGAGATAGCTTGCAGCTGAGCGGGTGGAGCTGGGTGGCGCGACAAAGCGTCGGCTGCAGAGTTAGAGACGCCCGGCTTGTAGACAACACGGTACTGGAGGCCAGCTAACTTATGGAGCATCTTTCGCTGCCAGTTGGTGTGGAGGCGTTGATCGCCGAGGTGAATCAGGCTGCGTTGGTCAGAATAGATCACGAACTCAGCGTGTTGTAAATAGGAGCACCACTGCTCGACCGCCACAATGATAGCAAGGGACTCCTTTTCGTAGGTAGATAGCAGTCGGGTGCGTGGTCCCAAAGACTTACTGACGAAGGCCAATGGATGCCCATCCTGCAGCAAGACAGCCCCGACGCCTGAATCGCTAGCATCAGTCTGAATAGAGAACGCCTTAGTGAAATCAGGCAAGGATAAAACAGGCGCTGAAACAAGAGCCTCCTTGAGAGCTTGAAAGGCTGAGTCATGGGCTGTGGTCCAAACAAACTGAACCCCTTTTTTCAACAAATCATTCAGAGGTCTGGCGATCAGAGCAAAGTTTCTGATAAACTTCCGGTAATAACCGGCGAGGCCCAGGAAGCTGCGAAGTTCTTTGGTGTCCTGAGGTGGAGGCCACGACTGAATGGAAGAAATCTTGCTTGGGTCAGTAGCAACACCACGGGCACTGATAACATGGCCAAGGTATGAAATTGACTGACGCCCGAACTGGCATTTGGAGAACTTGATTTTCCAGTTGTCAGCCTCCAGCAACTGAAAGACTTGCTTGATATGGCTCAAATGGTCGGACAAGGAAGCGCTATAGATAAGTATGTCATCGAAGAAGACCACGGCAAACTTGCGGAGGGCAGGCTTCAGTGTCGAATTCATGGCACCCTGAAATGTGTTTGGTGCTCCCGTCAGGCCAAACGACATAACTGTATACTCAAATTGTCCCGAATGCGTTTGAAACGCTGTTTTGTGTTCTTCACCCGGCGCAAGACGAATCTGGTTGAATCCTGAGCGGAGATCCAAGCAAGTGAACCAGCGAGCGTGAGCTAACTCGTCAAGCAATTCATCGACGACAGGAATGGGGAACTTTGACTTGACTGTTAAGGCATTGAGCTGGCGATAATCGACGCAAAATCGCCACGAGTCATCTTTCTTGCGAACCAACAGCACTGGGGAAGAAAAGGCGCTGGATCTTGGCTGGATCATCCCTGACCGAAGCATATCAGACACCTGTCTCTCAATTTCATCCTTCAAGGCCGGCTTATAGCGGTACTGCCGAATCGCCACCGGAGAAGCGCCCGGAACAAGTGGAATAGTATGGACACAGCTTCGACGGGGAGGCAACTCTGTGGGTTCTTCGAATAAAGCAGAGTACTCATCAACAAGCCGCCAATCTCCGTGCTGAGGTCGCTGCGATCGTCATCGGGCGGAAGCTCAAAGGCAATGTGAAACAAATTGAAGGATCGGCGGGGGGATCGGCAGACTGGCGAATGCCTTGCAGCCTGATGTGGCCTGAACCATAAGGTATGTATAACCACTTAGCCGCCCAATCAGACTTCATGGGTGAGAAAGCCCTCAACCAGTCGATGCCCAAGATGATGTCGAAGGATCCCAAAGGAATGACCCGCAGAGTAGAATGGAAGGTGTATCCCTGAACTGACCATGCAGCATTCTGAATTTCATAGTCACACGAGACCACTGTACCATCAGCAAGCTTCACTGTCATTGGATGCTGTAACGGCTGAAGATTGCCAAATTTCTCAGCAACAGAAGTGCTTAAGAATGAATGACTGCTCCCAGAGTCCACCAGAATCAGCACATCCTGACCGAGGAGCTGGCCTTAAAACTGTAAAGTGCCAAAATCTTGACCCTAAGTTGCACACGAAGTAAGAGACAGAGCTTGCCCAGCAGCAGTGCCTGTTGGTTCCGGCTCAGGTTCAAGTTGAGGTGCTAGCAACAAGTCTTCAAATGCATCAGAACAGAGAGCCCACACCTCCTGCAAAGCATGAACTTGAGGGACCGGTGCGCAACGGTGTCCAGGAGCCCACTTGTCACCACAGCGAACACATAAGCCTCTGGCCTTGCGATAGTTGTGAAGAGAGAGAAGTCTGTCATCGATGTTGCGCGGTGCAGAGCGCCTATCATCAGGCAGACGGCCTGCAGCTGGAGCGTCTCCCGGGTGTAGTCGAGCCGGGGCAGGCGGCAGAGGTAAAGCACCCTTGACAGAAGCGTTCCGAGCAAAAGTACTGCTCTCAGGTGCCTTGAACTCCCGCCGGGTGCCTTGGTCCAGCGCTTCTTCCTGCAACAAGGCCAAGGAACTCGCAGCATCCAAGGTTTGTGGTCGAGCAACCATAAGAATTTGACGGATATCAGGGCGCAAGCCATCGATAAACCGTTGGACGTGTGACAGGGCATCGGGGTTGGGCTGGTAGGGTGATAGTTGCTCCACTAAAGCAGTGTAGCGATCGACATAGTCGGTGACCGTTGTTGTCATGTGGATGTGGAACATTTGGCGAAGGAGAAGCTCATGCTCGTCACGGCTGAACCGCTCATGAATCAGAGCAGCAAATTCAGGCCAGGTGATGTGGGCGAGCCTACGCTCTACGGACTGGAGCCAGCGTGCAGCAGCTTGGACAAAATGGTGAGTAGAGACTGTAATCCACATGGTAGGATGGACGTGGTACATTTTGATGTAATTGGTAGCACGTGTAAGCCAGAGTGTAGGATTATCACCATCGAATTGTGGGAATTGGAGCTTGGGTAACTGGCCTAGATCGGAATTGTGATGGTGACGGTAATCGGGATGGTGATTGGGATTGTGGTTGTGGGGAAAATAGTCTGGTGGGTGACCATAGGACCGGGGTGGGGTGTTGTAATTGGGAAATTGGTATGGTTGTATGGGAAGGTTGGGGTCAGGCGGATTGGGTGGTGGATATGGAGGAGGAGGGGGATAAATTGGTGGGTAGGTAGGAGGAGCTTCCGGGGAATTGTGAGGATTCGGAATTGGGGGTAGATTCTGAATTGGGGGTGGATGATAAACAGGATTGAATGGTGGATCGATGCCCTGAACGGATGAATGGAACTGGGTAGGATCGAAGAACATACCATTGGCGGGCAGGGCAAGGCGCTGAACGCACCCCCGCCCCGCCACCCGTAGTCTCGCATCACGGTGCCCGCCGGGCAGGTTGGTGTTCTCGCCGGCCCGGTGGGCGCGCGCGGCATCCAACTCGATCGATCCAACCGCCGCAGTGGACGGCCGGGCCGATCCTCGCGCATCGACCGCGATCCGTGACGGCACAAAGGTTGAACATGGAACTCGACGCTGGTCCTCCACGACGCTAAGTCCGGGCCGCACAGACACCAGATCGCCGACGCCAGCCGCCTCGAGCCGCCTTGATCTCGTGTAGCGCACGGACTCGAGGCCGGTGACGCCGCCGCCGCAGGTGGAGAGGCGATTGTCGAAGTGTCCGCCTTCCAGCTTGTCCGCGACGGCGGGCGGGCGGGTGTACCGGGCGCGGCGCGTAGTTCTCGAGTATGGCGACGCCGACCGATGGAATCGAAGCCGCTGGACGGTCTTTGCCCACCGCCGACGCGGCGCCGCCGACACGGCCCGCCGCACTAACTCCCCGCTGAAGATCGGAGAGCCGCGGTCAATCAATCCGCCGAACCTCGGGCGTCACGACGGGTCCATGGCGCCGGAGCGCCGCAGCGCAGTGAAGTGGGAAGTGGGAGGGAGGGAGGGGATCCACCGCAGGCCCCGAACGGTGGAGAGCCGATACGGTGTTAAGACCGGAAGGATCCGGCGAACTTAGTAATAGTACGATCGCCGGGCGCGAGTTCAACTAGATCTATTACAAGGGAAAGTAAGCTCGATACAAGTAAAGTGTATGAATATGATCGATGTTGCTTCCGTGCTTCTCCGTCTTGCCTTTATCTCACTCGGTAGAGAGCTGGATGGACTTGGGTTTCCGGCCCTCCGGCCCAATGAGCTTGACACTCAAAATGACTCCTCTTGGGCGGGCCCGGAGATGTAGAGTCTCCCATGTGAGGTGTCTCGACAACTCTCCTCCTCCCGTTCTGCTCCGTCTCGACGCTTGCGATGTGGCCATGGGCCGGAGCAACAACCCGCAACAACCGCCCGATGCCCGGCAGCCATGGGCGGGCCGGGCGGCCCCTGGCGTCCTCCGACAGCGACCTCGGTGTGTCCATGAGCTCATCCGCGGGGGCGCCCCGGTCTTTGAGGCGCCGTCGCTGCTCAAGGTGCTCGCCGCCGGGCGAGGGAGGTCGCGGGGACAAAGCCCGCCTGCCGGTAGCGTCGAGGCGATCCAAAGCAGCCAGCCGAGCGCCGTCTACTCCCTCACTCCGCCCGAGGCGAGGCAGCCGGGGGCATGGATAGCTCTCCGCCGGCCATTCCCTTCTCTCCTTCCCCCTTCACGCAGGATCGGGCGCGAGAGCGGCGGCGCCTCTCCAGGGTGGGGCGGGTGGCGACTCCGGGTGGCAGCTCCTCGAAAGCACGGTATCCGACGCCGCTGACCTGAACGACGGCGATTTTGCGGCGGCCGGCGCTAGAGGCAGACTGCTCCCTCTCGGTGGCTGTTCCCGGGCAGTTGGGAGGCGCCAGATGCGCGGGCCCCGTGCCACGTGGCACGTAGCATGCGCGCTCGCTACCTCCGCCACAGTTGGCATTCGGGGGCGTAGCGTTGTATTTACCGTGCCCCGCTGCAGCCTTTTGTCCGGTAAAACGCACCTGGAGGAAGCTTTACAGTTTGCCGGTGCGGACAGCCTAACCAAAAACTTCCCGCTGACCTGACTGATTTGCCATATACGGTAATATATATAGTACACACATAGCAGACCTGTATAATATTTTTTTTTTTTTAGATAATGGAAAAAAATTCCGACTTCAGCCTTCTTTTATTAAGAAGGCTCAGTTCAAACTTATTACATGAGCATACCCCTAGTTTAAACTTATTATAGGTTCCAAATAGAATTCCAAGACAGTAAATGAAAGACCAGCCATTGGATGCGAAGAACTCCATGACTCTCGATTCTAGTAGCTTGTAAGCATCAAGAATTCATTCATTGGTCTTAGCTGAGCTGCAATAGGGCCCAAAAACCGAACCAGTGTGTCCCCCCTGAAAAGAACATGCAAATAGGTTTTTGGGTGACCCCTATCACAAACCACATCGTTTCTTGTGATCCATGTTGCCCAACAAAACGCAGCATCCCCAGTCAATAAAAGATAATTATTTTTTGACCCTCCTAGTTCTGACCAACTATTAAAAAAAGATGGTTAGTGTCCTTGGTGGGTTAATACCAAACAACATAAACACAGCACACCAAAGAAATCTAGCATAATGGCATTCAAAAAATCAAATGCTTGATGGTTTCAGGTTTGCTACAAAAACTACAGGACTTGCTGCCACTCCAATTTCTTTTAGCAAGATTATCCTTTGTAATTATCACCCCCTTCTTCAAGAACCAAAGAAAAATCTTGATTTTCAAGGGTATTTTCAAATGCCAAATTTTCCTATGAAACTCTAATTCCATTATTGACTAGGTATTTGTACATTGATTTAACAAAAACAAACCATTATTATTTAAATTCCAAGTGAAAGTATCCCGCCTTTTATTTAAGTCAATAAGAGCAAGTCTCGCAAACTAAGCTTTGCCATTCCACCAACTTGTTCCCAACTAGTTCCCTTCTAAAAGACACAATGAGAGGGGTGGAACTTAGAACATCAGCCACTGTTGCATGTTTTTTCGTACGCACTATGTTAAATAAATTTGGGTATTGGATTTTCTAGACCTGGGAGCCTAACCATTTATCTTCCCAAAATCTAATTTGAGTTCCATTTTCTAAGTTAAACTTCCCAAGACTTAAGAAAATGTCTTTGACTCTCATCAAACCATTCCAAAAGTGTGAGGAGTCGTTTTCATTTTCAACTTGACTTAGACTCTTGTTCTTTAGGTAGTTGTTCCTTAATAAATCCTGCCAGGTGCCCTCCTCATCATTGCAAAGTTTGAAAAGCCATTTGCTTAAAAGACACTTATTTTGTAAATCTAGATTGTGGATACCTACACCACCTTACTCTTCTAGTTCGCACAAAATATTTCTCATTTTTCCAGTCTATATTTCTTTTTGTGATCATCATTTTGCCAAAAAAAAAAAAAAATCTTGATCTAAAATATTCAATCTTTTTAAGGACACCTCTCGGGACTTCAAAGAAAGACATCATGAACACAGTTAAGCTTGACAAAATAGAATTGATTAGCACCAATCTACCACCATATGATAAATGTTTTCCTTTCCACCCGCTTAACTTCGAGGGAGAATTAGGAATTTGGCCCTGAAAAAGTTTGTCTTAGGAATCCGGCCTCTTTTTTTTTTTTTTTTGAATTTGGGAATCTGGCCTCAAAAATAAAACTTTGTTATGAATAAACTTTGTTATGAATCCAAATTTACATTAGTTTTGGAAATTCATAACTAGAGTTTGGTAACTCAATTTTGATGAACCAAATTTTTTAAATGCTCCTTGAGATGTCTAGTTTTTATTAAAAATATGAAACTAGCCATGTTTTTGTAGAATTATTTATTTTTAACACCAACATATATGTTTTAACACCAACATATATGTTGGTGTTAAAAATAAATAATTCTACAAAACATGGACAATTTCATATTTTTAATAAAAACTAGACATCTCAAGGAGCACAACAAAATTTGGTTCACTAAAATTGGAGTTACCAAACTCTAGTTATGAATTTCCAAAAACCGACTAAGGGCCGATTCCTAACAAAGTTTCGTTTTGAGGCCAGATTCCCAAATTAAAAAAAAAAAAAAACAGGCCAGATTCCTAAGACAAACTTTTTCAGTGGCCAAATTCCTAATTCTCCCTCTTTCAATTCTTTCTTCAATTAATTTCCAATCCTTATTATTTAACTTTCTATAATGCATAGGCAGGCCCAAAAATCAAAAAGGGTATGCTCCCATTTCGCAACCAAATAGATTTGAGTATTGCTCGTCGACACTTTTGCTTGGCCAAAGCAAAATAATTCACGTTTATGGAAATTTATTTTCCGACCTGATAATAGTTCAAAAGTACCAAGCAAAAGTTTCAGGTTTTTTGCTTGTTCAATATCGTGGTCCAAAAACAGAACTATGTCATCCGCATATTGCTAGATAGACAAACCGTTTTCTACTAGATGTGGAACAACCCCTTTTATTTGTCCTTCCTCCTTGGCTCAAGATAAAATGATAGCCAGCATATCTGCAACAGTATCGAAGAGGATCGGTGACAGAGGATCACCTTGTCTAAGACCTTTCTTAGTCTGGAAGTATGAGCCCATGTGATCATTAAGTTTAATACCCACATTCCCACCTTGAACAAAAGCCTGGACCCAATCACACCACACCAGATGAAACCCCTTCATTCTTAGTGCTTGTTGTAACAAATTTCAGCTCACCTTATCATATGCCTTTTCAAAATCAAATCAATCTAAAAGATAATTCCATTTTGTTTTCTTTTATGTAGTTCGTGTAAAGTTTCATGTAAAATAACTGCACCCTCCATTATATTTCTCCCAGGTAGGAAAGCTATTTGGGATGGCTTAATTATGTGTTGAGCTATCTTTAAAATTCGGTTAGTAGCCACTTTAGTGCAAATCTTGAAGCTAACATTTAACAAACAAATAGGTCTATATTGTTGTATTTGTTTAGCTTCTTTAGACTTTGGTATTAAAATGATTGTTCCGAAGTTTAGGCTATGTAGAGGCAAATCTCCCTCATAGAATCTATGAACATTGCCATCAGATCATCCTTAATTACGTTCCAAAATACCTCATAAAACTCTGGAGGAAAGTCATCGGGTCCTAGAGCTGTATTATGACTCATTTGGAAAATAGCACCTCTAATCTCCTCCTCCGTAAACTCGGCAACCAAGAGTTCATTTTCCTCGGCTGTAAGTTGAGGGATGTCATCACGGTATGACTCATCCATCACCAAATTGTTACGATCGGATGGACACAGACCAGGATACTATGGGTGTGTTTTGTTTGTTGTCCAACTTATAGCCTGGCTAGAAATCCCAGTTTGCTCCGATCGAGCCAAATCCTGATTGTTTTGTTTGTTTGTCTGGATTGTTCCGAATTGGTAAGGTTATCCCTTAGCCACTGAACCTCAAACACCAGTGGGTCCTTGGCATGAGACAGCAGACTTCACCGCAGTCCAGACTGCAAATTTTTTTGAACCAAAAAACAAAAGCAGATGTAAGAGGCGTGCCCAAGAGCTTCGCCGGCAGTGGTGGTTAGCGGCGGCAAGAGTTGCAAGCAGGGGAGACATTGGAGGAGGCGGCGTGCGCAAGGGAGAGGAGAGGCGGCGGCGGCTTGAAGACAGGAGCTAGGGTTTAGAGTCTCTCGACTATATTTTCTTACTTAAAGATTCACCGGTTACATGCAAGCAATCTAGACTGATCTAAAACCTAATCTGTGGCAGCGGCGGCGCTACAGAACCCTTGCTACAGTAATTCCTGCACGCAACAACCCTAGTGTGCGGTATTGGGCTGCCCGTCACGCCTCCTCGGGCTCTGGTCGGCCCCTTAGCTTTGTTGGGGGGCAGCGGCCCATATTAGGCGCATGACAACAAAAGAGTAATCGTAAGTCAGCTCAATAAGTATAACCACCAGAATTGTGCAAAAGTTTTAAAAGTACAGTATACTAATGACCCAATTAGGACGTCTTTCAGGCCTCGAATGATGTGAACGGCACATAAGCTAGATATAACAACAAACGAACTCACAAAACTACAAACTGCAGCTGAGTGCACCTAGAGGATATCTATTTTGGTGGACAATAAAATCTATAATTTTTATTTTTAATTCTTTTCTGTATACATTGTACATAAAAATATATCTCGGAATGAAGAAACTATTGGGAAGAACAGTTGCAGTTGCCACAAAAACAAACACATACTCCAACTTACAAACTTGTCAGAAGATACATGATAGATGCATACAACTTTACAATGCAAAAGCTAGATTATGCACTTGACATCTTTTGTATCCAACCATTTCATTGATTTCTTGTTACTCTCCAAGCACAAAGGCAGCAACATCAGAGGTATCAGAAAGGCCAGTGGCCATTGTCAAAAAAAAAAAAAAAAAAAAAAAAGGCCAGTGCCGGTCTTATGGAATGCTTGGTTGGGCCTTGATGTGGTGGCTAGACGAGTTGGACCATGCTTGAAGCTCCAGCTCCAGGCCCAGGCCCATATCAAGAATTAAAGATGGACTAAGTAAATGGGAATGGGCATCGCATGATCATCTCGATGTTTTTGCACAAAAATTAAAAAGTATTGTATACTTTCGTCAACGTAAAAGTTCAAATTGCCACGCAAATCAATTGAATGAGCAAAGCAAAAACAGTCCTTCTGGTTTATATTTAATAGAGAACATTCTGGAAGGGAAAAGGAGAGAAAATACAGAGCAATCAAGCAATTATACAGACTGATTTATAAAGGTGATATATACTCATGGAGCATATGTTTTAGCCTTATAAGCAGACTGATGCTTTTTGTGCCTATCATTTGTGTGTCATCGGTTGATTCGTCATTCCCCAAGGGCAGAGGCAGCAGCATCAAAGCTGTCAGAGAGGCCGGTGCCAGTCTTGAAGGTGACCTTCTCTGGCGAGGCCTCTGGGACATAGACCTCGACCACGCTGAGCCAGAGCATCAGCTCCTTGGTCTTGACACCCGTGATCTTCTTCAGCTTGCCTTTCTCTGCAAACGCAGTCACCTCGGAGGCGTAGGATACCGTCTGCTTGATCTTCTTGAAGGTGTGCTCCACCTTCTTCTTCCCCTGCACCAGCCACATGAACCCCATGTCGCGGTTGTACCCGAACTCCTGGATGTCCTCCATAGGAAGTAGGCCCTTGGTGTTAGCACCCCAGGTCCTTCTACTTCACAAGTCAAGATGATGCCAAGAAGAGGATGTCGGGGCAAGCGTTGTAACAAAAAGGTCCATGGGCCAGAATGGGTTGGAGAGGCCGGTCCATCTAGTGGGTGAGCGAGAGGCATAAAGAGATGAGAGGGTGAACTGATTCTGTAACGAATATGACTTTGCGTATCTGAATTTACTTCCTCCGGTGCCTTGCCGGAGTTCCCTCTCTTCCTCCTCCGTAGATTCTGGTAGAGTTCGTCGGAGAGGAGAGTTGGAGTCTGCAGCAGCGGGCAGGCTCTAGCAGTGGTATCAGAGACTACCGGTCCTCGGATCGCGTTGCTGCCGTGCTAGAGGCTGCTTCCGCCGCCACCGAACATCACCACATCACGAGGCGCCAGCGCTCAAGGGGCGTCATGGAGCCGAACATCAAGTCCGCGATCGAGACGCTGCTCAGGGCGCCCGACGATTTCGGCACCAAGTGGGAGAACAAGTTCGCCGAGTCGGAATCCGCGCGTCAGATCCGCGACGACGCGCTGGACCACCGCTTAGACACACCGGAGGGGTCCGTCGCCGTCCTGCCTCAGATCGAGCCGCCTCGTCGCCATGGAGCAGTACAGCGAGGCGCACTCCAGGGTGGCCGCCGTCGTCTACGACCGGCGCCAGGGCGTCGATTATCGCTTGTGGTCGGTGGAGCAGAAGACCGACGACCTCGAGCTGGTGCGCCTAACCGAGATGCGCAATGAGCGCGATGACCGCCTTGAACCATTGGAGAATGCCCTCAGGGTGTTCGATGATTGGAATCTGCGGCTGGAGGCATCAGTGGAGGACGTTCGCCGCGACGTGCACCTAGCCTGGGGCGTCCCACCACGGCGTCAACATGTGGATCGAGCTGGGACTGCTCCCGACCATGCTTCGCCGTGCGCCCGGCTACTACAACTCGGCACAGCCCATGACGAGCCACGTCGCCGGGCGTCGCTGCTGAACCGCCCAACGGGCACCGCATCCGGGGTATGGGTCGACCATCACCCCACCCCTCACGCCTGGTATGAATTGAGCTCCTCCACCTCAATTTCCATACATGAGTCCCATTCCCCTACATCCCACAAATCCAGTTCATCAGCCGTACCTAGTCCATCACCCAACCCACCCACCAGATCATCGGTCTAATCGGGCTACCTACCCACTTCAGCCACCCACCCATTTCAATCCAACCAGTTTCCACATATGCACACAGTTACATCCCCAACAGCCCATCAGTTCCCATATCAGCACCAACAAAACCATTCCACTCATTTGGGTCATCTTCCTAAACTTGATTTCCCCAAGTTCGATGGCACAGACGCCCAATTCTGGATTACTTACGCGCAAAATTACTTCGACATGTATGCTGTTGAGCCTCACATGTGGATCAGAGTTTCTACCATGCACTTTACTGATGCGGCTAAGCGTTGGTTTTAGTCCGTCCGAAGCTAGCCTCCAATCCTTAGACTGCCTTCCTTCTGTCTACGCATTCATGAGCGCTTTAGCCGCGATCAACATGAACTCCTCCACCACAAGCTATTCCACATTCGCATGACTTCCTCTGCTTCAGACTATGTCAATCGCTTCACTGAGCTTGTCGACCAACTTAAGTCTTACAACCCAAACCTAGATAATGTGTCATTCATTCAGCGCTTCGTGGATGGTCTTGGTGATGACATCCGTGCTGTTCTTATGGTTGCTCGTCCCAATTCTCTTGATACTGCGTATACTCTCGCCTTGACACAGGAGGAAGCGCTGGAGTCATCGCGGCGCAAGGAGGCGCGCAAGATGGATTATCAAGCTCTTCTCGGCCGTGGGCTGGCCGTGCACCGGTTTCCTTGCCGGCTCCTCCACCACGAGCCGCAGGGGAGATCTCTCCGCAAGAAGAAAAGACTGCTCCATTCAAGCGGCCCACGGCGGATGATAAGCTCTCCATGCTGAGGGATTTTCGTCGAGCGCGCGAGTTGTGTATCTGTTGTGGGGACAAATGGTCCCACGGCCACCGATGCACCCAGCCTCAGCTCCAAGCTTTGCAGGAGGTCTGGGAACTGGTCCAAGATTCATTTGAAGAGCAATCAGATTCTCCTGTAGCAGCGGGAACAATCTCTAGAAACCGAAGCCACTAGGTAGTTCTTTATGACTCTCTCTACTGCTGCTTTTGCTGGTTCACCAGGTCGTCAAACTTTGCAATTTAGGGTTCGATGGGCGGCAAACCGGTATCAATTCTGGTCGACTCGGGCAGTACTCATTCATTTATGAATACATCTGTTATACGAGATTCCCGGTCAGCGTGCTCTGGACAATCCAATGGAGGTGCGTATAAGCTAACGGCTCTCCAATCGGTGCAAGTTCGAGCTGCCTAATGTCACACAGGAAGTATAGGGCTTCAAATTCACCTCCACATTCAGAATATTGAATTTGGGTGGTTATGATCTCATCCTAGGTATGGATTGGCTGGAAACCTTCTCTCCAATGAAAGTGAACCGGGCGCTGTAAATGGCTTTCTATTCCTTATGGTGCCGACATGATTGTGCTCCAAGGCTTGGTTGATTCTATTGCCGACCGCCGATGATACGCTTATTCTCGGCTTCGATTACGGCAAATTAGAGATTCCTCATTCATACAGTTTTGATTGATGAGTACAATTACCCCGCTTGTCGAGCCAACTGGATTGCCGCCTCAACGTGATTGTGACCACCAGATTCCTCACCGTACGGTGCACCCGGTTTCCATCCGTCGATATCGCTACTCTCTAAACTCAAGACCGAAATTGAGACCCAAGTGTTCGAGTTATTGAAAACAGGGGATGATTCATCCCAAAGAAGAGCCCATTCTCCTCCCGGTACTCTTAGTCAAGAAAAAAGATAATTCCTGGCGGATGTGTGTGGATTCTGAGAATCTTTGAATGCTCGATAGTCAAGAGCAAATTCCCAATACCAGTGATTGATGAATTGCTCGACGAACTGGCGGGTGCTCGTTATTTCACTAGCTTGGACCTTAGAGCAGGGTTCAACCAGATCGGGCTTGCTCAGGGAGAGGAATTCAAGACCGCTTTTCAAACTCATTGGGGGCAATTTGAGTACACCGTCATGTCCTTTGGACTTACTGGAGCGCCCAACTCATTCCAAGGCGCCATGAATTCGACTCTTAAGCCCTTGCTTCGCATCTGTGTTATCGTCTTCTTCGACGACATCCTGGTGTATAGCCGCACTATGGAAGATCATGTTACTCATTTGCGCCAAGTCCTGGAGTTGCTTGCTAGAGACAAATGGCTGATCAAGCTCAGTAAATGCCGTTTTGCTCAAGAGTCTATCTCTTACCCGGGCCATGTCGTCAGTGCCGTTAGGGTAAGTACAGATCCTTCCAAGCTGGATTACTTCTTGTCGAGTGGCGGTTCAACCGACTCTAAGCAATTCTTGCGGCCTTCTTGGGCTTAGCCGGATACTATCGTAAGTTTGTCCGCAATTTTGCTTTGTGATTGATTTCGACCTCTATACGATTTGCTCAAGAAGGGAGTTCTCTTTGTCTGGACAGCATCTCACTCTTCAGCTTTTGAGTCATTAAAGTCTGCTCTCATCTCAGCTCCTGTTTTGGCACTTCCAAATTTTGACAAGCCATTCCAAATCCAAACAGATGCGAGCAACATTGGGGTGGGAGCTGTATTGTTACAGGAAGGGCATCCCATAGCTTTTGTCAGCAAGTCCTTGGGCATCAAATCTCGTGGCTTGTCCACTTATGATAAAGAATACTTGGCTATCATGGTGGCTATCGAGCAGTGGTGCTCCTATCTGCAACATCACGAATTTGTCACCTTTATTGTCAGCGTAGCCTCATACACATCAACTGAGCAGAGACTCTCTACTCCACGGCGGTGAAGATGTATACAAAACGGGCTGGTTTGCGTACCGGGAGTGGTATACAAGCCGGGGCACTCTAACAAGGCAGCCGATGCACTGTCCAGGCACCCAGCTCCCACGGGTCAGCTACAAGCTGTTTCGGCTGTGACCCCTGCCCGGACTTCTGAGCTTGTGGCGGGTTACAATTCTGATCCATTTGCTTCGAGCTTCTCCGGCCAGCTAGTAGTTAGTCCTTCTTCCCACCCAAACTTCTCACTCAGCGGTGGCCTGATAAGATTCAAAGGACGATCACGGTTGGGCGATAACAAAGCTCTACAACAAAAAAGTTATGCATGCCTTTCATAGCGATTAGCCTTTGGGGAGGTCATTCGGGTTCCCTATTACTTTTTCCAAGATCAAAAAGTTGTTTGCCTAGAAGGGGATGAAATCTGCTGTTCATGAGTTTGTGACTACGTGCACCACTTGTATCCAAGCTAAGCCTGATCGGGTGAAGTACCCGGGCCTTCTTTCTCCACTTCCGTTCCAGTGGGCGCTTGGAAAGTCTTAACAATGGATTTCATTGATGGTCTGCCGACCTCAGGACGGGCAAACTATATCATGGTTGTCGTTGACAAATTCAGTAAGTATTCCCACTTCGTGCCATTACATCACTCATTCAATGCATCTACAGTTGCTCAGCTATTCCTGGACTCTATATATACGTCTACATGGTATGCCGAATCTCATAGTCTCGGATCGAGACCCAGTGTTTACCGCCAATTTCTGGAAAGAAATGTTCCGATTGGCCAAGGTTGATTTGTGCCCAAGCTCAGCTTATCACCCAGAGTCGGATGGACAAACCGAGCGTGTTAATCAATGCCTTGAGACGTACCTTCGCTGCTTCGTGCATTCTTGTCCTCGGCAGTCGGTCAAAAGTGGATTTCTCTGGCGAGTATTGGTATAATACAAGCCTACATTCAGCCTTGGGTCGCTCTCCCTTCGAGGTTCTTTATGGATATTCCCCAAAGCACTTCGGCATTACTGACCAAGATGCATCTCCAGTGCCTGAGGTGGCTTCCAAGATGGCAGAGCGCGAAACAATGCTAGCAACTGTCCGCCAACATCTCCTCCGCGCTCAACAGCGGATGAAACACCAAGCTGACAAGAACCGTTCCGAAAGAAGCTTCAACATTGGGGATCTGGTATTTTTGCGCCTTCAACCGTATGTTCAGTCCTCCCTGGCTCCTCGCTCCCACCACAAGTTATGCTTCAAGTACTTTGGCCCGTTCAAGATCCTTGACAAGATTGGGACCGTGGCTTACAAGTTGCAGCTTCCTGCCTCCTCACTTATACACCCGGTTTTCCATGTCTCCCTGCTGAAGCCGGCGCCACATGCTAAAGTTACAGTTTCTTTGACCCTGCCAGAACCTGATGACAATTTGCAGGTCCCTGAGAAGGTGCTGCAGCGTCGCCTTCACCAGCGCGGCTCGCACTCGGTGCAACAACTCCTCATCAAGTGGTCCGGCTTCGACGAAGAGCTGGCAACGTGGGAGGATGCTGATGCGATCGTGCAGCAGTTTCCTGCCGCTCCGGCGTGGGGACCAGCCGGTTCCCAAGGAGGGGGGGGATGTTAGGATCCCAGATCCTTCTACTTCACAAGTCAAGATGATGCCAAGAAGAGGACGTCGGACCAAGCGTCGTAACAAAAAGGTCCATGGGCCATAATGGGTTGGAGAGGCCGGTCCATCTAGTGGGTGAGCGAGAGGCATAAAGAGATGAGAGGGTGAACTGATTCTGTAACGAATATGACTTTGCGTATCTGAATTTACTTCCTCCGGTGCCTTGCCGGAGTTCCCCTCTCTTCCTCCCCCGTAGATTCTGGTAGAGTTCGTCGGAGAGGAGAGTTGGAGTCTGCAGCAGCGGGCAGGCTCTAACACTTGGGGAGGCCCAGCTCCCCCAGCAGCTCAACAGACTTCTTCCTGCATGCGGCATCTCCAGTGACGACCGCTGCACCGGCGCGGTGGCTTTCGATGGCCTGAGACGCCATGCTTTGCAAATGGAGCTCTTAGTAGCGGGAAGAAATAGAATATACTTGTAAACTTTAGGTGGATACTTTTGAGAGTGATGAAGTGCTTGTGTGATCGGAGATGGAGCAACAGCATATATATAGACAGGCAGCTCTGTACAGAGAAGCAGTGCAAGACGACGTGCAGTCTTGTTTGACTCTGCTGGCAAAGAGCGTTGAATTTGACAAGGACCATTGTGGTGTGCTTTCTAGTCCGGCGTGCTGAACTGAAAAATTGACCATTTCTCTTCACATCCCAAACTCCAGTTAATTATAAGCGAATAAATCAATACCTGTCTAAATATTATTTAGCTGCTACCAATTCAGAACTTTGTTTGCGAAGAGTGAACAATTTTCTGGGGTACTATTGTCATTCTATCAGTGGATTCAGTAAACTTTTTTTTTTTGAAAGAATTTGACGAAAATTTTTGAAATTATTGTCCAACAATCAGATCGGTTTATATGTTGCATTTGTTTGGCATCACTACTTTTGGAAGTCAGATTACAGTTCCAAAATTTAACGTTCTCCTCTATGCAATTCCTCGAATAGTCGTCAAATTCTCTTTTGTTATGTTCCAGAAATCCATCAAGTCTCGGAGTTGAATATGAAAAATGGCCTCTTTTACCTCATATTCCGAAAACCTTTGTGTGAGGAGATCATTTTCAACTCATGTACCTTGAGGGATATCCTCTATTCAAGTGTCATCTAATGTCACAAATGTGGGGTTCAGTCGCTGGTGAAGCATAAAGTTCTGTTCGGAACTGCAAGCTGATAATTTGTTCCATCTATCATGACTGCAACAAGAAGATTTCGTTTTTGGTGTGGACTCTTTCATCGTTGCAGAGTTGCATATATGACTGACAAGGGTGCTCTTGCGGACTCTGCCAGGACCAACAATAGGCAGGACACTGCTGGAAATTGAGGGGATATTCTGTTTCCACCTGACGGCCAAACAAGCAATTATTCAGCTGGAGGTGCAAGCAGCAATGCTGACAGTAAATCATGAAGAAGACCAGTACTTGAACATCTTTAACTGTGGTGCTCAATAGATCAAGTTGCCCCAAGCTCTGCATACTTTAACTAGAGAAATTTGGACCCAGTGCAGAGTTTGCTTTGAACGCAGACACAGAGCGACTCACGGCCTTTTCTAAAAAAAAAAAACAGAGCTTGTCATCCTCACCAACGTAGCCAAAAGAAACTTTTTTGGTTATATAA
This sequence comes from Hyparrhenia diplandra, assembly GCA_015847255.1. Lineage (NCBI taxonomy): Eukaryota > Viridiplantae > Streptophyta > Magnoliopsida > Poales > Poaceae > Hyparrhenia > Hyparrhenia diplandra. Next base: position 139,112 of record JADLZK010013191.1, on the reverse strand, counting down.
ATTGAAAAAGAACATATCATTTATTCATTTCTGAGAAGGGGAAAAGGGAATACAAAATATGAGTCAAACAAACAATTATATAGGTTTTTAGTTTTCAAAACACACAGCTCATGCAGTATGTTTTTTAGCACTAAGAAGACTTGAGGTTTTTCGCATGCCCATCATTTTCTGCCTCATTTGGTTGCTCCTTGTTGGCTTATTCCCCAAGCGCAAAGGCAGCACCATCGAAGCTGTCAGAGAGGCCGGTGCCAGTTTTGAAGGTGACCTTCTCCGGCAAGGCCTCTGGGACGTACACCTCAACAACACTAAGCCAGAGCATCAACTCCTTGGTCTTCACACCTGTGATCTTGCTCAGCTTGCCCTTCTGGGCGAACGCCGTCACCTCAGCGGCGTAGGACACCGTCTGCTTGATCTTCTTGAAGGTGTGCTCCACCTTCTTCTTCCCCTGCACAAGCCACATGAACCCCGTGCCGCGGTTGTACCCGAACTCCTGGATGTCCTCCATAGGAAGCAGGCCCTTGGGGAGGCCGAGCTCCTCCAGCAGCTCAACAGACTTCTTCCTGCAAGCGGCATCTCCAGTGACGACTGCTGCACCTGCGTGGTGGCTTTGGATGGCCTGGGACGCCATGCTTTGCAAATGGAGCTCTGAGTAGCGGCAAGAAACAGTGTACTGCTTGTAACTGTAGTGTAGCTTGTTGCTTTTGAGAATGACGAAGTGTTTGTATCATAGGAGATGAAACAACAGCACATATATAGGCAAGGCAGGTTGTACACAAAAGCAGTGCAAAACGAGGTGCAGTCTTGTTTGACTTTTGCTGGCAAGTGGGCATTGAACTTGACAAGGACCATTTTGGTTTGCTTTCTAGTCCGGCGTGCTGAACTGCAAAATTGACCATTTCTGTCTCCATGTCCCAGCTGCATTGAGATAATATATACTAGCAGTTGATTATAAGAAAATGAATGAATACTTCTTTTCTAAATGTTTAGCTCCTCCCAGTGCAAAACTTTGCTTGACATCCTATAAGTGGCCACCTTGATGAAAATTTTTGAAATTAATGTCCAACAAACAATTCTGTCTACATTATTGGATTTGTTTGGCATCACTTCGTTTGGTAGGCAGCTTATAGTTCCTCGAATAGAGCGATCAAATTCTCTTTTATTTTTAGGAGTCCATCAGCTGGTCCCAAAGTTGATCATAAAGAAACGGCGCCGTGAGGGATATCCTCTATTCCAGTGTCATTCATGATCACAAATGTGGGGTCAAGCGAACTAAACAATTTCTTGAAAATTTGGTGATACATTTTTTAGATTTTCATCACCAATGATTGTACTATGCTCTTGTTCTAATTGAAATATATGTCCTCCTGTTTCAGATTTTCCATTAATGGCAAATACTTAGTATCTGTACCAACTTCCAAAAGACTTTTAACCTTTGATCTTTGGTATAATTTTAATTCTTCTTCCCCAAAAGTTGGGATAACCTTTTTAAATTCGTTCTTTTAATTTAGTTCATCATAATAAAACCTGTAACTATTCAGCCTCCTTGTGGAATTCATCAAATTTATTATATGTTTTTAATATTTATTGTATCCCCAACTAACATTTTTCCCAGTGCCCATAACAATATATGAAATCGTCTATTTTTAAATTGCCAGCATTCTAAGAGTGTTGGGCCTTCTTGCACATGATCCATACCTCCTTAACCAAATCAAAAACCTTCCCTCTGCGTATAGTACTCATTGAGTGTCTCAGGTTTGATGAAACCGCGAGTGGGTCAAAAATAACAAATTCTAATCCACGAAATGTCGCTCCGACTCTCAAATTAAAAGGATATTTTATTGATTTCAAACACAGGAAATGGAAACTCTGTCTCTCTCTCTCTCTCTTTTTTTTTTTTTTTTTTTTTTTTTTTGGCAATGACACCTAGGCGCATATTTCATGTTTCTCCAAAATCTAAACCATGGTACAGCCTACAACGGCGTTACATTTGTACAACTTCTATGCCTTGTGCATTGTATTCAGAAAGGTGGAAGCCAAATGTACTATAAAAATTAAAAATAAAATTATTTCTTTTCAGTACCGTACTTTTGAAATGTATCCAAGAATCTAGAGAACGCGTTTGCCGTCGCTACAAAAACAAGTACACACACCACAGTACAAACTCGTCAGAAGAAAAGATAGACTATGCACTAGACATCTTTTGTAAACAACCATTTCAGTGACTACTAATTACTCTCCAAGAGCAAAGCCAGCAGCATCAAAGCTGTCAGAGAGGCCAGTGCCAGTCTTGAAGGTGACCTTCTCTGGCGAGGCCTCCGTGACATAGACCTCTGAAGGAATATGGGATCGTTACGCTAGCTAGAGAACAAAACTTTTCTACCCATAAACCAAGGATCTACTGCTAGTTATAGATCACGGGATTACCACTAGATGCGCAGGTGCGGTGGATGCGTCGACCCTCGGCGTAGATGTATGCAGCGTCGCAGCGGTGCCGTCGCAGTTGCTCACGTCCGTCCTCCACGTGCGGTTCGTCCTTGTGCTCTAGATGCAGCACCTCCGGAGGTATCCCACACGTCACGGGGGGAGGAAGCGATGCGCCTCCGGACTGCTAGGTCCGCGAGGAGCAAGAGGCGGGGCGTGGGCGGCGGCGGCTGCCAAAGTGGCGTGTCTTAACCTAGCCCCGCGCCCACCTCATTATATATAGGGGTCCCTAACAGGGCTCCCGAGCTGGGGCCCATTAGTAACCCTAAGCCTCGTCTAATTGGATGAGATCCGAATTAGGCCTTCTTCCCCTTAAGCGTGCGACCCTATGGGCTCACGCGCACACATAGACATGGCCCGAGTACTCCTACTCGACCAATAGCCGACAAATGCCTCTAGCAAGACGTGTCAACTCCCATGTGTACGCAATGATCATATCGGACGAACCACCACAAACTCACGGACATGTTATTCCCTTGCCACACGATATTTGATCCACCTCGTGGGTTAACACTTAACCCAAGCACAGCCATGCATTTCTTGATCCAATCATTCGAAAGTGGTCCAGTGATATCTCTCTCTCATGGAGAGGGGCAATTCCATCTTGATTGACTATGCCTCACAAAGATGCTTCCCGACAAACCGAAGACCACCTTTATAGCTACCCAATTACGGAGTAACGTTTGATAGTCCCTAAGTAGGTCGTTTCACATCTTGAGTACATACGACAATCTCAGTCTAAGGACATAACGTACATGATGTGTAAAGGGACAATAATAGTAACATCCCATGTCGGGTCAATCCAGCCCCATGTCATACATGTGCCCACACTATTAGTTTGACATCTCCATGTTTATGACTTGTGAAACATAGTCATCAACCAATATGTGTGTGCTGATCTAATATTCATGTGTGTCCTCACATGAACTCCGACCGAGACAATTACGTAATAACGATACAAGTAAAGAGTCTCACAAACAATTCACATAATTGCCAATCGATACAAGTTGTCTTTAATGGATATTCATGAACACATAATATATCATGGATACAAGGTGATACAATCATCTCTATGATTATCTCTAGGGCATATTCCCAACAATCTCCCACTTGCACTAGAGTTAATCTTGAAGATATCTAATACCCATATCTCTCATGTGCGCCTCATGCTTAGGCAGTGGAAGAGCCTTTGTCAAAAGATCTCGCAACATTCAAATCCGTATGTATCTTGCATATCTTGATCTCACCCCCGTTTGATGAACTCTCGAATGAGGTGAAATTTCCATGCAGCATATGTTTGTTCTTATGGTGATCCTCGGCTCCTTAGCCTCGTGCAATTACGCCACTATTGTCACAACGGTTTCAATGGGCCGCTTGCATTCGAAAACACACCAAGCTCAATGAGGAACTTCCTCATCCAAACACCTTCCTTCGCGCAGCCGGAAGAAGCTATGTACTCGGCTTTTCTTTGTAGAATCGGTCACCGTTTTTCTCGCTTGGAACTTTACCAACCGACGAGCACCACCATTTATTGTGAACAAATATCCTGATTGAGATTGTGAATCATCTGTGTCAGTTTGGAAGCTAGCATCGGTGTAACAATTTACAACGAGCTCCTCCTCACCTCCATAGATTAGGAACATATCTTTAGTCCTTCTCAAGTACTTAAGAATATTTTTAACAAGTGTCCCGGTGACTCTCACCGGATCGCCTTGTACCGCCTTCGCAACACTTAGAGCATATGAGACATCAGGGCGTGTACATATCATGGCGCGCATGATGGAACCAACTGCCGAGGCGTATGGAACCTTACTCATGCGCTCTAGCTCATCAACGATCGAAAGGACGCCGCTTCTTGCTAAAAACGCATACCATGTGACATAGGTAGGAACCCTTTCTTAGACGTTCCATGTTGAACCGTTTCAACACCTTGTCAATGTACGTATCTTGGCTTAATCCTATAAGCCTCTTCGATCTATCTCTATAAATCTTTATGCCCCAAATGTAAGTTTGCTTCTCCCAAATCCTTCATAGAAAATGTATTATTCAGAAGTCTTCACGGATTGCAACATTGGAATGTCATTCCCAATCAACAAGATGTCATCCACATACAAGATTAGAAACACAAATAAGCTCCCACTTTCCTTCTTGTATACACAAGGTTCTTCTTCATTATTCGACGAAAAGCCAAGAGCTTTGACCTCTTCATCAAAACAAATGTTCCAACTCCGAGATGCTTGCTTTAACCCATAAATGGATTTCTTAAGCTTGCATATTTTTCCAAATTCTTAGGATCAACAAAACCTTCGGGCTGTATCATATACACGTCCTCATCCAAATTTCCATTTAGAAAGGCTGTTTTAACATCCATCTGCCATATCTCATAATCAAAATGAGCAGCGATTGCTGAATGATCCGGATAGATTTAAGCATCGCTACTGGCAAGAAGGTCTCGTCATAGTCAACTCCTTGAACTTGCCAAAACCCGTTGCGACAAGTCGAGCTTTATAGACGTGAACATTTCCGTCCATATCCCTTTTCTTTTTATAGATCCACTTGCACTCAATGGGTCTAACCCCATCGAGCGGGTCAACCAAGTTCCAAACTTGATTGTTTCCCATGGAATCTATCTTGGATCTCATGGCACTTTGCCATTTCTTGGAATCTGGGTCCATCATTGCTTCCGCATATGTCATAGGTTCGTCATCGTCTAACAATAACACATCCCCATGCAACTCACGAAGTCTAGCTGATCTTCATGGTAGTGGCGGTGTTACCTTTGCCACAGGTATCTCAACTTGTTCTGCTACAGTAGCATCACTCCTAGAGTCTTGACCTATTGGCTCATCTTGAACTTCTTCAAGATACACCTTTTGTCCACTCTTGTCTCTTTTGAGAAACTCTTTCTCTAAGAAAACACCGTTTTTGAGCAACAAACACTTTGCTTTCGATTAGTTGTAAAAAGTAATACCCTAAAGTTTCCTTCGGGTATCCCACAAAAACACTTGTCCGACTTGGGTGTTAGTTTATCCGATTGAAGTCGTTTGACATAAACTTCACAACCCCAAATCTTTAGAAAAGACAAACGGGACTCTTACCGGTCCACATCTCATATGGTGTCTTAACTACGGACTTAGATGGCACCCTATTTAATGTGAAAGTGGTCTGTTTCTAGAGCGTATCCCCAAAACGATAAAGGTAGGTCCGACCGCTCATCATTGACGAACCATGTCCAACAAAGTCCGATTACGTCGCTCGGACACACCGTTTCTCTCAGGTGTTCCAGCGGCGTAAGCCGTGGAACAATTCCGCAACTCTTTAGATGATTGCTAAATTCGTGACTCAAATATTCGCCTCCACGATCAGATCGCAAGGCCTTGATTTTCTTGCCACGTTGATTCTCTACTTCATTCATTCGAAACTCTTTGAACCTTTCAAAAAGTCTCGGGACTTATGCTTCATTAAGTAGACATAGCCATATCTACTAAAATCATCGATGAAAGTAATGAAGTATTGGAATCCGCCTCTAGTCGTCGTACTCATTGGTCCGCATACATCGGTATGTACAAGTTCCAACAAGTTCTGCTGCTCTCTCGGGAAAAACTTTGTGAAAGGGGCCTTGGTCATTTTACCTAGAAGGCAAGCCTCACATGTCTCGTATGATTCAAAATCAAACGAGTTAGAAGCCCATCGTAATGGAGCCTCTTCATGCGATTCTCACTTATATGACCCAAACGACAACGCCACATATAGGTAGGACTTAACTCATTAAGTAGAGGCCTTTTAGCACTTATATTACAGACAGGTGCATCATCAAGATTTAAAATAAATAACCCATTCACAATGGATGCAGAAGCCACAAACATGCCATTTTTCGAGATCACACAACCATTGTCTTCACTCTTAAATGAATAACCGTCCTTCATCAAACATGAAGGTGACACAATGTTTTCGACTCAAACTAGGAACAAAATAACAATTATTCAATTCCAAAATAAATCGACGGAAGGTGGAGTTGCATCGTCCCGACGCTCGGAGCGGCAACTCTTGCATTATTGCCCATGCGGAAGTCAACTTCACCCTTTCCAACGCTTCTACTTCTTATCGTTCCACTCGCATCGTATTGCAAATATGAGCAATCGATCCGGTATCAAATACCCAAGAATTAATATAAGAATTAGCGAGGAATATGTCTGTAACATAAACAACAAGTGTACAAGCAGCGGGAGTACCTTTACCACCGCTATCCTTCTTGGATGCTAAGTACTCCTTGCGGTTTCTTTTCCAAAGACCCTTTTATGACAATGAAAGCATTCGAATCGAGTTGGTCCAAATTGGGGGTTGAGATGGCTTTGGCTTAGAGGTCTCGCCTTTAGCCTTTTCCTTCTTTTTCCTCCAATGAGGATTGCCCCTTTTCCTAAAATTAGGCTTGTTTTTGGACCGCCATCACATGGCTACTTTGCCAACACCTTTCTTGATGTCGAGCCTCTGGCGTCTTAAGCATACCACACAGTTCGGTCAAGCCTTTCTCCGCCCCATGCATATGGTAGTTCGAGATGAAGTTCCCATAGCTAGGCGGCGGAGATGCAAGAATGAAATCGGTAGCCAACTCGGGCCTATTGGGAAGCCTAGCTTCTCCAATCTCTCGAGTGTAACCAACCATCTTGATTACATGTGGTCCAACTGCTGCGCCTTCTACGCTAGCTTGCTCTCAACAAGAGCCTTTTGAGACATTGAACCTTTCGGTTCTAGCTTGAGTTTGGAACATATCCTCAAGCGCCATTTATCATATCATCTTGTTTGCATGATTGTTATCGAACCGCACCGCAGTCGGGTTCCATACTAGCAAGCATAAGGCAACTCACTTCAAGATCGGCATCACATGCTCTCTTGAAAGCGTTTTTTCTCGGCCGGCCAGGTGCATTATCGTGAGCTCTTACGGTAAGGGGTTGTCTAGAACATCTTCCTTTTTTCTCAGACCACGAGAACAATTCTCAAGTTCTGATCCAATCCGCATAATTTGTTCCATTCAACTTATCTTTCTCAAGAACTGAACGCAAAAGTAAATGGTTGATTGCTAGGCGCCATTTATCTCGCAACGAAATAATGCAAAAAAATACTATGACAATGTATCCAAGATAGAGTAAAAACATATTAACATTTAATTGAATGTACTCCCTCTAAAATCAATATCCCTCAATTGAAACTTAGTGATTCAAGACCCACAACTAACAAGTCAACTAGTGAGCTTTAGCATCACCGCTAGAAGACATGGTAGATCGGTGAGCAACTCTTTGCTAATCATATCACATATGACTCTTGTTGTTGGGTAGCATCTCTATGCTAACGCCAACCCGCCATGCTCCAAGATCCCTAACCGTTAGGATGATCTTGTTCAAGTAACCAAACCTTCCGCATAAGTATCCGATACGAACTTTGTCTAGTCAAGGAAAACCGGTGGCACCCTAATTTCATAGACCCACCACCGATTGTACAAGACTTGTGACGAAGGTAAGGTTTGGGGAGCATCGAAACTTAAACATTGCCGAGGATCGTTCTACTTCACTATCGTATGTAGACAAAAACATAGTCGCCGCGTGAAAGTAGAACACGATAAGAATGACATTAAACGGTTGTGACTTGGTATGGCCTTATAACACTTTGGGGATCTCCATCTCCAATGAACTGTTCATCCCGATGATCTCCATCTCCATGATCCATGTATGGCATCCTTGATGATGAATCGCCAAGACTAGTCTATACTAGCGCAGATAGAAATAACAATTACATTTGCGCGATCATCACAATTTGGCACGCAGGCCATTACATTAAGGGGACAATATATAAATGGCTCTAGCCATATTGTCATCCTCATGACATGCAAGTCATGAATTAATTACATACATGCATCACATACACATAGAGGCCATACCAGTCACATAAATCTGCAAAACAGGATTAGGCGATTCGGCACCTAAACTTCGCGAGGGCGAAAAACCTATCTTCCAAGCCGTTTTTCATAGTCACTTTTAAGGCGCTTTCCATCCGTTTATAGAAAATTTGTTGCTCTACAATTTTCGTTCAAGAATCGTCTCCATCGGAGTTACGGATCAAAAGTTATAGCCGGCAGACTGCACACCATGGTTCTGGTATTGTGCATCCCGGTAATCGGTAGTCGGTAGAAGATCAAATCTGCCACCGCCGCGCATCACATGCGCCCGATCATGACCTAGGCTCGATTCGATCAATCATATTGATCTCAAACTCGCCATGACTAGATTTACATGTATCACTTAACTCCGATGGCGGAATTCCGACCGGTAGGAGTAGATCGAACAAGACCAGTGCAGCAAGATCACGAACCAAGATCAGAGACTCATCTATAACCGCGCATATCACCATATGCACACATCCGAATCTATAACGAGGCAGCTACGGCTCTGATACCACTGAAGGAATATGGGATCGCTATGCTAGCTAGAGAACAAAACTTTTCTACCCATAAACCAAGGATCTACTGCTAGTTATAGATCACGGGATTACCACTAGACGCGTAGGTGCAGCGGATGCGTCGACCCTTGACATAGAGATGCAGCGTCGCGCGGTGCCGTGTAGTTGCTCACGTCCATCCTCCACGTGCGGTTCGTCCTTGTGCTCCGGATGCAGCACCTCCGAGGTATCCCACACGTCACGGGGAGGAGGCGTGCGCCTACGGACTGCTAGGTCCGCGAGGAGCAAGAGGCGCAGGGCGTGGGCGGCGGTGGCCAAAGTGGCGTGTCTTAACCTAGCCCCACGCCCACCTCATATATATAGGCGTCCCTAACAAAGGCTCGGTGAGCTGGGGGCCCATTAGTTACCCTAAGCCTCGTCTAATTGGATCAGATCCGAATTAGGCCTTCTTCCCCTTAAGCGTGCGACCCTATGGGCTCACGCACACATAGACATGGCCCGAGTACTCCTACTTTCGACCAATAGGCGACATACGGCCTCTAGCAAGACGTGTCAACTCCCATGTGTACGCAATGATCATATCGGACAAACCACCACAAACTCACATACATGTTATTCCCTTGCCACACGATATTTGATCCACCTCGTGGGTTAACACTTAACCCAAGCACAGCCATGCATTTCTTGATCCAATCATTCGAAAGTGGTCCAGTGATATCTCTCTCTCATGAAGAGGGGCAATTCCATCTTGATTGACTATGCCTCACGGTATGCTTCCCGACAAACCCGAAGACCACCTTTATAGCTACCCAATTACGGAGTAACGTTTGATAGTCCCTAAGTAGGTCGTTTCACATCTTGAGTACATCGACAATCTCAGGTCTAAGGACATAACGCACATGATGTGTAAAGAGACAATAATAGTAACATCTCATGTCGGGTCAATCCAAATTTCCCATGTCATACATGTGCCCACACTATTAGTTTGACATCTCCATGTCTATGACTTGTGAAACATAGTCATCAACCAATATGTGTGCTGATCTAATATTCATGTGTGTCCTCACATGAACTCCGACCAGGGGACAATTACGAATAACCATACAAGTAAAGAGTCTCACAAACAATTCACATAATTGCCAATCGATACAAGTTGTCTTTAATGGATATTCATGAACACATAATATATCATGGATACAAGGTGATACAATCATCTCTATGATTATCTCTAGGGCATATTCCCAACAACCTCGATGACGCTCAGCCCGGAGCATCGGCTCCTTGGTCTTAACGCCGTTGATCTTCCTCGCTTGCCTTTCTCGGCGAATGCCGCCACCTCGGCGGCATACGACACCATCATCCGCTTGATCTTCTTGAAGATGTGCTCCACCTCCTTCTTCCCCGCACCAGCCACAAGAACCCCGTGTCGCGGTTATACCCGAACTCCTGAATGTCCTCCATTGGAAGGAGGCCCTTGGGGAGGCCAAGCTCCTCCCAGCAGCTCTATGGACTTCTTCCGGCATGTGGCGTCTCCGATAGCGACTACTGCACCGCACGGTGGTTTTCGATGGCCTGGGGCGCCATGGTTTACAACTGTGTGTAGAGGCAAGAAAGAGACTACTGTAGCTAGTTGTTTTTTGAGAGTGATGAAGTGTTTGTATCATGGGAGATGGAACAACAGCACATATATAGGCAGGCTGCTTATGCAGTGAAGCAGCGCACAAGATGACGTGCAGTCTTGTTTGACTTTGCTTGCAAAGGGCATTGAACTTGACAAGGATCATTGTGGTGTTCTCTCCACGTCTCAGCTGCATTAATTAGCATACGCTAGGTGTTTCCCAATACAGACCTTTGTTTGTCATGAGCCGATAAATTTTTGGACTACTACTGTCATCTTAATAGTGGCTACCTTGATGATTTTTTTAATTTAATGTCCAACAAACAGATTGGTTTATATTGTTGGATTTGTTTCGTATCACTACTTTTATTAGTCAAATTATAGTTCCAAGTTTAACATGTGGAGTCGGAGTTCTCCTTTTTTGCAAATTCCTCGAATAGAGCCATTATGTTCTCTTTTATTATGTTCGAAAAAATCCTCGATATTTTTATGGAATCAGGACGACGCGCTCTCGCGAGGTGCCCGTCGCGTCGCCGGGCGTCCCGGCGTCCCCACAGCCTCGACCGCGGAAGCGTGAGGGCGAGAAACTTCGGATGGGTGATGCCGGGCGTCTCCATTGCTCCGCCCATCAAGCGGCGTTGTGACGGATCACCGCCAAGGATCCCCTCTTCGCCTCGATCTTCAAGAGGCGAATCGTCGCTTAAATTTAAGAGAGTTCTAGCTCTTCTCGTCGGCGAATCCGGCCAATGGCCGGCAAGTTTTGGGATTCCGACTCGAGGCCGATTATGAAGACCTTGGCGTCTGCGGATGTTCTTGCTAGGAACTTTCGCCACTTCGCGATCGGTGGCCTAGGATTCGCATCAACCTCGTGCGGGAAGACTCCTCAACCTATGCCCGCTGCCAAGATCAGATCGGCAACCGGGCGGGGTGCTGCCGAGCCGACGGCGGAGGGTGTTTTACGTCCCCGCGCCCTATGAAACCTCCACGGAAAAGTATCTAGAGAGGGACCTCTACCGCGCCTAGGATCTCGCCGCCGGTGACCCTTTGGAGCTTTCTTCTCGGAGGCAAAGAAGACGGCGTCCCTTCGAACCCATGATCCGAAATTTTTGGATTTTCGAATTTGAAACATGTGTTTGAGAGATTTTGAGTTGGCTTTGCGGACCCGGCGATCGAACCCGTTTCCCCTTTGGGTTCACCCAAGCTGACCCGGTCATACCCCTTCGACCACGCCGTGCTCGCTATACTCACGGCGCCGAGAGGGAACCCTAGGTGCCGGCTCGTTACCCCCGTCATGCCGCCGAATTCCTTCCTCCTGGCCGTCTTACCGCGCGTCCTTATGGCCGGTGGACCGCGACGCCGCCGCCGCCGTCGAAGCCGGTATGTGGTCGGTGACGGTGGGGCGAGAGATCAAGCTCTTGTTGCGATGGCGGATCGTGATGCACCCGCGTGAAGCGCTCTTGGTCACGGTAACCCCGGGGCAACCATGGCAACCGCCGAGATGCTCGCCGCGTGGCGATGCGGTCGCGGCGTGGTCGCGCCCTCGCAGCCTGGTCGCGGCCGGGTGGACCGGGCGTGCACCGCTGAACGCGACCTCGGCGCGCCTTTCCGCAACGACGCCGCGTGCCAAGTGACCCCCATGGCTGGGTGCGCCCGGGGGAGGTGATGGCTCTCACCCCCATCGGCCAAGGGGAGGTGGTGGTGCTTCCCCTCACGCCGGTGGGCCGGTCCCAGCATCACCCGGGGAAGACAGGCCCGGCCGATGGTGGAAGGGATCATGTCCCGCGAGTCCTCGGATCAAGTGGCTCTCCGGAGAGCAACCGAGCCGATCACTTGAGGAGGGCGATCAAAGGCGAAGAGGAAGCGGGGCTTGAGTGCACCATTTGTTTGGAGGATCATTACACAAATCAATGTCCTTTGATCCGCGGTCCAAAACCATTGGTTTCTTATCACGGGTGTGCGGCGAAGATGGCATGGGCTTCTTCCAAATTCAAGCGACCAACCTCAACGACATTGTCTCTTCGTCCCAAACCTCGGTGGCGCCCAAATTACAAGTGGAGTCCGGTGAGGTATCCTCTCATTTGCTGCTGTCCGAGCTTTCAAGACTCATCCCTATGCGCCGGGCGGTGGGAAGTACAGGAATTGGGACACCAGGACTTACTTCGTCCCTTTCCCGGCAAGGAGGAATTGGACCGCATGGTGGCTGTTCGGACAATTACAACCAAGAACAAGGAAGGTACTCTTTTGATTGAAGAGTTTGTTGATGATGTCAAACCCATCAAAAGTCCTAGATAAGGTCCGGGTGACGGTCACCAACGCATTACCTCATGTGCTTCGTTCCTTCTTACCACTTTGGGCTGTTGGAACGATAATCGGTGCAACCCAAAAGGTGGATGTTTACCACCTTCATCAGACGGGAGAGATTAGAATCTTGGTGGCGGTTTTTGATGTTCAAAAAATTCACGAATATGCTGATGTATACGTGTCATGGGGATATCTACCGTCTTTTTTTCAGGCCGCATCAAGCGGCACCTGATTTTAATCTGAATAGGACGACCTTTTGGGAGATGATGACAAAGACCTTGATGGTGATGGTGATCGGGAGATGGAAGAAGCGGATGATGCTCCAAAACCACGGGGCCCCTCGGAAGGGCAAATCTTCTTCAGCTGCCGATGGCACTTTGCCTTCTCGCCTCATGGTGGGGTTTCTCATAAACAAAGGCCTTAATACAAGAGGCAATTGACTTGGCTTGTAATCGGCTCTTTGAAGAAATCAGCTTAAAAGTCATGCTTGAGGAGGAGACGGGAGTGGATGGAAGTACTACTCTCCTTTGACCGAGGAAGAGCTTGTAACCTACAATGCTATGCTATCTCCTCCAATCAAACCTCACCTGTCGTATTTGAACTTGGAGATGGAGAAGTGGGAGGGCTATCGGACCTCTCTTTAGTGATGAAGAATGATGTGCTCGCTTGCTCCTATGGTGAGCATGTTGCCATTACTCACTTACCCGGCGTCGTCGGGTATGCGTTTGTTGACTCGATGATCCGCTGCCCACTCCCGTACAGCCATCTCTGCTGGTGGTGGAGGGGTTGGTGGATACTACCGCACCGAGGGACGGCGCACCGCTGCCCATGCTTCTTGGGGGCAGCCGAGGAACGACGCCCGCCGCGACCGTGACACACCGCTAAACGACATCACTAATATAGCTCTCTAGCACTTCAAATACTACGGTGCCAAAAAATACTCTTATTGTACTTGAAAGATACTAGGCTGACACACTAGCGTAGCAAAGGCAACGCGCCGTTGAAAATTACCCCCACTAAAACTAGGCGACGCCGGCTATACAAGCAATGACCCCAAACAAAGCCGGTATAATAACAATCATAAAGCCACATATTCACTAGTCAAAGAATAACCTATACTTCTAGTAAAGCGGGTTGTCAGTCCACTTATGCAACTAGAAAGTATAATATGGCATGAAATGATATGACTAGGCAGGAATAGAATAGGATAAAGAATAGAAAGACTACGCAGTTTTACGTAATAATCTATACCATTGTAGCATTTTAATGAGTAAGGGAATGTCGTACCACTAGGAAGACAGATTAAATCTACTTAACACTAATACTAATAAAGTCCTTATATATGGAATGTCTATAAGCAATAATGATAAAGCTTCTACTCAACAACAACAGGGTTAATGTCACATAAAATAATAATAAATAAGATAAAGATATATATGATAAATGCTCAATAAGATAAATGATAAATACAGGGGATCAAGCCATCATGAAATGATAAAGATTCAACAAGTAATATTCTAGTCTAAGGACTCACATGGGGCAATATAAGGAAAACTTATGTGTAACTATCATCACATGTTATTGCTAAACTCTAATTAGTGCAAACATCTAGTTATCATGGTTACTACTTATTACTTCATAACAAACTTAAGGATCATCAACTAGGAAGGATTCAATAATGAAATCTTCACCTTGATCGCGACACCGATCTACCGTTAACTATATGGAGAGGGAGGACTATAGAAGACTCAATAGAGCTGTCACCTCTACGAACTACCCCAAACCTCGTCATATAGGGGGCATTTGCAGATATAACATATATAAAGCACCACGCTTACATAAGTTCTAACACCTATCTTGCATGTTGCAAGATGAGGGCTATACAATCCTAAGCATGCAATCCATAGTAAATAAATAACTCTACTAGACATATTAAAGCAAACAATAAACAAAGCAAATGATAATATAGTAAAGATAAAGAACAATATCATAGATGATCAATGAGTAATGAATATACCAAAGATAAATATATCAAAGAGTATAACAATGTACCTATGAACACCTTGGATGTAATCACGAAGCTCAAGCCTTCCAATGCTTGGAACTCCTTCTAATCTATTGCTAGTAGCTAATCTCTCTAGAACTAGAACTATTTTGAGGAACTAGGGTTTATGGCTCGACTTGATCTGCGGAACTCGGGTTTCGATCTTGATGCATGAATTAGGGTTTTTTAGGGGTAGCCCCGCCCTTTCTTTGTAGCCCCATAGGATGAATCTCGCCCTTGGATCAAACCGACTTGATTGGACGGACTAGATCAACTCCATAGGTCGGTTGTAGGAAGGTTCTCGAAGCGGGACACGTGGCTCCACCGGGGGGTGCCGCGCACCCCCTGCCAGCCGCCCCACCCGGAAGGGTGTGGGCCCCGGCTTTGGCGAGGTGTCTTCTCTTCTCATATAGACACCTGGAATTTACTCCAATCGCCCGGGTTTTGGTCCTTCTCTTCGGTGTCTTGAATTCTCCTCTTTTTCTCTCGATTTTTGAGTTTTCCGAGTTCACCTGAAAAACCGAAAGTGTATACAAAACTTGTGGAAATTATTAGTATAAACCCTATCTTTTATTTGTTTTTGTCCTCAAATGTCCTATTAATTCATAGTAAAAGTTGACAATAACTACCGATCAACAAGCTCCCCCAAGCTTACCTTTTGCTAGTCCCTTAGCAAAACTTATAAACTATAAAACAAACTTGGATCGGGAGTTGCTACGATACTTTTATTCTTACAAAGTACACATGCTTTCAAAAGGAACTCAACTCCGGACTGGATAGACTAATCCTGACTTCAAACCTTTTCTTGTACCAACTATGGTGCTTTTACTCTCACTTAGGTACTTGAGCAATTGAAAGATAGAACAATCAAGTCAAGCTCTATGTCTCAAGTCTTTGATCACTAATATTCCGGAGTGTTTAATAATTTTGCAAATAAAACTTCGAGCTCAGAATGAATGGCACTCTCGCCTCTCAATATATGGTATTTGTGGATCCTCACTAGGCATTAATATCCTTCTCTCTTGTATATATGGTATTTATGGCACAAGGCTAAGTATTAAGCCTTTATAACTCTCTCTCTCTCTAAATATGGTGTATGTGGGGTTCATAGGAGTGGGACTCTTAAAATAATATTGCATATCTGCAAAAAGGATATATCTATAGTTCAAACAATGGATCCATAGAGAGTTCGACCGGTCAAGACAATATAGCATGTGTATGGAATATGGTGGATAGGTGTATATTTGGTGGCTAAAACTAATTCTACGTTTACTCCTTTGATGGTAAAACAAATCTCTCTTTTTGAAACTTGGAAACTTTAGGGAACTTTGGGGTCACATACTTTTACTTTCTTTTTTTTTTTCGTAGAGGCGGCATCTAAGTACCCATTGTTTTCATTTGGACACTTGTCCTCTTTTTACTCTCTTTCTCTTTTTTTTTGGGGGAGGTAGGCTCTACTCGCCCGTAGGACACTTGTCCATTTTTCATCTCCCATTTTTTCTCTCTTTTTTTTTTTTAGCAAAGAACCCAAATCTCTTTCCACCGATAAACTTTTTTGAGAGATATCAACAAAGATACTTTTGGAGTAAATAAACATGGGCTTCCTATGGTTTAATGGAGGGTTTATTCCCAAAGTAGGAATGCAACAAGTATATGGATGTATATGTGGAAAAAGCATGGTATTGCAATCACTCCCATTGTAGGAATAATGCATATGTATGTGGAAGGTGGTGTGGATGGAAACTTGTCTTTTCATGGTTTTGAACTCCTCACAGTGTAACAAACAAAGCTTGAACTACTCAACCCAAAGCAAATAGCATATGTAACTGAATATTTTCCTAATCTAATAATCATAAATATGGCTTTGGTAGGAATTTAACACTCTGCCAAACAAGAGCTCATCATGAAAGATTTTAAATTTTCAAAATAAATCTCGTATATAGTTTCACTAGGACAAGATAAATAGCATGCTCGGACTTTCTCATATCATATCCCCCAATTACCTAGACTTAGATCAAGTGTGTGCAACCACAAGTCGGGTATAGAGCAAATTTGAAAACAAGACAAATATATCCAAAACATCGGAGGAGTTTCTAGTAAAAAGTAAGGTACTAAAAAGAATTAGAGTAGAGCAACTATTCAACATTTCCAAGACTAACTTTATTTATTCTAATTAAAACTTTTATTAACCACACCTTAAGCAAACAAACATATATATATAACTAAGACTCTTTATTTGATTTAAAACTTTATGCATCTTTTTTATGGTCTTTTTAAAGTAAAGCAAAAGATAGTATGGGGGTACTTATCTCAATAACTGGGTGCTCTCCCCAAGCTAGATTTTTGTGTGGGTCTTTGAGGTGAGGTAGACGAATGGAGATGAGGTTGTCCTTCCTTGATGAAGTATTGATGATGACCGTTGAGTGGTTGGACGTCTCCTTCTCGTCATGACTCATAATTGCCTTAGATCCCGCAAAACTCAAGTAGACAACAAAACTTCATGGAATTGATTAGGCGTTAGCGGTTGGATATTTTATGCCTACTTATCTTGACTTTTATTGTATTAGAAAGATTAAAGATTAAACTTAAAATGAGAGATCTAGCAAGAACTAATATTTTTGGTATTTTCTTTTCATGCATGCAATATTTTTATTTTTATGCCTCCACAAGAAATAGTCCAAAGGGTGTTTAATCCACGTAAAATAGTTACATGGGGCTTTAGATGAATGAGTGCTAAAGGAAATAAATATGCACAAACTAAAAGATAAAAGATACCTTTCTATACTTACCTTGGGCACTAGGAGTTACTCCCATGGTATGTCGGTTTTGAACTAAAGCTTCGGGGAAGTTACCTTAGAAGGAGAGGGACGGTTACGTTTCAATGTGTACTTTCCTTCTTCTTCCTCCATACCTTCTTGGTTGGTTTAGGTGCAGTGTGGAGTTTCCTTCCCCTGTACCTCTTCAAGGTTATTGGTCCAATCTTCCCATCCAACTTCTATGGTTGATGCTGCCGCCGTGTACTCTCCCCATTCTTCATTAGACTTTGGGACGTCTTGATTCTGCGACGAGCATTTTGCCTCCTCCTATTGCGAGGCTCTCTGGACTTTTCATAGTCAGTAACAAAATTATTAAAGTAACAACGTACCCATTCTGTAGGAAACTAGAAGTGGATCTCTCCCGTGTTCATGTAGATGGTTGCGCGGGTCGTGTTCAAGAATGGTCTTCCTAGCACAATGGGTGCATTGATGTCTTCATCTTGCATGTCCAGGACCATAAAGTCTGCATATATGAAGTGGTCCAGAATCTGAACAGGTACATCTCTAGCTATGCCTTCTGGCCTCCTGTAAGACTGATCTGCCATCTGCAGCTGCGTATATGTTTCATATAGGGGTTGTTTACCAAATATAAATTCATAGATTACCTTAGGCATGATGTTGCCTCCTGAGCCTATGTCATAGATGGTATTTGTGAAGGTTAGCTGATTAATTGAAATGTCTATCTCAGGGTTACCTGGATCTTCCAACTTAGGTAGATATGGTGAAGTAGCAGCGTAGTCCCATTCTGAGTAGACTGCATTGATCATGTTCATGTTCTGAGACTGCTTCTTCTTGTTCTTCCTTCTTCTGTAGCTAGGATCATTCTTCTTGACAAGTTGTTCAATCTTGGGGCTATCTTGAGGATGAGCGGGATACTCATGTGTCTTGTTCTTGAAGTGGAAGGTCTCCCTTCTCCCCTTGATATTGAAACGGATCTTCGCTGAGCCGCGTAGATGATAGCTTTGGCCGTCGTCAAGAATGGTCGGCCCAATATGATGGTTGATCTGTCATCTCCTCCTGTATCGAGGATGACGAAGTCTGCTTGCACGAACGAATTGCCAACTCATAGGCAAATGTCATCGAGGATGCCCTTAGGGTAGATGATTGATTGGTCTGCAAGCTGCAAGCACATGGTTGTGGATAATAAAGGAGCACCATGGATCTTATCATAAATTACCTTTGACATTATATTAATCTTTGGATCCGTGGTCACAAAGAGCATTGTTGAATGTGTGCGGTCCAATCAATAGTGATGGCCGGTCTTCCCCGAATCTCCTCTCTTGATTGGCATGGTCTCATGCCTCCATCCTTTCTTCATAGAGTCTTGATGATAGCCTTTGCATTAAAAATATCAACAAGGTTTTGCGAGACTCTAACTCTTAAAGGCCGGCCCGGGATCTTGTTAGATTCTAATGGGGGAACAAAGACCAACCGAGCAAGCCGTGACTCTAGCATCTTATTAAAGCTATCTTTGGTTCTTCATGGCGTGGAAAATGTGTCTAGCCTGGTGCTGATAGTGTCTAGGGTTTTGTCATTGGCTATGACCTTCTTATTGATCTGCTCAATAAGTCTAGACCCGACCACAAGTAACTCTCTCAAAGGAGGTTGATTGAAGTTATTACCTTGGTAATTACCCGAATAGTTACCCGAGTAGTTTGGCCTCTGTTGTTGGTTCCACCCTTGAGATTGTTGAGGACGAAAGTTGTTGTTGTTGTTGATGTAGTGTACATCCTCCATGAGTTACGGACAATTCTTCCCGGAATGCCCAAAGCTTCCGCATTCTTCACACGTCATGAGAGCGTCATTGACATGCATGACCTCTCTTTCGTAGTCTTGGTTCTCCGGCTTCTTCATCGGCAAATCTAGCTTTTGCCGATAGCATGTCCACCTCCTTAAGCCGATGGACTCCACCTCTCTTCCGAGTAGCGGTGCGTTCTTCATTCCAACTCTCGTTTGGAAGCCATCTTCTCAACGAGTGTAGTAGCGTTGGGGGGCGTAAGAGCTAAGAATGCTCCTCCCGGCCGCGGCGTCCATTGTCTCACAGGTGCTAGTAGTGAGCCCGTGATAGAATGTGCGCATCAACGGCCAGTCCTACATCCCATGATGAGGACACTCGATATCGATCAGTCCTGAAAACGTTCCCAAGCTTCGAAATGACTCATCATATTGTTCTTTGAAAGCTTGAAATTTTCCCCGCGCAAGGCAATTGTCTTGCCTGGTAGGAAAGAACTTGGCGAGGAAGTTGGTCGAGCAAATGTCCCAAGTATTGTTCTTCTCCTTGTTAGCATAGAACCACGCTTTGGCCTTTCCAAGCGCGAGAATGGGAAAAGGCCAAGCGGTGGCATCACATGTCACTCCCTTGATCGTGAAGGTCTTTGCAGATCTCTAGAAAGTGTTGCAAATGGGCACTTGCATCTTCATGTGCCTTCCCACGAAATTGACTAGCTTGCACCATAGTGATGAGTGCAGGGCTTAAGCTTGAAGCCATTCTCTCCAACATCAACCGTAGGTCCAAAGGCGGATGTTGTTGGTGGTCGGAAGCGGAGAGAATTCGCGCAGACTTTTGTTAGCCATAGCTTCAAAGTCGGATGCTAAACTTCTCTTTGAATGTTGGTCTCCCGAAAGTTCTTTGTGTGCCTTCCGAGCTTCTCTTTGTTTGTGCGATTTACTTTTCTCGGGTCAGCGAGAAAATTATCTCGGAAGCGTAGCACTTTGCATACATTAACCTAAAAATAAAATGATCAAAATAAAACAAAACAAAAGAGTGAAGCATTTGTGAGTAGAAGGTTATTGGTTTATCTAATTCCATGCGTGTAAGGCTATACTAGTACTTCTAGGGAATCTACTTGAATGTCTCCTTAGAGCCGGAAAGATATGTAGTAAGAAAGCTGAATGTCCTCCATGCATCTAGAAGATATGCATCAAGTAAGCTGAAAATCTTCAAAAGAAAATTGAAAGTCTTCAAAGAGAGATTTAGAAGGTATGCACTAAGCAAGTTGAAAGTCTTTAATGCATCAAGAATACATGCATTAAGTAGATTGATGTCTTCAATGCATCAAGAAGTTAAGCACTAAGTAGATTGATGTCTTTCCCCTTAAACGACGCCAAAAATGCTTGTTGACACTTTGCTTCGACATCACTAATATAGCTCTCTAGCACTTCAAATACTACGGCGCCAAAAAATACTCTTATTGTACTTGAAAGATACTAGGCCGACACACTAGCATAGCAAAGGCAACGCGCCGTTGAAAATTACCCCCACTAAAACTAGGCGATGCTTGCTATACAAGCAATGACCCCAAACAATGCTAGTATAATAACAATCATAAAGCCACTTATTCACTAGTCAAAGAATAACCTATACTTCTAGTAAAGCAAGTTGTCGATCCACTTATGCAACTAGAAAGTATAATATGACATGAAATGATATGACTAGGCGGGAATAGAATAGGATAAAGAATAGAAAGACTCGCAAGTTTTACGTAATAATCTATACCATTGTAGCATTTTAATGAGTAAGGGAATGTCGTACCACTAGGAAGACAGATTAAATCTAATTAACACTAATACTAATAAAGTCCTTATATATGGAATGTCTATAACCAATAATGATAAAGCTTCTACTCAACAACAGGGTTAATGTCACATAAAATAATAATAAATAAGATAAAGATATATATGATAAATGCTCAATAAGATAAATGATAAATACGAGGGATCAAGCCATCATGAAATGATAAAGATTCAACGAGAATATTCTAGTCTAAGGACTCACATGGGGCAATATAAGGAAAACTTATGTGTAACTATCATCACATGTTATTGCTAAACTCTAATTTGTGCAAACTTCTAGTTATCATGGTTACTACTTATTACTTCATAACAAACTTAAGGATCATCAACTAGGAAGGATTCAATAATGAAATCTTCACCTTCGTCGCGACACCCGATCTACCGTTAACTATATGGAGAGGGAGGACTATAGAAGACTCAATAGAGTCAAGCCACCTCTACGAACTACCCCAAACCTCGTCATATAGGGGGCATTTGCAGATATAACATATATAAGCACCATGCTTACATAAGTTATAACACCTATCTTGCACGTTACAAGATGAGGGCTATACAATCCTAAGCATGCAATCCATAGTAAATAAATAACTCTACTAGACATATTAAAGCAAACAATAAACAAAGCAAATGATAATATAGTAAAGATAAAGAACAATATCATAGATGATCAATGAGTAATGAATATACCAAAGATAAATATATCAAAGAGTATAACAATGTACCTATGAACACCTTGACGTAATCCGAAGCTCAAGCCTTCCAATGCTTGGAACTCCTTCTAATTGTTGACGGTAACCAACGACAAATTAAATATCGTCAACACAACACCAAAACAACCTAGAAATAGAGATTTCAACTAACATATTCCAAAGTTTTGGTGTTTATTTGGACTTGCAGTACAAACTCAAGGATGATCACTTTGGGCCAAAAAGACAAAGAAAAAGAAATAAAATCAACAAATAGAAAAAGGCCCAAAGGAGCAAATGGCAAGCCCAAACAAGAATCGGGACAAAACGTCAAAACCAGGCCGGGCCAAGACCACCTTTACAACTTTTCGAACAAGGAAGCCCAGCTGCCGAAGCTCGAGCCAAAGCCGACCGGCGGCGGTCTTGTGCGCGCACCACTGGTGCGGCCGCACCCGGCCCGAGGCGGTTCGGGCCCAGCCGGAGCGGTTTGTTACCTTCCAAACCGATGAAACCGACGTTGGATGGTCGGTTTGGCGCATATGGAAGGTTTTCCTAGGACGGTTTGGGTGTTTTTAGCACTTAGGCCCCTCCCCTTGTGTATAAATAGCTCCCTCCTTCACCTCTCTACACAACAATTCCAAGGAGAAACCAGTCCACTTGTGCAAGAGAGTAGAATTAGATCTTCTTCTTCTTCTTCTACTTCTTCTTCTATCTTCTAATTCTAGAGAGTGAGAGAGGGAAAGGCTAGAAAGAAGCTTTGTTCTTTCTACCCGGAGTTGTCGGTTCGCCTCTCGGTGTTCCGCGGTTCCTAGGAGGACGGAGTGCCGGACTTGTCGGTACCCGCCCGGCTTGTACCTCTGCAAGCTACTTACACTTTGGTAAGGAGTCTTGTGATTATCTTGCAGCTACTTAATTTCCTTCTCGTATATTTCTTAGCTGTTGTAGACTTGCGGGATCGGTAGATTGTCTCGTTAAGAGCGTTAGTTCTTGGTGAAGGAACTGTTTAACCGGGGAACCTTGGCCAACATCAAGAATCGTGACCAATAGTGCAAACGTGGTGTTTGGACTAGCGTTCACCTACCTTTTGCGGTGCATCCCACGGTTGGGGGTAGGCGGCTTGGTCGTGACAAGCCTTGTCTGTCCCTTTGAAATCCCCCCCACGTTCGGCCTGTGTCGTAGAGCTAATTGCCGGACTCTACCCATTTGGGAGTGGGCCGGTGCCCGAAGTGAGTAGACAACAGACTTTAGGAATCACTGCCTGGAAAACTTAGCCTATAGATACCTCGCTACTCTCAGAAAACAAACCCTTGCCTTAGGTTGACATAGACACGAAAAGCCACCTGACCGTCCTTGTGTAAAATACGATACCACAGCTACCACCGGGTGAAGTGCTACAACGGTATTTCCGTGCGCTTTGGGGATTTCTCGTGTGCGTAAGAAACACCAACACTAATCTATTGCTAGTAGCTAATCTCTCTAGAACTAGAACTATTCTCGAGGAACTAGGGTTTATGGCTCGACTTGATCTCTGGAACTCGGGTTTCGATCTTCAGCATCTGAATTAGGGTTTCGAGGGGGTAGCCCCGCCCCCTTCTTTATAGCCCCATAGGATGAATCTCAGCCCTTGGATCAAACCGACTTGATTGGACGGACTAGATCAACTCCATAGGTCGGTTGTAGGAAGGTTCTGAAGCGGGACACGTGGCTCCACCGGGGGGTGCCGCGCGGCACCCGTTGCCGCCTCCCCCAACTGGAAGGGTGTGGGCCCCGGCTTTGGCGAGGTGTCTTCTCTTCTCATATAGACCCCTAGAATTTACTCCAATCGCCCGTGTTTGGTCCTTCTCTTGGTGTCTTGAATTCTCCTCTTTTTTCTCGATTTTCCGGGGTTTTCTAGAGTTCACCTGAAAACCGAGTGTATACAAAACTTGTGGAAATTATTAGTATAAACCCTATCTTTTATTTGTTTTTGTCCTCAAATGTCCTTTTAATTCATACTAAAAAGTTGACAATAACTACCGGTCAACATGCACGCTATTGGTGGAGCACCCGACCGTTGGAGCGGCCGGATGCCATCTTTGCTTTGTGCTTGTGGTGGCCATGAGCGCCCGACCAACCCGTCTTTGGCCGCATCCGTCCGAGACCGAAGCCGGGCGTGATAGGCTGCTGCCCACGCCGTTGGAGTCCGCGGCGGTGGTCGTTCCAACGGGAGGTGGGACTACCCGGGTGAAGCTCAACGGGTCTATGATGTCTTCTTCAAGTTTGTTGGAACATACAACCACCGAGGACATTTTCGTGCCCTCCGCGGTCTTGTCGCCATCGAACCCATCTTCTCCTTCGAGTTTTTTTTCCATCGGCCCCGGTAGAGGCGGCAATACCATCGCCGCCTCAATCACCGATAACTAATGGGGTGGTGACAGCTATGGAAGAGGCCGCTATTCCTGATGTCCCTGTTCAAAAACTTTGCCGAAAAAAATGCGGGGAAAAGGCGGATGAGCACACCCTACGCAAGACGTAAGCGGATGGCGATGAAAAGAACATTGAATCTCCGGGTAACTCTTTTCGCAAAACCTTTCGGATTCTCATTATTATTTCAAACCTTGGTAGGGTAGGCATCAACCTTAGTTCCTCCTCGATGTTGTTGTCATTAAAAATTTGGAGGTTCATAGATTGGTTCTTAGTGCTAATTCAAAGTAATCAAAACCTTTTGTTACTAATCCGGAAGTGACGATGAAAGGGAAGAACGATTTGGAGGGCGTTCTCGACCATGTGTGTGGAAATATAAATGAGAACTTCCTTGATGAGGAGAATGATCATATTATAGATCTTTCTCCTATCCGTCGTAAGAAAAAAATATAATAATGCCAAAAATTCAAAAAAAAAAAGGCAAGCTTCCCAAAAAGCCAAAAACTCCCTCCAAAATAATTATAAAATGAAAGGGGTTTTCTAGAATAGCAGAGGTCTTGCTGACTTGGCTAAGCATAGATTTTTGGCGGAATTAGTTAAGGAGGAGCAGATTAATTTTATAGCTCTCTCTACGAACCACGGTCGTGACTCTTTCCCCGATCATATTCTCCAAAATCTATGTTGAGGGCGTGATTTTCTCTCGGCACGCCATGGCTCCTCATGGTAGATCGGGGGTATTTTACTAGGGCTCGACCTTACCATTTTGACATTGGAGCCATTGATGAAGGGGATTTCTATGTGAAATTCACCCTAAGATACAAATTAAATGACTTCAAATTTGTCCTATATTCTATTTATGGACCTCGCACAACCTCAAAACAAGAGTGCTTTCCTCTCTGAGCTAGCTAACACTTGCTCAAAAGAACACCTTCCATATCTTATTGGAGGGGATTTCAACATAATGCGCAATCCAGAGGATAAAAGCTCTGGGGACTTTGATCCTAAATGGCCATCCCTCTTTAATGTTGTTATTGAATCTCTTGATCGTAGAGAGATTGTCATGACAGCCGCCAATTTACTTGGGCGGACCGAGATAATCCAACTTTTGAAAAACTCAATAGAGTTTTAGTTAGTACAGTGGGAAAATCAATTTCCCCTAACAATAGTTCAACCGAGAGATCGGAATATTTCCGACCATACTCCCCTAGTGGTTAGCACCGGTGCCTCTATCCACCAGATGAAGAATAGACCCTTCAAATTTGAAAGGGGTTGGCTAATAAGGGATGGTTTTTATGATATGGTTGCAAATGTTTGGCGATCTGAAACCTCGGGGTCCAATCCTCTAGAACGTTGGCGGTCAAAAATTCGTAGACTCGCATACAACATCTTAGAGGTTGGGCCGCAAATACCGCAGATGTCTTATAAAAAGGAGAAGAAGACCCTTTTAGCTCTGCTACACGATCTTGATAAAAAGGCTGAGACTGATTGTCTATCTGATCAAGAGATCAATCTCAAGCACTACCTAAAGGAGCGTCTAGTTACTCTTTTGAGAGAAGAGGAACGAAAATGGTATGAGAGAGCCAAAGTCAAGTCCTTATTAGTGGGAGATGCAAACACTAGGTTCTTTCATTTAGTGGCAAATGGGAAACATCGAAAACAACATATTTATAAACTTGAAAATGATCAAGGTGTTGTGATTGGTGATGACCGCCTCAAAAGCCACATTACTAATTATTATAAAAGCCTTTTTGGATCACCAGACCAATCCGAGATTACACTGATGGAAGATCAAATTTTGGATATTCCACAAGTATCCCTAGAGGAAAATGATATCCTCGTCGCCGGCTTCACTGAATCTGAAGTGAGGGAAGCAATATTCCAAATGGAGCATAATAAAGCTCCAGGACCTGATGGCTTTCCTGCTGAATTTTATCAGGTCTTTTGGGGGGTGATCAAGGATGATCTTTTGCCTCTCTTTTACGAATTCCATAAAGAGGCTCTAGATCTTTTTAGTCTCAACTTTGGAATAATTACCTTAATTCCAAAAACTCAAAATGCTACTACAATTCAGCAATATAGACTGATTTGTGTCCTAAATGTTAGTTTCAAGATTTTCACGAAGGTGGGAACTAACAGTCAATAAAGTAGCTAAGACGGTGGTGAGTCCAACACGATCGCTTTTATGCCGAAGGAATATCATGGAGGGAGTAGTTATTCTACACCTAAACTATCCATGAGTTACATACCAAAAAAAGAACGGTGTCGTTTTCAAAATTGATTTTGAAAAGGCATATGACAAGGTCAAGTGGTCCTTCCTATAGCAAACTCTACGCATGAAAGGGTTCTCCCCTAAATGGTGTAGATGGGTCCGTAATATGGTTACGGGAGGAAGTGTAGGGGTTAAGGTCAATGATGACGTAGGTCCTTACTTCCAAACAAAACGTGGTCTAAGACAAGGGGATCCTATGTTGCCTATCTTATTAACATCGTTCTTTATATGCTAGCTCTTCTCATTGATAGGGCAAAAGGCGATGGACAAATAAGAGGGATTAATCCCCACCTAATTGATGATGGGTTATCAATCGCATAATATGCGATGATACCATTATCTTTACGGACCATGACCCGAGCAAGCAAAAAAAATCTCAAACTATTGCTTTGCGCCTTTGAGCAATTATCGAGTCTTAAAATAAATTTCCACAAGAGTGAAATCTTTTTTTTGTGGTGCAGCCAAAGAGATCGAACATTATTATACTACTCTCTTTGGATGTAATGCAGGGGTTTATCCATTCAGATATTTAGGGATCCCAATGCACCATAGACAACTCCTGAATTCTGAATGGAGAAAAGTAGAAGAACGCTTCGAGCAAAAGCTCTCTTGCTGGAAAGCTAAATACCTGTCCTATGGGGGGAGACTTGTCCTACTCAACTATGTTTTAAGCAGTCTCCCAATGTTTATGATGTCCTTTTACGAAATTCCAAAAGGAGTTCCTAAAAACCTTGATCAATTCGAGATCAAGATTTTTTTTTTTTAGCAAGTCTCTGAGATAAACATAAATATAGACTTGCTAGATGGGACATCTTATGTCGCCCTAAGGATCAAGGTGGTCTTGGCATCTTAGTGAAGGAATATGGGATTGCTACGCTAGCCAGAAAACAAAATTTTTCTACCCATAAACCAGGAACTACTGCTAGTTATAGATCACGGATTACCACTAGATGCACAGTGCAGCGGAAGACGTCTTCTCTTGACGAGATGTGCGCTGCGCGCAGCGGTCTTTGTGCGCTTGCTCACGTCCGTCCTTCACGCGTGCGGTTCGTCCCTTGTGCTCCGGATGCAGCACCTCCGAGGTATCCCACACGCATGTGGGAGGGAAGCGATGCGCCTCGGACTGCTAGGTCCGCGAGAGCAAGAGGCGAGGGCATGGGTGGCGGCGGCTGCCAAAATGGTGTGGCTTAACCTAGCCCCGCGCCCACCTCTCATATATATAGGTGTCCCTAACAGGCTCCCGAGCTGGAGGCCCATTAGTGACCCTAAGCCTCATTTAATTGGATCATATCCGAATTAGGTTTCCTTCCCCTTAAGCGTGCGACCCTATGGGCTCACGCACACATAGACATGGCCCGAGTACTCCTACTCGACCAATAGTCGGCAATGGCCTCTAGCAAGACGTGTCAACTTCCATGTGTGCGCAATGATCATATCGCACGAACCACCACAAACTCACATACATGTTATTCCCTTGCCACACGATATTTGGTCCACCTCGTAGGTTAACACTTAACCCAAGCACGGCCATGAATTTCTTGATCCAATCATTCGAGTGGTCCAGTGATATCTCTCTCTCATGGAGAGGGGCAATTCCATCTTGATTGACTATATCTCACAGCATGCTTCCTGACAAACTCGAAGACCACCTTTATAGCTACCCAATTACGGAGTAACGTTTGATAGTCCCTAAGTAAGTCGTTTCGCATCTTGAGTACATACGACAATCTCAGGTCTAAGGACATAACGTACATGATGTGTAAAGAGATAATAATAACATCTCATGTCGGGTCAATCCAGCCCCATGTCATACATGTGCCCACACTATTAGTTTGACATCTCCATGTCTATGACTTGTGAAACATAGTCATCAACCAATAAGTGTGCTGATCTAATATTCATGTGTGTCCTCACATGAACTCCGACCAGGGACAATTACAGAATAACCATACAAGTAAAGAGTCTCACAAACAATTCACATAATTGCCAATGAATACAAGTTGTCTTTAATGGATATTCATGAACACATAATATATCATGGATACAAGGCGATACAATCATCTCTATGATTATCTCTAGGGCATATTCCAACAATCTCCCACTTGCACTAGAGTTAATCTTGAAGGTATCTACTACCCATATCTCTCATGTGCGCCTCATGCTTAGGCTGTGGAAGAGCTTTTGTCAAAGGATCTGCAACATTCAAATCCGTATGTATCTTGCATATCTTGATCTCACCCCGTTTGATGAACTCTCGAATGAGGTGAAATTTCCGCAGTACATGTTTGTTCTTATGGTGATCCCTCGGCTCCTTAGCCTCATGCAATTGCGCCACTATTGTCACAATGAAGGTTCAATGGGCCGCTTGCATTCGAAACACACCAAGCTCAATGAGGAACTTCCTCATCCAAACACCTTCCTTTGCAGCGGTAAGCTGCTATGTACTCGACGCTTCTCTGCCGTAGAATCGGTCGCCGTTTCCTGCTTGAAACTTTTCCAACCGACAAAGACCACCATTTATTGTGAACAAATATCGTGATTGAGATTGTGAATCATCTGTGTCAGTTTGGAAGCTAGCATCGGTGTAACAATTTACAACGAGCTCCTCCTCACCTCCATAGATTAGGAACATATCCTTAGTCCTTCTCAAGTACTTAAGAATGTTTTTAACAAGTGTCCAAAGACTCTCACCGATCGACTTTGGTACCGCCACAACACTTAGAGCATATGAGACATCCGGGCGTGTACATATCATGGCGTACATAATGGAACCAACTGCCGAGGCGTATGGAACCTTACTCATGCGCTCTCGCCATCGCCATCGAAGGATGCCGCTTCTTGCTAAAAACGCATACCATGTGACATAGGCAAGAAGCCTTTCTTGACTTGTTCCATGTTGAACCGTTTCAACACCTTGTCAATGTAGGTATCTTGGCTTAATCCTATAAGCCTCTTTGATCTATCTCTATAGATCTTTATGCCCAAAATGTAAGCTGCTTCTCCCAAATCCTTCAAAGAAAATGTATTATTCAGTGAAGTCTTCACGGATTGCAACATTGGAATGTCATTCCCAATCAATAGTATGTCATCCACATACAAGATTAGAAACACAACAGCGCTCCCACTTTCCTTCTTGTATACACAAGGTTCTTCTTCATTCTGACGAAAGCAAAGCTCTTTGACCTCTTCATCAAAATGAATGTTCCAACTCCGAGATGCTTGCTTTAACCCATAAATGGATTTCTTAAGCTTGCATATTTTTCCAGCATTCTTAGGATCAACAAAACCTTCGAGCTATATCATATACACGTCCTCATCCAAATTTCCATTTAGAAAGGCTGTTTTAACATCCATCTGCCATATCTCATAATTGAAATGAGCAGCGATTGCTAGAATGATCCGGATAAATTTAAGCATCGCTACTGGCGAGAACGTCTCGTCGTAGTCAACTGCTTGAACTTGCCAAAAACCCTTTGCGACAAGTCGAGCTTTATAGACGTGAACATTTCCATCCATATCCTTTTTCTTTTTATAGATCCATTTGCACTCAATGGGTCTAACCCCATCAGGCGGGTCAACCAAGTTCCAAACTTGATTGTCTCCCGTGGAATCTATCTCGGATCTCATGGCATTTTGCCATTTCTCGGAATCTAGGTCCATCATCGCTTCCCTATATGTCATAGGTTCGTCATCGTCTAATAATAACAAATCCCCATGCAACTCACGGAGTCTAGCTGATCCTCGTGGTTGTGGCGGTGTTACCTTTGCCACTGGTATCACAACTTGTTCTGCTACATTAGCATCACTCGTAGAGTCTTGACCTATTGGCTCATCTTGAACTTCTTCAAGATACACCTTTTGTCCACTTTTGTCTCTTTTGAGAAACTCTTTCTCTAAGAAAACACCGTTTCGAGCAACAAACACTTTGCCCTCTGATCAGTTGTAAAAGTAATAGCCTAAAGTTTCCTTTGGGTATCCCATGAAAAAACACTTGTCCGACTTGGGTGTTAATTTATCTGATTGAAGTCGTTTGACATAAACTTCACAACCCCAAATCTTTAGAAAAGACAAACTGGGACTCCTACCAGTCCACATCTCATATGGTGTCTTAACTACGGACTTAAATGGTACCCTATTTAATGTGAAAGCAGCTGTTTTTAGAGCATATCCCCAAAACGATAAAGGTAGGTCCGACTGCTCATCATAGACCGAACCATGTCCAACAAGGTCCGATTACGCCGCCGGACACACCGTTTCTCGAGGTGTTCCAGCGGCGTAAGGTCGTGGAACAATTCCGCAACTCTTTAGATGATTGCTAAATTCGTGACTCAAATATTCGCCTCCATGATCAGATCGCAAAGCTTTAATTTTCTTGCCACGTTGATTCCCTACTTCATTCTAAAACTCCTTGAACTTTTCAAATGTCTCAGACTTATGTTTCATTAAGTAGACATAGCCATATCTACTAAAATCATCAGTGAAAGTAATGAAGTATTGGAATCCGCCTCTAGTTTGTCGTACTCATTGGTCCACATACATCGGTATGTACAAGTTCCAACAAGTCTGCTGCCCCTCTCGGAAAAACCTGTGAAAGGCGCCTTGGTCATTTTGCCTAGAAGGCAAGCCTCACATGTCTCGTATGATTCAAAATCAAACGAAGTTAGAAGCCCATCAAAATGGAGCCTCTTCATGCGATTCTCGCTTATATGACCTAAACGACAATGCCACATATATGTAGGACTTAACTCATTAAGCCGAGGCCTTTTAGCATTTATATTACAAACAGGTGCCTCATCAAGATTTAAAATAAATAACCCATTCACAATGGATGTAGAAGCCACAAATATATCATTTTTCGAGATCACACAACCATTGTCTTCACTCTTAAACGAATAACCATCCTTCATCAAACATGAAGGTGACACAATGTTTCGACTCAAACTAGGAACAAAATAGCAATTATTCAATTCCAAAATAAATCCTGACGGGAGGTGGAGTTGGATCGTTCCGACGCTCAACGCAGCAACTCTTGCATTATTGCCCACGCGGAAGTCAACTTCTCCCTTTCCAACGCTTCTACTTCTTATCATTCCCTGCATCGTATTGCAAATATGAGCAACCGATCCGGTATCAAATACCCAAGAATTAATATAAGAATCAGCGAGGAATATGTCTGTAATATAAACAACAAGTGTACAAGCAAATGGGAGTACCTTTACCACCGCTATCCTTCTTGGATGCCAAGTACTCCTTTGCTTCGCTTTATTTTCCAAAGGACCCTTTTATGACAATGAAAGCACTCGAATCAGCGGTTGGTCCAGCACGGGGCTCGGATGGCTTTGGCTTAGAGGTCTCACCTTTAACCTTTTCCTTCTTTTTCTTCCAATAAGGATTGCCCCTTTTCATAAAATTAGGCTTGTTTTGGACCGCCGTCACATGGCTGCTGTTGACGGCCATTAACTGCATATTTTATACCGTCAAAATTAGTATAAAACTACCAAAACACAATAGTGATAGGGCTTTGAGCTAACCATTTCCACAAGTTTTGGTACTTCACTTGTTTTGCAGGGCAATGTTGGAAACATATACATTTTAGGCCAAAAGCAAAGGAAAACATATAAGAAATAACAAGGCCCTAAATGGACATAAGCAAAGCAAGGAGAAGAGAGGAGAAAAGCCCATAAACATGAATATCAACATCCAAACACAAGCCCAAGAGGTCGAGGCCCGAATCCAACATGAAATGACATTGGGCCACATGACACGGGTTTAGTATTTCGGGCATAACTTTTTCATATGGACTCCGTTTTGGGTGTACCATCCGCCAAAACGGAGCTAACGACGAAACCGACGTGCTCACAAAATTTTAGTCCAAACGGCCCAGATATTGGTGTGCCCGCACCTTAGGGTGCGGCCGCACCCCTGCGGCTGCCAACCGGGCCCACCTTTCTCGTGGCGGTTGCATTCATCCAGGGGAACGTCGGTGGTGGCATGGACCAGGTGCAATGAACCTAGGAACCGCCTATTCCTGGTCGGTTTGGTCATTATGGGGGGAGGTGGCACATTTCCAAAGACCCCCCTCTCTCCAAGCTATAAAAGGAGGCTCTCTCCTCCTCCATTGAGACACCATTCTACACACAACACAAAGGAGAGCCACAATGTAATAGCAAGGGAGAAGCTCCACTCTTGTTCTTCTTCCTCTTCTTAGTTCTAATGGAGAGTGAGAGAGGGAAAGCTAGAAGGATACTTTGCTCCTTCTACTTGGATTTGTCGGAGTGCCCTCGGTGGTCCGCGGTTCCTAGGAAGTCGAGTCTTGGGACTTGTCGGTACCCGCTTCGCTTGTACCTCTACAACTTACTTACACTTTGGTAAGGAAGCTTGTGCTCATCTTTCGGCTTATTGTTCTTCAAGCATATTATCTTAGCTGTTATAAACTTGCGGGATCGATAGTTGTACCTTCAGGTCGTAACTCTTGGTGAAGGGACTCTTTGACCGGGGAACCTTGATCGACACCAAGAGTTGTGTACGGTAGTGCAAACATGGTGTTTGGGCTAACGTCCACCTATCTTTTTGCGAGCATCCCACGGTTGTGGGGGGGTAGGCGGCAGGTCATGACAGCCTTGTTCCGTCCCTTTGTAATCCCCCTCGCTCGGGTGTGGCGTAGCTAATTGCCTGGACACCGCCCGGTATGGGCGTGGGCGGTGCCCGAAGTAAGGAGATAACAGCCCTAGAAATCCTTGCCTAAAAACCTAAGCCCATAAAGATACCTCACCACCCATAGTTATCCTTGGGTGGCTCGCTCGTAGACTAGTGCGCAAACGTTCCTCGTGAAAAATATGATACCCTCGAATACTTCGGGTGAAAGCTATAACGACAGTTCCATACGCTTGCGGATTATTCTCGCATACGTTAAAGAACGTCAACAAGCTTTAAGGCGCCGTTGCGGAACGGTTGTCGTAATTCTCTCTCTGAGCCTAGAGCACCCGTGTGTTGTATCCAAAAAAAATAGTTATTTATTTTACCTTTTCCAAATTAAAGCATTCTCCAAATTTAAAATCTTTTTGCTTCTCCAAAGGGGAGTTCACAGGGGCCAAAATCTTTTTCAAAATCAAACTTTTCATTCGCCATGAACTTCACCTTAATTTAAAAAAGCTTTTGGTTCGGGCATGTTGCATTTCTTAAGCGCAATCACTAGACACGGGTTTTAGAACCCATCTCTAATAACGGCGCCGCTGAAATGCGCCGTTGACATTCCCAAGTAAAACCACCATGTCGGTGATCCGAATGGGAACGTCAACGGATAGACCTTGCCAAACAAGATATTCATCCGCAGCGCGCGGATCTATCATTGTAGCATTTCACCCTAAGTATTCGGGGTATCGTTATTTATATTTTTACCAAAGGAAGGCATGGTGTAAAAGTCTCTAATTCGACATGGTCAAGATGACACGAATGTATAATAGACCAATGCTCATAATAGGGGTAAAATAAAATAGGTAGTAGGATAACTTGACACACACACTCGAGCCAATCTCAAGGATAAATATAAAAGAATGAATAAAAGAATAAATCTAATATGGAGCAGGCATATCCTAGATAGTCATGTCAAGATAGCGCATACACACATGTTCAACTGTAGAGATTCTAATTCAAGAAAGCCAAGGTCTCGCCGAATTACTTCGCACCGCCCACGCCCAAAGAATGCTGTCCCAAGCAATTAGCACCGCGCCGCACCCCAACGTGGGGATTTCAAGGGACGGACAAGGCTTGTCACGACCAAGCCGCCTACCCCTCAACCGTGGGATGCGCCACAAAAGATAGGCAACCCCTAGCCCGCACACCACGCCTACACTAGTGATTATTACTGGGCGTGTTAACAAGGCTTACCCATCCCCGGGGTCCTTCTACCAGAGCACCGCCCCCGAAGGAACGACTATCAATCCCGCAACCCAACATCAACCAAGGCTAACTCTAGGTAGAACTCATTATATCGATCTAGCTCTTTGGTCTAAACATGTATGTATGATAGACTAAGCATGAAGTTCTATAAGACAAGATCATGATATAGGAACTATAGACTAGTTCTTCAACCAAGATTATATCACAAGAACTTTGCTCTAATTCAAGAACATGACTATATTGATAAGTAGAGAACAAGAACAAGATGAAGAACTCTAAATTGCTCATACCGAATAGCTCCAAAATGTCTTGTCTCCTTTATTTCTTTGCCCAACTCCTCCTAAGTACAAACTAAAAAGAAGAAGAAAGAAGAAGAAGAAGAAGAAGAAGAAAGGAGAAGAAAGAAGAAGAAGAAGAAGAAGAAAGGAGAAGAAAGAAGAAGAAGAAAGAAGAAGAAGAAAGGGAGAGGAAGAAGAAGAAGAAGAAGAGAGAGGCTACATTGTGTGGTGTGTGTTACAAGTGAGGGAGTGCCCATTTATTTATAGGACATTCACCATGGGATCCTCTCTTGGCTTAGCCATTTGGTACTAATCCCGCACCGTTTTTAAGGGCAAGCAAACACCGCCTCCAGAACTTTTCGGTCGAGATGGGCCGCCAGGACGAAGATGGGCCGATTTGGCCTCCGGGAGGGCGCGCTACACCCTAAGGTGCGCCCGCACCAATATTTCATCCGTTTGGCCTGAAACTTTGCATGAGCACGTGGGCCTCGGAGTTAGCCGTTTCGAGTATTCGTTCGCTGAAATCGATTTCGTATGAGAAAGTTATGCCCAAAATATTGAACCCATGTCCTGCGGCCCGTTTATCATTTCATGTTGGACTCGGGCCTCGACCTCTTGGGCTTGTGCTTGGATATTGATATTTTATGGACTTTTCTCCCTTGGGCTTGATGTTCTCAAGAATGCGCTTTCCAGGGAGGCGCCTTTTGGTGCATTTTCCACTTGGTTTTTTATATAAATCCTGCAAAACATTATTTGGCACTACAAGTGGAATTATGTCAATGATAAATGTATATGTGTGTAGTAAGGTATAGTTTCACCCCCTTATTGGTAGAATGTTGACGTTAAAAATATGTCGTTGGTGACCGTCAACAGGGCACACTCCTTCTCTGGTGACTATTTTGAAAACCTGTGTACCACCTACGAGATTTCGAGGAGTTATGTGCATGCCTAAGCATTCCTGGTATGACACAAGAAATTCACATGTGGAATTTGTTTCTGCTCTCCCTCATAGGGAAATCAAAACAATAGTACACTATTGTCGTAGGAAGTTTGAATGGGGACTGAAGAACTCAAAGACAACTTTTGTCTAGCATTCTTCCCCATCAATGCCTACCAAGGACAACTCTCAATCTCAAGTAGGATGAGAAGGAGTCCATAGGTGCAGCCTGGGCCAAAGTTGACAATGTTAATACATGTCGGCCCGCACTTGTCATTACCCAATAGTGTGCTTTTGCATATCTTTTGTTCGGGTCTTGACATAGATGCTGCCCTATGCCTTGACATGACCGTTGGAGGGTCATTTGCACGTAAACCTACAACGGAACATAGGAAAATCCTTGAACACATCCTAGAGAAGCTTGCTTCTCCCGTTGTAGAACCTATTCCCCTCCACATTAAGGGCATGTCAAGCATTGAGGAGCCCTCATCGGTCGAGCCATTCCCCTCGCACCACCATTGGAACCGATCGTTGAGCCCTCTCCCAAACCTCGAACACCGAAGGAAGGAATGTTTTATCCTTCTGAGTTCACGATTGAATTCAAGGATGATGACAAAACCCTCTAAAGTCGAGGTATGCTTAGACTTCCATATCTATCTCATCCTTGGTTTCGATCTTCTCATAGGCTACCCTCTAAAAAAAAAAAAAAAAACTTTTTCATGAAAAACCTATAGAGGGGAGCCGTGATGAGAAGTTGGGAAAAGAATGTTTCCGCCTCTCACAACTAGACATCCCAAAGGTGAAGCATCTTCCCAACCAAAAACCCGTTCGAGGAGGCGAAGTCCATAACT
Source organism: Hyparrhenia diplandra (assembly GCA_015847255.1). NCBI lineage: Eukaryota > Viridiplantae > Streptophyta > Magnoliopsida > Poales > Poaceae > Hyparrhenia > Hyparrhenia diplandra. The sequence goes on along the minus strand of JADLZK010013191.1, from coordinate 102,506 downwards.
CTATTCGCTTCACCCAAGTTGCTTCCTCGCATCTTAGTGAAACGAAATATCCGGCCACCACCCTCACCCGAACACAAGTCATGTCCCTCCCTCGGGCAAAAACGTTGTTCTTGACAAATGGTCATGATTCAACGTTCGTCCCCTTCATGTCACATCTTTTGAGGATAAACCCTCATGTGCCATGGACACGTGCGGTTTAATACAACTCTTTAGACCAAGCGTGAAAATATGTTGTTGAGCACAACAAGTTGTCAATTGAGACTTCCTACATGCTCACCATTGGGTCTTCTTGAGTTTGTCTTGTTCTAGCCGAGTGCTTCCATTTAAAACTACAACCATCTCTTGGTTCTCTTTGTAAACCTTTTTAAGAGAATGGTTGCAAGTCTCGTAGTAGCATGATGACGCTAATCTTGCAGCTTGAGCGTAATGCTAAATTCTTAGTGGTGAAACCGGAAACTTCACCACCATCACCGCAAAGATGTTTTCCCGCCGTCAAGCTTATGACCATAACTCAAGCACTGCAGGGAGATACCCCTACTATTCAAAAAAAAAAATGAAAACCCTCTTATTAAAAAAAAAAAGAATCTCTTTTTCAATAAATAAATAAATAAATAAGTAAAATAAATTTTATCTCTTTTTCAAAACAAAACAAAAACAATAATAATATATATTTTATCTCTCAATAATAATAAATGATTTATCTCTCTTGTTATTTCCTCATAAAAAAAAAGTTTTCCCTACTTTTATTTTCATAATAATAATAATGATAAAATCTCTCTTCTTCTTTGTAATAAAAGCAAGAACATGTTATCCAGTTAGTATGCACCTTCGGGTATTCTTGTCGCTAACCATTTCGTGTGGAGATCGATTAAGAAGAACAAAGAGGCATGCGACGCCGAGAACATGGGGCCACATCAAAAAAAAAAAAAATTGCTATGATGCTCATGGGTGATGGGACATGCTCAAAAGGAGAACTAGACCTTGCACACTTGACTTTTACACAAAAAGTCCAAGTGTGGGGGGAAGATGGTGAGAGTCTCAAAGTTCCATCCACCAAGGGGTCATATAAAAAAAAATATATATATATATATATATATATAATTGTGAATAAAGGATGATGTCAGCCCTGCCTTGCTAAAAAAAAAAAGAAGAAGAGGAGGAGAAAGGGTTTTTTAAAAAAAAAGAGAGAAAAAAAAAAAAAAAAAAGAGATAGAAAGGGAAATGAAAAAAAAAATTTATAAAAAAAAGAGAGAAAAAAAAAAAAAACAGAGAGGATATAAAAAAAAAGAGAGATTTAAAAAAAAAAAAAGAAGAGAGATTAAAAAAAGAGAGAGAGAAAAAAAGTAAAGTAAAAAAAGCGTGTTGAAAAAATAAATAAATAGAAAAAAAAAAAAAACAGAGAAGAGAGGAGCAGGTTGGCCCCGCATGGTCAAGAAACATTCTAATGTGTGCCGCCTCCACCCACCCGGCATTGCTTTCACAAGCAAGAAGGGCTCGTCTCTTATCCTTTGGCGGCTACCATCAAGGCCCATGGTCCATGACGCACTAAGTGTGTTTGTGGCCTAGCCTTGAGAAGCACCCGGCAGAGCCATCATGCAAACCGCAGCAAATGACTTCGATGCTTCATCCACTTATGCTTTGCTTCGGTACTTATACTCGTGTATGCAAAGGTAACATTCACCAACTCTCATACTCATAATTCGTCTCCATAAGGTTCTTTAAATTCATGCTTCTCCTGGTTTATGACGTATGCTCTAGTTTGGATGAACTCAAGCAAAGACATCCATAAATCTTTTTAAATTAAAGCGTGGTGCTTAGGTTAAAAAATGATCTCCTTTTAATCAAAACTTTGACATGGTGTCAAAGCTAGGTTAATGAACTTAGAGCTCGTTGTCGTGATCTTTGGAAGTAATGCTTTGAGATGAATCAAGGCTTTGTTTACACTGCTTTTTTATTTTAAGCCTTGCCCGAAAGTGATGCTAAGGTGAACGAAAAAAAAAGATATATATATAATAATAAATAAATAAATAAATAAATAAATAAAATAATAATAATCATAATAAAGGCTCCACGGTATTCTTGCCAATAGAGCCATGTGTTTGTTTTTGTTTTGTTTTCTTTGTTTAAAATAAAACAGTACAAGAATAAGTGTGGGGAGATCTCTCAAGCATACAAACACACCCATCCGAGATCTCCCCAACACAAATGCACGAACACCGAAAGCAATTCACGATGGAGAAAGACGAAACGAATCGACTACCATTAACTCCTTCCTCTTCAAACGGTGGTTTCTCGCAACTCCCTCTCTCACATCCTCCAAAAGTTTTGAAGTTTAACATTGAACAAATCAAAAAGACAAAACTTCTTGAAAAAAGCTCCATCTCCATGCTATCCTTTGATAAAATGTGCATATTCTTTATTCCTAGCTAATATTCCTATAGGTTGTGAACCACTTATCATAGGGACCCCATGTTATCTAAAGTAATTGGAATATGTGATATAGCTGGATGATATGAACCTTGCTCTTTTATATGAACTTGGGATTTGTTTTCAAAAGTCAAAATTCAATTAGCATGCTCCTCAATGATATGCATTTCCCACTAGAGCCATACGACGTGATGATGATGATCATTCATGAAAAAAACCATAGTCATATGCTACTTGTTTTCATGGTGAGCCTATGTCAAATTGTTTGTGACCTATGTTGAGATTCTTTTCATATGCCCAAGATCAAGATTCACGTACACCCACAAATAAAATGCCGACTCTTACACCGAGAGTTAAGCACAACATGCACCTTTCCATCCACTAAAAATATACTCCATTCATTTGTATCATGACCTCTCACCAAAACCCCAATTACCAAAGGAGAAGTATGGGCTATGTTTGAAAGAAAATGATGAAAGAAAATATGGACATGTGTCCTCCAAAAAGAAAAAAAAAAAAAGACGAGGAAGTCAAGACTCGCCAAAAAAAAAAAAAAGAAAGAAAAGAAAAAGAATAAGGTAGCCCATACCTCCTTCAAATAAATTCCACCAAAAAAGAGAGTCATGATACCGAGTACACAAAAATGTTCCACACACTTTGCACATCTTGATCTAGGCCTATGACTAGTCTCTCCATGTGGTCCGTTTTTTTGACTAAGGCAACATGACATGATACAAGTATGTCATTCTTTTTACCTACCCAAAACCCCACAAAAAGCCTTATGTAGTTGGTAGGGAAAAAGAAAAAGGCAAATCTAAGCCTTTGGTGAGGAACAAACCACATACAAATTGAGTGATCCGAAAGTGAATCATTTGAGGAGCAAGGCTATATTTACATTTTCAAAATCAAATGAAAACCCAAGTTCCTGCACTTATTTGAAGCAAGGGGATTTGAATCTACGTTGTTCCATAATTCAATTACCCAAGATTAAACGTGGTAGACACATCAAAAAGTTCACAAGTGCGGGTGAAGCTTGAATAACTTGTATGCAGGTTACATATCAAGGAGATGACCCATCTTAGTCCTCGGCCTTTTACTGAGGACGAGCAAAGGACTAAGTGTGGGGGGAGTTTGTTGACGGTCGTTAATCGCATATTTTATACTCATCAACAATAGTATAAAACTACCAAAACACAATAGTGATAGGGCTTTGAGCTAACCATTTCCACAAGTTTTGGTACTTCACTTGTTTTGCAGGGCAATGTTGGAAACATATACATTTTGGGCCAAAAGCAAAGGAAAACATATAAGAAATTACAAGGCCCTAAATGGACATAAGCAAAGCAAGGAGAAGAGAGGAGAAAGGCCCATAAACATGAATATCAACATCCAAACACAAGCCCAAGAGGTCGAGGCCCGAATCCAACATGAAATGACATTGGGCCACATGACATGGGTTTAGTTTTTCGGGCATAACTTTTTCATACGGACTCGCTTTTCGGTGTACCACCCGCCAAAACGGAGCTAACGATTTAAAACCGACGTGCTCACAAAATTTCAGCCCAAATGGCCCAGATATTGGTGTGCCCGCACCTTAGGGTGCGGCCGCACCCTACGGCCGCCAACCGGGCCCACCTTTCGTGGGCGGTTGCATTCATCCAGAGGAACGTCGGTGGTGGCATGGACCAGGTGCAATGAACCTAGGAACCGCCTATTCCTGGTCGGTTTGGTCATTATGGGGGGAGGTGGCACATTTCCAAAAACCCCTCTCTCTCCAAGCTATAAAAGGAGGCTCTCTCCTCCTCCATTGAGACACCATTCTACACACAAACACAAAGGAGAGCCACAATGTAATAGAAAGGGAGAAGCTCCACTCTTGTTCTTCTTCCTCTTCTTAGTTCTAATGGAGAGTGAGAGAGGGAAAGCTAGAAGGATACTTTGCTCCTTCTACTCGGAGTTGTCGGAGTGCCCTCGGTGGTCCGCGGTTCCTAGGAGGTCGGAGTGCGGACTTGTCGGTACATTCGCTTCGCTTGTACCTCTACAACTTACTTACACTTTGGTAAGGAAGCTTGTGCTCATCTTTCGGCTTATTGCTCTTCAAGCATATTATCTTAGCTGTTATAAACTTGCGGGGTCGATAGTTGTACCTTCGGGTCGTAACTCTTGGTGAAGGGACTCTTTGACCGGGGAACCTTGATCGACACCAAGAGTTGTGTACGGTAGTGCAAACATGGTGTTTGGGCTAACGTCCACCTATCTTTTATGAGCATCCCACGGTCGTGGGGGTAGGCGGCGTGGTCGTGGATGACCTTGTCCGTCCCCTTTGTAATCCCCCTCGTTCGGGTGTGACGTAGAGCTAATTGCCGGACAATCGCCCGGTATGGGCGTGGGCGGTGCACAAGTAAGGAGATAACAGCCCTAGAAATCCCCCCTAAAAAAAACCTAAGCCCATAAAGATACCTCACCATGCATAGTTATCCTTGGGCGGCTCGTTCGTAGACTAGTGCGCAAACGTTCCCCGTGGAAAATACGATACCTCAATACTTTCGGGAAAGCTATAACGATAGTTCCGTGCGCTTGCGGATTATTCCCGCATACGTTAAAGAACGCCAACAGCCGCTGCCTGCACCTTTCTTGATGTCGACCTCTCGTCTTAAGCATGCCACACGCTTCATTCAAGCCCTTCTCCGCCCCATGCATATGGTAGTTCGAGATGAAGTTCCCATAGCTAGGCAAAGAGATGCAAGAATGAAATCGGTAGCCAACTCGGGGCCTATTGGGAAGCCTAGCTTCTCCAATCTCCGAAAGTGTAACCAACCATCTTGATTACGTGTGGTCCAACCGCCGCTTTTCGCTAGCTTGCTCTCAACAAGAGCCTTTGAGACATTGAACCTTTCGGTTCTAGCTTGAGTTTGGAACATATCCTCAAAAGCGCCCGCGATCATATCGTGCGCCGCATGATTGTTGTTGAACTGCATTTGCAGGTCGGGTTCCATACAAGCAAGCATAAGGCAACTCACTTCAAGATCAGCATCACATGCCTTCTTGTAAGCAGTTTTTCTCGGCAAAGAAGTGCATTATCAGCCAGTCTGGTCTAGTAAGGGGTTGTCTAGAACATCTTCCTTTTTCTCGACCACGAGAACAATTCTCGAAGTTGCGGATCCAATCCGCATAATTTGTTCCATTCAACTTATCTTTCTCAAGAACTGAACGCTAAAGTAAATGGTTGATTGCTAGGCGCCATTTATCTACAGCAGAAATAATGCAAAAAAATACTAAGACAATGTATCCAAGATAGAGTAAAACATATTAACTTTTAATAGAATGTACTCCCACTAAAATCAATATCCCTCAATTGAAACTTAGTGATTCAAGACCCACAACTAACAAGTCTACTAGTGAGCTTTAGCATCACAGCTAGAAGACATGGTAGATCGGTAAGCAACCCTTTGCTAATCATATCACATATGACTCTTGTTGTTGGGTAGCATCTCTATGCTAAACGCCAACCTGCCATGCTCCAAGGTCCCTAACCGTTAGGATGACCTTGTTCAAGTAACCAAACCTTCCGCAGTAAGTATCCGATACGAACCTGTCTAGTCCGGGAAAACCGGTGGTACCCTAATTTCATAGACCCACCACCGATTGTACAAGACTTGTGACAGTGCAAGGTTTGGGGGAGCATCAAAACTTAAAACATTGCCGAGGGATCGTTCTACTTCACTATCGTATGTAGACAAAAACATAGTCGCGCGCGTGAAAATAGAACATAATAAGAGTGACATTAAACAGCTGTGACTTGGTATGGCCTTATATGACTTTGGGGTCTCCACCTCCAATGAACTGTTCATCATGATGATCTCCATCTCCATGATCTATGTATGCCATCCTCCAGTGATGAATCTACCAATACTAGTCTATACTAAGCGCCAGATAGTAATAATCATTACATTGTCGCGATCATCACCATTTGGCACGTAGGCCATTACATTAATGAGACAATATATAAGCGGCTCCAGCCATATTGTCTTTCTCATGACATGCAAGTCATGAATTAATTACATACATGCATCACATACACATAAAGGCCATACCAGTCACATAAACCTGCAAAACAGCATTAATCGATTCCGACGTCTAAACTTGACGGGCCGAAAACACCATTTTGTGAGCTGTTTTTCACAATTTTAATTTTGTCAAAACCGCAAAGCTCGTCGGCAAGTGGATGTAACTTTTCGTTTCTCTACGATTTTCGTTTAGAGTTCGTCTCAATCCAAGGTCGTATGCAAAAGTTATGGCTGCTTTTAACGAACAACACTTTTCTAGGGCCGGCGATCGGTGGAAGATCAAATCTACCACCTCCGCACCTCACATCATATGCGCCCGACCATGACCTAGGTTGGATTCGATCAATCTTATTGATCTCTAACTCGCCATGACCGGGTTTACATGTATCACTTAACTCCGATGGCGGAATTCCGACCGGTAGGAGTAGATCGAACAAGACCAAAGACAAAGCAAGATCACAAACCATTATCGAGACTCATCTACAACCGTGCATATCATCATATGCACACATCCAAATCTATAACGAGGTAGCTACGGCTCATACCACTGAAGGAATATGGGATTGCTACGCTAGCCAGAAAACAAAATTTTTCTACCCATAAACCAGGAACTACTGCTAGTTATAGATCACGGGATTACCACTAGACGCGCAGGTGCAGCGGAAGACGTCTTCTCTTGACATAGATGTGCGCGCCGCAGCAGCGTCGCAGTTTGCTCACGCCGTCCTTCACGTGGGTTCGTCCCTTGTGCTCCGTGTAGCACCTCCGAGGTATCCCACACATACAGGGAGGAAGCGATGCGCCTCCGGACTGCTAGGTCCACGAGGAGCAAGAGGCTAGGGCGTGGGTGGCGGCGGCTGCCAAAATGGTGTGGCTTAACCTAGCCCCGCGCCACCTCTCATATATATATAGGTGTCCCTAACAGGCTCCCGAGCTGGAGGCCCATTAGTGACCCTAAGCCTCACTTAATTGGATCATATCCGAATTAGGTTTCCTTCCCCTTAAGCATGCGACCCTATGGGCTCACGCACACATAGACATGGCCTGAGTACTCCTACTCGACCAATAGTCGACAGCGGCCTCTAGCAAGACATGTCAACTCCCATGTGTACGCAATGATCATATCAGACGAACCACCACAAACTCACATACATGTTATTCCCTTGCCACACGATATTTGGTCCACCTCGTAGGTTAACACTTAACCCAAGCACGGCCATGCATTTCTTGATCCAATCACATCTTGAGTACATACGACAATCTCAGGTCTAAGGACATAACGTACATGATGTGTAAAGAGATAATAATAACATCTCATGTCGGGTCAATCCAGCCCCATGTCATACATGTGCCCACACTATTAGTTTGATATCTCCATGTCTATGACTTGTGAAACATTGTCATCAACCAATAAGTGTGTTGATCTAATATTCATGTCTGTCCTCACATGAACTCCGACCAGGGACAATTACAGAATAACCGTGCAAGTAAAGAGTCTCACAAACAATTCACATAATTGCCAATCGATACAAGTTGTCTTTAATGGATATTCATGAACACATAATATATCATGGATACAAGGCGATACAATCATCTCTATGATTATCTCTAGGGCATATTCCAACACTTAGATTTACATCTACAAAACAAATGTTTATTGGCCAAATGGATAGTTAACCTTATGAACACTGAGGGCACCCGGCAATCCTTGCTAAGGAATAAATATTTGGGATCCAAGACCCTAACCCAGGTATCAGCCAAACCGAATGACTCTCATTTTTGGAGAGGCCTCATGCATATTAAAGAGGAGGTACTCGCAAAAGGTTGCTTCGTTATTAAAGATGGAACCAACACGAGCTTCTGGGATGATACTTGAATAGGTAATAAGCCCCTCAAAGATAGATACCCGAGCTTATATAATACTAGAGGAATTCCCCACGCGTTGCGCTGGTAAATGAAGGAGGAATATAAATGAGATTTCTATATATATAACTTTATTTGTATATGATTGATGAAAATAAAAAAAGACACAACCACAAAGTGCATGCTAAAAGAATGAACCTTTGCTTTTATAAAGCACTTATGTTGCCAGCAGTATGAAGGAGAATTCTATGAGTTACAATATTACTACCACCCTCCTATTCTTTTTTTTTCTTCTTTTTTTTTCTTTTTTTCTTTTTTTTTTTTCTTTTTTTTTTTTCTCTATACCAACGGGCCTCACTTATAATTTTATCAAAATATATACATGTGAGATCTTATTTTAAAGGATTTATTAAAATAAATTTAATGGTGTAATCAAGAATTTGATTTATTTTTTTTTCATGAGTTATAACCTTTTTTATGCCCATAGACATGTGGGGCATATTGATGACGATGGCGCAAAAGGAAGGGTTAGTGGGCTGGTGAGGTGGCATGCTAGTGGGTTGTTAGTGGGATGGTGAGGTGGCATGCTTGCATGTCAAGAGAACTCCCTAGTGGGTCTTGTCTTTATAGGGGTTATAGATAGATTGCAAGGGATCGTCTGGCTACGGTTTCGAAAGTTATGTCCTCTACGCCTCTTAACATTTCCTTTAGGAGGACTTTAGTGGATAATAACCTAATGGAGTGGCTTAACCTAGTAGCCTAGGTCTCCAATGTTGACTTGGTGGATGGTAAGGATTATTTTAAATGGTCTTTAACAAAATCTGGACTTTTCTCAGTCCGGTCTATGTATCTTGATGCTCTAGATACAAATCCACCTTTTCAACATAGGAAGATCCGAAATGGAAAATACCACTAAAAATTAAAATCTTTCTCTGGTTTCTGCAAAGGGGTGTTATCTTGACAAAAGACAACCTTGCTAGGAAGAATTGGAAAGGGAGTCAGAAATGCTTGTGTTGTAATATGAATGAAACAATACAACACCTCTTTTTTGACTGTCCTTTTGCGAAAATGATTTGGAGGATTATTTTCTATGCTACTAACCTCAACCAACCTAGATCTATTGACCACATGTTCGGTTCTTGGCTTAATAATCTACATAAAAAGATTAAGCCGTTGATTTGGGTTGGTTTGGCTGCCTTATGCTAGGCTATCTGGAGATGCCGGAATGACATAATTTTTAATAGAATGAAATCTAACTCTATTTTGCAGATTATTTTCAGGGTGCCTATTGGCTACGCTTCGGGCCCATTGCAGCATGATGAAAAAGGCCAAGGACACCCTCGTTAAGATGAGCAAGAAATTAGAGATGATTGCTTTACATATTACCAATAGAGGGTGGAAGCATTTTTTTAAGCTTGCTTTAGTTTCCATGTCTATGTTAAAGACTATTGGCTTGCTGTTTTGTTTTCTAACACTGTAATAATTTTGTTTTCGAACACTGTAATAATTGGCTGTGTGCATCCACGGATGTAGAGGGCGGATTTTATTATCCATTATCTAAAAAAAAAAAGTCTTAGAGTTGAATATGAAAAATGGCCACTTTTACCTTACGTTCCGAAGAGCTTTGTGTGAGGTGGTCATTTTCAACTTCTGTACCTTGAGAATATCCTCTATTCAAGTGTCATCCATTGTCACAAATGTGAACTCCGCAACCTAAGTAAGTTCTTCTCTAAAATATGGTGATACTTTGTATCACCACTGATTGCATCCTCCTCTTGCTCTAATTCAAATCTAAGAGTTTTATTTTGTTTCCCATTTGCCACTAATGGGAAGTAATTAGTATTTGTATCTCCTGACATTGACAAGCGATTTTGGAAATTAAAAGCCCCTATTAAGATCAAAATCTTTCTGTGCTACATTCAGAGAGAGGCGTCATCCTAACCAAAGATAATTTACCTAGAATTGGCAAGGTAATAAACAATGTTGTTTTGATACAACATTTGTTTTTAGATTGCCAGTTTGCATGCCTGATTTGGGCCACCGTATATGTAGCTTGGGGACTCCCTAGACCTCATAATGTGTCCATTATGTTCAGGAGCTGGTTGGATGGGCTTAGAAAAGAGCTAAAACCTTTGGTTCTACTAGCAGCGGCAGCTTTGGTTTGGTCCTTGTGGCGATGTAGAAATAGTTGTATTTGAAAACAAGCATTCTTTCTTTTGCAGATTATTTACACAATTACACATGGGTTCCGTACATGGTCCATCCTACAGAAGCCTACTTCATAGGTGGTGGTTGCCGTGGCTTCTCAATTCTTGGCATAGGTGGCAGTCTATTTTACGTACGCATTGATGACCAATAGAGTGCCTTGGCGATGTTTTTGCAGATTATTTACTCAATTACACACGGGTTCCATACATGGTCCATCATACATAAGCCTGCTTCATAGGTGGTGGTTGTCATGGCTTTTCTTGGCATATGTGGCAGTCTAGTTTACGCATTGATAGCCAATAGAGTGCCTTGGCGAGGCAAAGGCAGGGAAAATTTCAAGATGTTGTATCAGCATGACGTAACATTCTTGAAATTAATAAAATAAACTTCCCTTTTCCAAAAAAAAAGATCCCCTTAATTCCAAAAAAGATTTTTTAGCTTTGCTCTTCGGTATAATATTAATTCTCCATCCTGTTAAAATTGGGATAACTTTTTTTATTTAACGTCTTCTTAGATTTAAATCAACATAATAAATATGCAAAAATTCTGTTTCCTTGTCTAACTCATCCAACTTATAAGCTGTTTTTTCTTCTATTTCTTGTATGTCCCACTAAAATTTTACTTGCCTTGACCTTCCTTTTCCGTGGGCTAGCCAAGTAGCATGGGAAGCGCTAGTTTTTATTTGGCCGAGCCAAACAATCGTTTTGGTTTATATTTAATAAAGAGCATCATTATTCAAACAAAATACAGAGCCACAAGCCATTATACAGATCATGGAGCATGGTTTTTAGCATTAAGCCGGCTGAGGCATTGAATTAGCAGAGCCAAACAATCCTTCTGATTTATATTTCATAATAAAGAACATCATTATTACGAGAAAGGGAAAGGGAGAGAAAAATACAGAGCCAACAAGCAATTATACAGATCATGCTGCAAGGTTTTTAGTATTAAACCTGCTGAGGCTTTGACGTGCTCGGAATTTTCTGTCTCATTTGGTGATCCCTGATTCCCCAAGCGCAAAGGAAGTGGCATCGAAGCTTTTGGGGATGCCAGCGCCGGAGTTGAATATGAAAAATGGCCAGTTTTACCTTACATTCCGAAAAAGCTTTGTGTGAGGTGGTCATTTTCAACTTCTGTACCTTGAAAATATCCTCTATTCAAGTGTCATCCATTGTCACAAATGTGAACTCAGGAACCTAAACAAGTTCTTCTAAAATATGGTGATACTTTTTAAATTTTGCATCACCACTGATTGCATCCTCCTCTTGCTCTAATTGAAACCTATTAGCTTCTTTCCCATTTGCCACTAATGGGAAGTAATTAGTATTTGTATCTCGTGACAATAACAAGCGATTTTAGAAATTAAAAGACCCTATTGAGATCAAAATCTTTCTATGCTACATTCAGAGAGAGGTGCACTCCTAAACAAAGATAATCTAGCTAAATAGAATTGGCAAGGTAATAAAACGATGTTGTTTCTGTCTTATAAATGATATGATACAACTTTTGTTTTTAGATTACCAGTTTGCACGCCTAATTTGGGCCACTGTATATGTAGCTTGGGGACTCCTAAACCTCATAATGTGTCTATTATATTAAGGAGCCGGTTGGATGGGCTTAAAAAAGAGCTAAAACCTTTGGTTCTACTAGGAGCGGCAGCTCTGGTTTGGTCCTTGTGGCAATGTAGAAATAGTTATATTTGAAAACAAACATTCTTTCTCTTTGCAGATTATTAACTCAATTACACACCGGTTCCATACGTGGTCCATCATACAGAAAGCCTACTTCACGGGAGGTGGTTGTCGCAGCTTGTCAATTCTTGGCGTAGGTGGCTGACGATTTTTTCGCCGGGCACATGGGTGGCTGTCTAATTTACGCACAGATAGCCAATAGGGTGCCATGGCGATGTTTTTCTGTCCTCTATCCTTGGGCTGTGTGTCTTTCAGGCAGATGCCGGGAGGATTTCTAGATGCTGTATCACCATGATGTAACATTCTAGAAATTAATAAAATAAACTTGCCTTTTCAAAAAAAACTCTCCTTAATTCCAATTGATTTTTCTCCTTTGCTCTTAGGTATAATATTAATTCTCCTTCCCGTTAAAATTAGGCTAACTTTTTATTTAACGTCTTCTTAGATTTAAATCAACATAATAAAGATGTAAAAAATCAGCTTCCTTGTCTAACTCATCCAACTTGTAAGCTGTTATTTTCTTCTATTTCTTGTATGTCCCACTAAAATTTTAAGTGCCTTGACCGTCCTTTTCCGTGGGCTAGCCTAGTAGCATGGGAAGCGCTAGTATTGAATTGGCAGAGCCAAACAATCATTTTTAGTTTATACTCCCTCCTTTCCAAATTATAAAAGTCAAAGTGACTTATAATTAGGAACGGAGGGAGTATTTAATAAAGAACATCATTATTCAGGGAAAGGGAAAAGAAGAAACAGATCATGGAGCATGGTTTTTAGCATTAACCCGGCTGAGTCATTGAATTAGCAGAGCCAAACAATCCTTTTGGTTTACATTAGACAATAAAGAACATCATTATTCCAAGAAAGGGAAAGGGAGAGAACAATACAGAGCCAACAAGCAAATACAGATCATGCAGCAAAGGTTTTTAGCATTAAGCCGCCTGAGGCTTTGACGTGCTCGGAATTTTCTGTCTCATTTGGTGATCCCTCGTTCCCAAAGCGCAAAGGCAGCGGCATCGAAGCTTTTGGGATGCTAGCGCCGGACTTGAAGGTATACCTCTGCCCTGAAAAATTTCTACTTTTTGCTGCCGATTTTCAATTTTTGGATAGCCACATTCCTTAGTGCCCCTGAAAATACTCTTTCCTTTGTAAATCAAATCGGACCATTTGTAAAAGTCGTATACTAGAGAAAAAAGAGTCTCACTGTCCATTTGTAAAAGTCGTGCTAGAAAATACTCTCTCCTCTACCAATCAAACCTGACCATTTGTAAACGTCGAGCTAGAAAATACTTTTGCAGTTCCAGATGAGTGGCATGACCTAAGCGATTACGCCAGCTGCCTTCGTGTCATCATCAACATGTACAGGGAGTAGAGAGGCAGAACTACGGCCTTTTGCACGAACGGTTTCTGACCAACTTCTTCCGGTACAGTACTCGTAGCCCTCATGACACACTCCGTGACGCCAGCTTCTGGGTTCTACTGCAAGTACAAATAGCCGTGCATGGGAACGTGACAACAACCGCACTACTCCAACCACACCAACAGCCTCGGTAGCAAGCATCTCGGCAGAGTCTATTCGATCCAGCAAACCAGCAGCAATGGCGGCAGCAAGTGATCCGGCGTGTGTTCTACCACCGCGGCCACGCACGATGAAGCTGGGCTCGCAGGGGCTGGAGGTCTCGGCGCAGGGCCTGGGCTGCATGGGCATGTCCCCGTACTACGGCGAGCGCAAGCCCGAGGCCGACATGGTGGCGCTCCTCCGGCACGCCGTCGCGGCTGGGGTCACCTTCCTCGACACCTCCGACGTCTACGGCCCTCACACCAACGAGGTCCTCATCGGCAAGGCGCTCCTCGGTGGGGCAGAGCGGGAGAAGGTGCAGCTGGCCACCAAGTTCGGTATCACGCCCGACCTCAGCGCCATCCGCGGCGACCCGGCGTACGTGCGGGCGGCGTGCGAGGCCAGCCTCCGGAGGCTCGGCGTTGACTGCATCGACCTCTACTACCAGCACCGCATCGACACCACTGTACCCGTCGAGGTCACGGTGAGTTTGTCAGTTGCGTACGAGTACTTTATTTTGCATTCATCCGTTGACAAGTTGCACTAATATAATACTTTCTCTGAACTTTGTATATGTGCAGATGGGTGAGCTCAAGAAGCTGGTTGAAGAAGGCAAGATCAAATACATCGGGCTGTCCGAAGCGTCAGCGTCGACGATCAGGCGGGCGCACGCGGTTCATCCCATCACCGCTGTCCAGCTGGAGTGGTCTCTCTGGACAAGAGATTGTGAACAAGACATAATCCCAACCTGCAGGTACATATATATCGCCACATTATTTGCTTTGTACCTAAGACTAGGAGTGGAAAACTCTAATTGCTGGGCATGGATCAGAAGCCACGGTACATATATACACAATGATGATCTGTCTGTTGTGTCGTTTTTTAGAGAACTTGGAATTGGAATTGTGGCCTACAGTCCGTTGGGCAGAGGGTTCTTCTCGGGCGGAGCTAAATTTGTCAGTGAGCTGCCAGAAGACGATTTCCGCAAGGTACGGGTGACCTATCCATGATCCATCCAACTCTATTGAGATTACCAAGATATTGTGCTTCATCCTGCGCTGAATGTAATGCCACCATTCGATATGATAATTTTTCAGAACATTCCAAGATTTCAGCCAGAAAACATGGAGAAGAATGCACTAATATTCGAGCAAGTAAGCCAGATGGCTGCAAGGAAAGGATGCACAACATCGCAGCTCGCGCTGGCTTGGGTTCACCACCAGGGAAGCGATGTCTGCCCCATACCTGGAACCACAAAGATCGCCAACTTTGACCAGAATCTGGGAGCACTGTCGGTGAAGCTCACGTCTGAGGAGATGGCTGAGCTCGAGTCATATGCCGCCATGGATGTCGTCCAAGGTGACCGCCTCCACAGCGGCTTTCTCAACACCTGGAAAGATTCAGAGACGCCTCCACTGTCGTCTTGGAAAGGGAACTAGACATGTAGCGTACCTACTATTATCTGTGGTGGCATTGTTGGGAGAGTTGAGGTTATCTCTATTCTATTTTCAGACTTTCTTTCAGCTAATATATCATATATCTAAATAAATGTTGTAGTAAGAGGATCGGCATTGTCAAATTAAGCTATTGATTATTTCAACCAGCCATCGAATGTTTTTTGAGCATGATCATTTTATCCTTTTAAGAGGTGGGACATTATAAATACTGTTAAACATCAGACGTGATGCTCTTTGCTGAGTGCCTGAAAAAAATACACTCAGCAAAAGAAGTGCGCTTCTGCAAAGACGCTGATTCCTGTAGGGAGGTCTAGAATAAATGTTTTATGCATACCAGAGTCTCCCTGCATTACAGTTCTCAAGGCTATGTACTTCCTGAATGTTCACTACTTATAGGATCTCCAAGAATCTAGGTAAAATTATATTCTAAATTATAAGATTTAGCCACTGTATAAAATAGAAAACCCACCAATAAGGTAGAGTTTCACTACAACCTTTGTATATTTTCATTTTTCTTTATTTAAAAGTGGACCTCCCCTACACAAATGGCCAGCGTGGCATGCTATCTATGTCAAACAAAAGTTCAGGAATTGCCCACTTACTATTTTAGAAAAGAAGATAGCATACCCATTGAACATCATTTTTTGCTTAAATTCTAAAAATAGCCTAGACAACAAGACAGAGTGAAAGGCGGTTGTTCTTATACTTGGAGAAGTATCATGCAAGCTAATGCATGGAGGTCATTCCTAAAGCAGGAGTAATTGAGGGTATGGAAAGGCCAGAATGTTTAGAGCAACTCCAACAGACATTGTATTATGCTATATTTAGTTTTTTTACATGAAAAGCTGAACTCCAACAAGTGTGCTATTTGGTTTGCTAAAATAGCAAGTCATCTATCCCGGAGTTCTTTCATGCTAAATATGGCTTGCATGCGTTTCAAGCTATCTGTCTCGAAGTGCTAGAAAGTTATTGAAGTTTTTTTTCCTAGTTTTCTATTGTAGTGGTTAGCTAAGCTAACCAAAATCATAGATTTGGCCATCCATTTTTGCCAAAATCAAGATATTGTGCCAAAAATCATGGATTTAGCCATCTATTTTTGCCAACTCTGCTGGAGTTGCTCTAACATAAGAACCCGTGGAAGATTCAGTGCCAAAATATTAACGGGGCGGGCACATGTTGCAACAACCTGTGTGAATGTTTCGGAGAGCTCCAACAAATTGGAAACTAAAGTGAAAGAAGGCCTGACAACACAACCAATATGTGCACCGGGCCCTTAATTGGTCATGCGCCAAACAACAAGCGCAGACTAGAGAAGTCCCTGACGGCTGAAAATCTAGTGTCAATGGGCAGATTTCTTAGACTAACGGGCCCTTGCCCAAGATACCCTGTTTAGCCACATTAGTAGAAAACAATCGCTGGGGCGAAGATCTTGTGCCAAAATCATGAGTGAAGACCGAATGCCGGCAGGATTAATGGAATTGTCAAGAACCATTACCAGAATTCAAATTCGAACTGCTGAAAAGTTGACGATTCCGCATCAGAGTCCTGTTTGCACTGGTGAGGGACTGTGCTCCCCTCAACAGCGAGGTAGATGAACACCGTGAGATTATTCTCCATTGCGCCTCTTCCTCAGCTTCTCGGTGGTGGAATTCAGAACCAAAATTTGGCACATGTTCCCCAAGAGCACAAATGCCAAAACAAGAGGCAACACCTCCAATAACCGATTGGATGATAGTGACAGCTGAAGATTCAGTGAAACGGAATCATGACCTCTAAAACCAAATAACAAGGTAGAACACGAGATGAAGCAGAGGGATCATGACAAACCGTTGAACCAAATCTGTGAAAGATCCATGGATCTAGAGAGCTAGGAGAATATATGGCGGACAAGAACATTGCCAATAATGAGATCACCACCGTGATCGCCCCATTCACTTGCTTATTGGTCTATCTCAATAGGCTTTATTAACAGGTGCAGGTACGATGATGCCGTCCATAATATATTTTGAACCTTGCTCATAAATTTGTTTGCTTAATTACTGTTTTCATCTCATATTTTTAAGAAAATTATGGTCAATTTTCTATTTATTGTTAATTTATAATTTGTTTTTGCACATCTTACTTGTATTAGCCTTACATGAATCGTTAGTTATTTTTTAAGATTTCTTATTCTTTCAAAGGATTGTAAAAGTTTGTCCACTGATTAAGATGTTTCTAGATGTATATATGCAGCCCTGCATGGAGAGGAAGAGAGTGTGAGTGTGGTAATTTTTTTTTTTTTTTTATTGCAAATTATTAATGTGTTTGTAAATTTACATCTAAATCTACATATCAAGATCTAAATTTAATCTAGATCTACATATCAAGGTCTAGAACATTACTCAATGATTCAAAGTTTAATTTATGACTTCAGATTCATACATATTTTAAAGTAATTGTATGTTTTGGTTAAGGGATACTGATGAACGCATCATGGATGTACATAAAACCAAGGCACACTGTCTCTTTTGATTTATCCAGGATATGTTAAGGAATTTATTCAGTCAACATGATGTATTGTCTTGGTCACCAAAAGAACAACACATTCAGTGTCATCCCTTTGGTTGGTTACTTGCTGGAGCAGCTTTAAGCTCAGCCAGGCCTTTTTTTCCAGATCCACAAGGAGATTCCTTGAAGCGCTGCTGCACAGACAGGTGATTGCTCCAAAAATCCTTAGAAACTTTCAACTGCGTTTCGGTCAGCTACTGATATAACAGGAGACACAGTTCAAAAAGAAAAAAAAACACATGGAGTCACGCGGTGCTACTGTCCCATTGTCGGATGGGACGTCAGTAGCTTAGGGTGTGTTCGGGTTGGGTTGTGTTTGGAAAAAGCTGTTGTGGGCTATGGCTTTTGGAAAAAGTAGTTGTGAGTTGCTGTGGGATGGTTGGAAGCCTGTTTGGCTGAGGTGTTGTGGCTTTTGGAAAAACCCTTACCATTTACATGCGGCCTTACATGTCATACACAAATTAGACCTTTTCTTCTTCTCGTCATAGCTCACCGAGGACGTGCAGGGTAGGGGCTTGCCGGAGCCGGAGCTGTTGCCGCGTGTCGCGCCGGCCGTGGCCGCGCAGGTCGTCTTCTCCAAGAGGTAGCACAAGCTTTTCTCCATCGCAGGTCCTCGCGGTCGCGGGGGAAGGCCACCCGGAGGAGGTCTTGCCGGCCTGGGAGGGGAGGGGACCTCCGACCATGGAGGAGGGTGGAGCTCGCTGGCCGTCCACCCCGCCCGCGCCCGAGGAGGGGATGGGAAGCCATGGAGGTGCGCCGTGGATCCATGTAGACGAAGTCGGGCCACCGAGAAAGAGGGAGATCGCCCCCGCATGCCAGAGTTGGGGTTCCGCTCGTCATGGCCGCGTCGGGGGGGGGTAATTTTTCCCCCAAAAGCAGGTGAAAGCAGGGTGGGAGATGCTTTCAGTTTTGTGCTAGCTCAAAAGCTGCTTTTGGGCAAGAACAATTGTGAGTTTTGAGCTCTTTGGTTGGCTTTTGGCGTTTGTTAAAAGCAAAAAGCATGGGACCCTTAATTTAACAGTGCCGTTGTCTACCAATAAGCCAGCAAGCGCCCGATCCTCTTATGACAACATTTATTTAGATATATGATATTGCAAACTAGTAGGTAGATATAGTAATATAGCTAGTCCGAAAACAGAAATACAAATCACAACATCTCTATTGGCTGCCTGTCCAAGACGATAGTGGAGGCGTTTCTGAATTTCTCCATGTGAATAAGGTGCTGCTGTAGCGTTCACCGTGGATATCATCCATGGCAGCGTAGGACTCGAGCTCGGCCATCTCCTCCAGCGTGAGCTTCACTAACAGCGCTGCCAGGTTCTGGTCAAGTTGGCGATCTTTGTGGTTCCAGGTATGGGGCGAACATCGCTTCCCTGATGGTGAACCCAAGCCAGCGCGAGCTGCGATGATGTGCAGCCTTTCCTTGCAGCCATCTGGCTCACACGCTCGAATATCAGTGCATTCTTCTCCATGTTCTCTGGCTGAAATCTTGGTAGAATCTGAAAGACGATCATATATCGAAAGACATTACTTTCACAGTACAGGATGAAGCACGGTAGTCGTGCGTGTATATATAGTCACTAGGAGATGTATATGCATCATGGAAGAATAGGATAGGTTGCCGTATACCTTGCGGTAATCGTCGTCCGGCAGTTCAGTGACAACAAGTTTGGCTCCGCTGGAGAAGAACCCTCTGCCTAACGGACTGTATGCCACAATTCCAATTCAAGTTCTCTGAAAAAAGTACCTTGGTTTTTCATCTATCGCCAACAAAAGAGTACCTGTCTTCCATTCCAAGATATATACTAAAACAAACAATGTGTCTATATATAACCATATATATTTACCTGCAGGTTGGGATTACATCTTCTTCAGCTATATATGGTTATATATCTTGGACGATTGTTTGTTTTAGTATATATAGACACATTGTTTGTTTTAGTATATATCTTGGAATGGAAGACAGGTACTCTTTGTTGGCGATAGATCTGAAACCAAGGTACTTTTTCAGAGAACTTGGAATTGGAATTGTGGCATACAGTCCGTTAGGCAGAGGGTTCTTCTCCAGCGGAGCCAAACTTGTTGTCACTGAACTGCCGGACGACGATTACCGCAAGGTATACGGCAACCTATCCTATTCTTCCATGATGCATATACATCTCCTAGTGACTATATATACACGCACGACTACCGTGCTTCATCCTGTACTGTGAAAGTAATGCCATTCGATATATGATCGTCTTTCAGATTCTACCAAGATTTCAGCCAGAGAACATGGAGAAGAATGCGCTGATATTCGAGCGTGTGAACCAGATGGCTGTAAGCAAAGGCTGCACATCATCGCAGCTCGCGCTGGCTTGGGTTCACCATCAGGGAAGCGATGTCTGCCCCATACCTGGAACTACAAAGATCGCCAACTTGGACCAGAACCTGGGAGCGCTTTCAGTGAAGCTCACCCCAGAGGAGATGGCCGAGCTCGAGTCCTACGCTGCCATGGATGACATCCACGGTGAACGCTACGACAGCGCCGGTGCCTTATTCACATGGAGAGATTCAGAAACGCCTCCACTATCATCTTGGAAAGGCAGCAACTAGAGATGTGGTGATCTGTATTTCTGTATCTAGCTACAGGTTGTAATATCGTATATCGAAATAAATGTTTTTATCAACAATAAATATATTATATATTTTATGTATGCTTTTTATTTATTTATATTTATATTATAACAATATATGAAACCAGCTATATATATAGTAGTGTTGTAACCGTAGCTGACCAAAACACAGTTGAAATTTCTAACAATACCACAAAATTTCTTTTGCGTGATACTGCCAAATATTAACCATGGCGGGCACATCTTTTGCCCGCCACGGTTAATGTCCCGATTAACGGTGATGGGCAGATTTTTTTTATTTTTCATGGCGGGAACTTTTGCCCGGCACGGAAAATTGATTAACCGTGGCGGGCAACATAAAAACGCCCAGCATAGTTAATATCTATTAACGTGCGGTGGCGGGCATCCTAACATGCCCACCACGGTAAATCGATTTTTCGCGTGGTGGACACCTTTAAAGCCCATCACGAGAAAATAATAGCCCACCTCGAGGTCCGTGGAAAAGCCTATCTCAACTCCGTTACGGGTTCGCCTCGGGTGCATTAGCGCCCTGGACGTCCAATATATGTAATTTTGATTGGTGTAGTTTTCAAATTTTGTTAGTAAGCTTGTGTGTTAAATGGGCCGATAGTTAAATTCTGGCCTAAATCAGCACCGGCTTCGGTTAACGGGTATTGGATCTTACGCCTGTTAAGCTTTGGCTGGCCCGGTAGTTTGTTGGGTTGGATTTGCGGGTTTATTCGCGGACCCGGTAGCAGTGCGTGTTACAGAAACAACACAGCAGACAGATCTGGCCCTTGGATCTAGATCCGATGGCTGTCCATGTCGCCTGAAAACCCAAGTTTTTTTTCAGGCGACTGAAATATAGCAACTCCCATAAAAT
This sequence comes from Hyparrhenia diplandra, assembly GCA_015847255.1. Taxonomy (NCBI): domain Eukaryota; kingdom Viridiplantae; phylum Streptophyta; class Magnoliopsida; order Poales; family Poaceae; genus Hyparrhenia; species Hyparrhenia diplandra. The sequence goes on along the minus strand of JADLZK010013191.1, from coordinate 81,193 downwards.
AAACGATAAATTTATAGCAATCAGATTCGATTGTACAGTACTACCATAATTAATCGGCTAAATTGTCCAATAACTTTTGATACATACTCATGTAACAAGATTCTAGCCTCGAGCATGGGTTGATCATGATCAACTAGTTATTAAAAAAAAAGCCTGCACGGCCAGTGCCAGGAAGGTTCCATCCCTCTCCGATCGGTGCACTAAGCACTGAACGAATCTATATATGAGTAAAAAACTACTACCGATGGGTCGGATCGGAGATCGTGGTGTGTTTACCAACATTAATTATATAGATTTGCACGTTGCCAGCAAGATGCATCTTATTAATTAATGTAACACGGTAACATTAATTATGTATGAGTAAAAACTACTCTGACAGCAGGCGCGTACGACACCGTCTGCTTGTTGCTTGATCTTCAATCTGCTTACATGGAGGGAGAGTCAAGAGGCAAAAAGAGAGAGAGAGAGAGAGAGAGCGCTAGCTCTTGTTTTGGCGTTATACTCGAACATAGTACGAGCCGTGCAGGCCCACTCACGCGCACTTCCCGCAAAACCATTACCACTATTTCCCTCGTCGATTTTATCTCCGTGGCGTTCTCTTCGCAACTCGCACTAGTAGCATGGGGAGTGCCATGGCCGGTGCAGCGGCCTCGACAACGGACCTGTGTGTGCAGCAGCTATAGATCCGGTGACGAGGGACGGCAAGGTAGCAACAGCAGTTGTATTGTAGGTCTAATTTTGAATTCATGTGTCAATCCTTTCATCTGGAATTCATGGAAAATATATGCTTGACATGGTAATATTATTTTTAGCAACAAATTTCACATATATGAGTATAGAACAGGAAAGGTTAAAATATTTTGGGCCCTATTTACAGGGAAAGACCATTATCAAGTCAAAGCCCAACTGACCAAGGCCCAATAGTCAATAGGTGAAAGAAACTCAATCCATCCACAATTCCACGTCCACCGTAAACCCCTTCCCTTACCGTCACGAGTCTCCTGTCCCTGACTCCAAGCGCACTGTGGCCAGCTAAAGTGATGTCGTTGTAAGGCTTTTGTTTAGCCTGTCCTATTTTTTTTTTTTTTTCTGGCTTCGTGTGACGGAGTGTTAGGCACGGTATGCGGAGCAGTACGAACATGGCACATGGTCATTTGCCACCAACACAGCCATGGCTGGAGCTTCAGACTAGGTGCGCCCGTGATAAGAACGGAGGCAGTTAAGATCGAGAAAGTGGGATATATATGGCATACGGGACCCACATGATGGATCAGCTCTGACATAGCAACTGTTGGATAGGAAAATAGAATGTCTCACGTACTGCTATCTCTTGGATGATGTGGCAATTTATGATATAGCAAGTTAACTCAGCTTTTTTGTTAGGCACTACCTCCATTCCAAAATATAAGCCACTTTGACCTGAAATAAATCTCTTCGACTTGTTTTGTTCTAATCTTGCGCTGTCGCGCCTCTGGCGAACTTGTGGAGGGAGTGTAGAAGACTGGGACGCAGTGGGCGTGTGAGGCGGGCAGGGGGCTCGAGAACGTGGGAGGGGCTGCTTGGTCGGGCCAGATGAGATGTTCTCAAGATTTTCCAAATACTTGTGCGGCGGCGGCGGGGTGTGGGTGTGGGGATGGGTGACGAGCACTAGGTTTTCCAAATACCAGATTGACTCGGTGACAGGTGGGGTCCGCCGAATTTTAGGCGGCGGCGAGAGAGGGACGCCAACTTTGGTCTGACGTGTGGGGCCTCTAAAATTTAGGCGCAAACGGCCTACCACATGCTCAATTTGCTCTACCGACCGACCCGGCGGATCCGGATAATAAGATATATCGTCCGACCGAACGACTTTAAATAGAAATGAAAAATACCGACCGACTGTCGGACCACAAATCAAGATATAGCGTCCGACCGCATGCCACTAAGTTATACCGACCGACCGTCCAACGCTATTTCGATATTTTTACCGACCCTTGGTCAGCCGCAAGTTTGGGCTGTGGTATAGTGTTTGTTTCCAAAAAAAGTTGGACCACGCTCAGAGGTCCGCCTACAGTCCAGGCCCATATCATGAATCAAGGATGGACTGATCGAAAAAGTCAACGCTTTAATTTCTTCCCTCATCACCATTCAGCTGTTTAACGATGCAAAGCAAATGAATGAGTAAATCAGCTCTATTTAAAAAACAACATCATTCCGGACAAAAAAAGGGAAAAATAGAAAAATTACAGAGCCGGCAAGCAGTTTATACAGATTTGTAGTTTTAAAGAGGTCATATGCTCATGGAGCATGTCTTGTTTAGACTTAAGCACACTGATGTTTTTTCGTGCACATCATTCATGTCTCATGCTGTGATTCCTCATTCTCCAAGGGCAAAGGCAACAGCATCAAAGCTGTCGGAGAGGCCGGTTCCAGTCTTGAAGGTGACCTTCTCTGGCGATGCCTCTGGGACATAGACCTCGACGACGCTAAGCCAGAGCATCAGTTCCTTGGTCTTGACACCCGTGATCTTCTTCAGCTTGCCTTTCTCCGCGAACGCAGTCACCTCGGAGGCATACGACACCGTCTGCTTGATCTTCTTGAAGGTGTGCTCCACCTTCTTCTTTCCCTGCAACAGCCAAAAGAACCCTGTGTCGCGGTTGTACCCGAACTCTTGCATGTCCTCCATCGGAAGGAGGCCCTTGGGAAGGCCGAGCTCCTCCAGCAGCTCCACAGACTTCTTCCTGCATGAGGCGTCTCCAGTGACAACTGCTGCACCAGCGCGGTGGCTTTCGATGGCCTGGGTCGCCATGGTTTTAAAATGGAGTTGTGAGTAGCGCGGCGATGAAACAGAGTGTGCTTGTGAAATGTAGCTGGTTGCTTTTGAGAGTGATGAAGTGTTTGGGACTTTGGGTAATGGGAGATGGAACAACTGAACATATATATAGGCAGGCAGCTTGTGCAGAGAAGCAGCGCAACTGGACGTGCAGTCTTGTTTGACTTTGCTGGCAAAGGGCGTTGAATTTGACAAGGACCATTGTGGCGTGCTTAATTTCTAGTCCGGCGTGCTGAACTGAAAAATTGACCATTTCTCTTCACGTCCAGATGCAGTTAATTTATAAGGAAATGAGTCAATGCTTCTCTAAATATTAACTTTGGCTGCTGCCAATGCAGACATTTGTTCGTGAAGAGTGGATGACTTTTTGGGCTACCATTATGATCCTATTGGTGGACACTTTGATGAGGATTTTGGAAATTAATGTCTAACAAATAGATCGGTAGGGGGCTATATTTGATAATGGTCAGAAAAGTGTTGATCAGTGGAAAAGAAAGTTCAGAGAAGAATTGGGCCTGGTTTGTACCAAAGCCAAACCGAGCAGATATACCCTTTTAAGTTTATGGAGAGACTAGTATCGTACCCGTGCGTTGCTACGGGATAATTAAATTTTTGTAAAGAAACATATGGATCGCACGGTAAGATAATAATAATATGAAATTAAATATAGACATTAAAGTGACACTTAATCCAATAAAACAAAGCTTGTTAAATAAGCAGTCATGGGGAGCATAGCGTAGCAGGCTATGATGTTTTATTTATATGGTCAAAAAGAAATCTCCGATATCACCTAAGACAATGTATATCGGTTCAGAAACCTCTGCTATCGGCGGGATTCTCGATCTATTATAGCACAATCGATTGGGCTTCCAATATTTTCATTGCTACCAAGATGTTTAGACCACTTTCGCTTATTTAACTCTGACGATAGCAAGATCGCTGCAGGCTTCAGTATAAACCTTTCATATCACTGAGAAATATTAATTGTGTCACAAATAGCCAAGCACATTACAATATCTTCTCGATCGATTATGGCACAATCGCTTGGGCTTCCAATATTTTCATCGCTATCAAGATGTGAAAAGACCCTTTTAAACTTATTTAACTTTGACGATAGCAAGATCGCTGCAGGCTTCAGTATAAATCCTTTCATATCACTGAGAAATATTAGTTGTGATTATATACTGCATTGGAATGAACGTTGCCGGTTATTAGTAACCAGTCAATTCTATATAAAAATCATTTAGATACTAAATAATTACAAAAAATGGGATAAATAGGTGTACCATTCAGGTCTGGCATCGATGATTTTTGCCCTTCCAGCAACCAGAACCAGCCACAAAACAGTGAGGCTGGTCTCCCAGAGTAGGAATAAAAGTTCCCTGAACAAGTTGCAAAATGTTGAAAAAACAGTTTGTTAGCAAGATTCAGAGAACAGGAAATTAACCGTGGAAGAAAAAAAATATTTTCAATGTACAAGACTGGCTGCTGCTAGTTCATCAAATAAACAAAAACGGAGTAAAAATATCACAAGCTGCACATTTCATTTGTGATCATTAAATTCAAGGAGAACCCGTTCGATATATAGGTATTGGAAAGAAAAGGGCAAACCAGATCTGTTCAAGGCATTTGTCAATACCTAAAGTGGGCTTAGGTGTCAATGGCACTTTAAATTGTGTAAAACATCTAATTAGATCAAACAAAGCATATAGGGGAGCAATAAATTTTCCTATCTTAGTGGTGATTGTGAAGCTTTCCAATCTGAACAAGAGAAGGTCATGATGAACTGGAAGCGGACACCGTTGCTCTTGGGATTGTAGAATGACTGCCTCAGCGTAGGCACTACTGACAGAGGAGAACACTTGGGAGGCCAGAAGCGACGAGTGTTGTGTTTCTTCCTCCCAGGTTCCACGGGATTTACCAGAAAGCTGTTGAAAATCATAGGTGGAGCAATGAGAAATCATTAAAAACAGCAAAGAAAATGTACTCATATTTTTTCTGAACTATTTGAAGCCTGTTAATTTGTTCTTATATTCATGGTTGACAGATAATTCTGTGACTTCTGAAGCCATTAATCTCTACAAGATTCACCATGTAATTTGCGGGAAGAGAAGTCGAGATGGGTGAAGCTAGCTAGGAGCCCAGGAGGCGGAACTCACCATAGCTGGGCCACGTTATCATCTTCCGCTGTCGTCACTGCCATGGCGGGGGCGTCCTCGGATCCGGCTGGCGATGCATCCTCTGCGGGAGCGGCGAGATCCCCGTGATCACCGACGATGGATTTATTTGGATCACAGCTACTCCAATCAACCGAGGTTCAGTTGACCAACAACGAAAATTTTTTAGTGCTTCTAATTAGCCATAAGATCTGAAATGCATGATTAAATAACACTCTGGGGCTTAGGGGCTAGAAGATAAGAACTTACTGCTTCTATGAACTGCTTTTTAATTCAGACATAAACATGCTTAAAATGGGCACAGCACCACACCCAACCACCACCTTGGTGTTCTTTGATGTGCCAAATGTGATGCTGGCGAGCACTCATGCAGCTTCAACCTGCAGCAACAATTTATGTGGTGAAACCTGTACAAGCTCCCAAATTAAGTTCAATGAAAATCAAGCTCCGATCAATACCTGCCAGCTCTACAGTTGTGAATTGAACTTGGAGATATTGGACTACTGCATTTCACTGTGAAAATAGCGAAGCAAGGGCACCAAACAAATGAGTAAGACCAATCCATCCACAGACACAACCAAACCCTAAGAAGCGGGCCATCAACTGAAATCTCTTTTCCATGTTTGCTGACGTCCTCTTTGCAACATCTCACTCTCCCCTTTTCCATGTTTGCTGACGTCCTCTTTCAACTAAATCGAGATAGAGCAGTCTTCAGTAAAAGTTCAACACATAATTTTCAGGCAGGCTGTGCAGAGTTGGACAGGAAGATTTATAGTCCTAAATAGTTCGCAGAAAATTATGCCAGCCATGGTGAGGACAAGGATAGTGAAGAAGAGGAACTTGCCGAGGCTAACCCTGAACACCGCATCGGTCTCGAACAACTCGCGGTAACGATTTGTGGAAGTGGTAAATCCCTGCGGGAACAGAGAGAAATCTCCATGAATGTTTGGAACGATTGAATCGAAAGAATAAAACTGAGCAAAAGGAGGGGGATTCGGGTCAGGGACACGCACATGGGATTGATGGAGGCGTGGGACGTCGTGGGGCGCCCAGGTGGAGCAGAGCGAAGAGGCTGCAGTAGGCGATCCGATGCGAGTGCAGCAGCGGCCAATGCTGGGGCGTGGGGTTGCAGCGCCTCCGCCTCACCCCGGTTGGCCTGCGAACCCCGGCCACAGCCCCACCACGCCTCGATCGAGGCGGTGGCGCTTCCGTAGGCGTCGAGGCGGTGGTCTCCGGCGGCGTCCTCCATGCATCCCACGCGGCGGTGCTGCGTCATCGGCGGCGTGCGCGTGCACGTAGACCGAGCGGCGGAGGGAAGGGGCGCGCGAGAAGACGAGGCAAGATCACGGAGATTGTTGAGGATGACAAAGGCCAAACCGTGAATCGCTGTCTCTGTTCAAAGCCCTGTTTTAAATAGCACGCTATAGGACCGCTATAGAAATACGAGTAACGCAAAGCTATTGCCATTTTAGCAAACGCTATTTGCCGCTATTTGCTGCTAATAGGCTAAAAACGCTAAATGACTCATTTAGCGCTATAAGATATTGGGCTGATTTCCGTTGGTCCAAATTGATTGGCAGGCCCAAATCTCATCTCAAGGTATTAGAACTCATGTATTTCTCTATGTGATGTGATGATGTTTGATGTATAATGTATGAACTACAAACTACTTTGATGTAATGTATTAGTAAGACTTTAAACTATCTATGTTTTTATCTTTATTATGTGTATAAAATTATATAATGTTTGGCATATTTTTTGCTTAGCCGCTAAATGGCTTAGCCCGCTATCATAGCTCGCTATAGCGCTAAATAGCTTTTTAGGAGGCTGCCGCTAAATGGCTTAGCCCGCTATTTAAAACAGGGGTTCAAAGCAAACTCCGCACAGGGTCCAAATTTCTCTGGTAGAAGTATGCACAGTTAAAGATGTTGAGGTACTGGTCTTTTTCATGATTTATTGGTCTTAAACCTCCAGCTGTATAATTGTTTGTTTGGCCGTCAGGTGGAAACAGAATATCCCCTCAATTTCCAGCAGTGTCCTGCCGATTGTTGGTCCTGGCAGAGTCGGTAACAGCACCCTTGTCACTCATACCTGCAACTCTGCAAGCAGTATATGGTTAAAGAGGCCATTTGTTATATTCAACTCCAAGACTTGATGGATTCCCTAAAAAATATGGATTTTTTAGAACATACTGAAAGAGAATTCTGTGCCTCCATTCGAGAAATTCTTTAGAGGAGAACACCCACTGCACATGATAAATTTTGGAACTAATCTGACTACCAAAAGTAATGATGCCAAACAAATCCAACAATATTGACCGATCTATTTCTTTTTTCTTTTTTTTTTTTTTTTTTTTTGAATCAATAGGGAACCCGCTACCTATTTATTTTGCTTTTCAATTAAATGAACGAATGTAAAGCACAAAGTACAAATACAAGGCTTTTTTTTTTTTTTTTTTGAAACAAATACAAGGCTTCTAGGCACAAACAGAAAAAAAGGGTGGAGACTAAGAATAGCTATCTCTACATCTACACAACATAAAAAGAGAGAGTAATTAAGATCGTTTTTTCGTGCGGTAAAAATTTCGCTCCGCTTGTCGCTTCGCCCGTGCGATCCTTCCCTCGTCGCTCCGCTCCCCCTCCCCTTGCGATCAGTCTTTAGGAAATAAAATCCACCGATGGCTCCCCTCCCCTCCTCTGCTTTCCTTCTAAAGCACCAGTACAAAATAGGAAACAAATAAAATCCTCACGCGGCGGTTAATCCCTATTAACCGTGGCGGACATTTTATAATGTCCGCCACGGTTAATCGATTAACCGTGGCCGTTTTGTAATTAGCCCGCCACGCAAAATAAAGCCCAGCCCATCAGCCCAAAAGCCCGGTTCGATGCCCACAAATATATATATTGGAGCTAGGGTTCCAAACACTCTCACCTCTCTCTCTCTCGGCAGCCCACCTCTCTCTCCTCTCACTCGTCTCCTCTCCCTCCCTCCTCCGTATCCACTCACTCCTCTCCCTCCTCCTCTCCCCCAAACGGCGACCGGCCCCCCTCTCCCATGCAACCGGGCGGCGGCGCACGCTGGAAGCTGGAGGCGCGGGGGGCGAGGGTGCGGCCCTACCGGCCTCGGGGCGGCCCTCTCCGCGGCCCGGCGGGCTGGGCGGGCGGTGGCTCAGCGGGCTCCGGCGTCCACGAATCGCCCCGCGTCCTCGGCGGCGGTGGCGGATGCGCGGCGTCGAAGCGCGGCATCCTCAGCGCGGCGGTGGCGGATCACGCGTCCTCGAGCGCGGCATCTCGAGCGCGGCGGTGGCGGACTGGCGTCCCCGGCGCGGCATCCTCGAGCGCGGCGGCGGCGATGCGGCGCGTCGAGCGCGGCATCCTCGAAGCCTGGGCGGTGGCGGATACGGCGTCCTCGAGCACGCATCTCGAGCGGCGGTGGCGGATGCGGCGTCCTCGAAGCGGCATCTCGAAGCGCGCGGTGGCGGATCCGGCGTCGGCGGGGCGGATCCGGCGTCCCCTACCTCGGATCCATCGCCCTCAAGCACGGCGGCCCCAAAGACGAATCTGGTGGCGGCGGCGGCAGGTCGGCGCCGGCGGCGAAGGAGCCGACCCGTGGCGAAACCCTAACGGGCCCATGGCCCAGATCTGGGCCCGTTAGGGTTCCGGATCGGGTTTTTCTTTTTTTTTTTTTTTTTTATTTACCATGGCGGGCATTGTAAGAAGTCCGCCACGGTTAATCTCTATTTTCCGTGGCGGGCATTGTTAAAAGTCCGCCACGGTTAATCGATTTTGCGTGGCGGACATTTGCCGCCCACGGTTAATCGCTCGATTAACCGTGACCCTAGCTACGTGGCGGTTTTAATGTCCGCCCACGGAAAATCAAAAAGTCCGCCACGAAAAATCATTTCTGTAGTAGTGTGTGTAATTTTGCTTATTTTCTTCGTTACCTTCTTTGTATCATGAACTTTGTTGTAAGACCTGTTACTTATGATTAATAAAAGCACAGTAGGGGATCAAACCCCTCCTGTTTTCCTTCAAAAAAGGAAAACTTTTTGGGCCACCATTATCATCCTATTGATGGCCACTTTGATGAGGATTTTGGAAATTAATGTCCAATGGTAAGAAAAATGTTGATCAGTGGAAACGGAAGTTCAGAGAAGAATTCGGCCTTGTTTGTACCAAAGCCAATCCGAGCAGATATATCCTTTTAAGTTTATGGAGATAAGATAGCTATTCTTAGTCAACACCCCTTTTTTTTTTTACTTCGTACTTTACATTCGTTCATTAAGGGATGTCACACTCCTATTCTTTTTCTTTCTTCTTTTTTTTTTTCTCTTTTTTTATCTTTTACCTTTTTTATTTTTTTTTGTCTTTTATACTCTGTTATCTATTTTCACCGTATCTGTTATCTATTTTACAACATCTGTTAAGTCTCGGTTAAAGTAATGGGAAGTAAAAAAATAAAAAGTTGTGATGTCACAGATCACGGACAGCCCATGGAGAGGCCCATGAGCTGCGCGCGTGCGCGCCAGGGCTGCTGCCCTGTGGCCGGCCGCCGCCGTCGTCATCATCCAAATCCCGTCAAATAATATTAGGAAATAAATATTTAGAAAATAAATAGGTTGTTTTTTGTCAAGAGGTATTCCGATCTATAAGGAAACCTCCTAGACTATAAAGGAGCTGTAATCAGTTGAATCAATCAGAAAATAAAGGGGTAACACCCAACAGCTTCTGCCCTCAGGCTCCTCCTCTCTAGCGCGCCGCGCCGCCACCCGCGCGCCGCCGCCGCTGCTGCCCCACGCCAAGCCGCCGCCATATCGCCGCTCAGCGCCCGCGCCGCCTCGCCTTCCTCGCCGCCGTTCGTGTCACTGATCGTCGGAATCTTTCCGATCTGTGACATGTGAACATCCAGCCAACTCACGCACACAACCCCAACACACGCACCCAGCCCAGCTCACGCACACATGATTGAAATGGTATTAATCCATGCAAACATGCAACAGCAGCCAGACGGTCATTTTCCTGCACAGGTGAATTTGATTAAGGAACTAAGGCCTATGTAAAGCCCAACAGCATCATATCATACGAACCCTAGAGTCCAAAATTCTCCGAAATCCCAATCGTACCTGTAGAGCCACCGCCGCCTCCCTTGCTCGACGAGACGACGACGCCTGCTCCGCATCTGCTCCTCCCTCGCTCGACGACGCCGGCTCCGCATACTGCTCCTCCACCACCCAACACGGCCGCATCATCTCCCTCACCCTCTCGCCCGCGGCATAAACGGCGGGGGGAGATCCATGGCCGGGCGCGTGCGAACCGGCACTGCTTCTCCCCTGCTCCTGCCGCAGCCACGCCACCAGCACGCGGGGGACGCGACCAAAGGCCCGGATGCAGCCTCGGCAGGAACCCAGAAAGGATTTGGGCTAATCTAGGTGCGGATTTTTTCATTTTATAGGGAAGAGATCGAACTTTTCAAATGCGGATGTGTCATTTGGTTTTGTTCGGTTTCTCTGTGCTGCAATTGAATCGTTGGTGCTTCATATTACAGCAACGGTCTTTGAATCGTTAGAGCAACTCCAACGGTTTAGCATTTAGAGTTGGCATTCTCAAGTTTTGCGAAAAAGCTCCAAAAACTCCCTCCAAGAGTTTGGCATTTGGAGTTGGCAAATTAGTGAACGTTGGCAAATCAGGCCCTGTGCGCGCAAAAATGCGCGCTCTATTGGCATTCGCGGCGCATACGTACGTATTAGAAGAGGTGGAAGGGCATAAACATAATTTTGTTTCTGCCCCAGGGTTCCTAATGTAAGTTTTCAAGAGGTGGAAGGACATAAACATAATTTTATTTCTCTCTCGGGGTCACTGATGTAAGTTAGATCTAAGTTTGGCAAGTGAATTATGCCAAATTGTTGGAGATGAACTCTTTTTTGCTTTGGCATTTGGATTTGGGAGTTGGAAAACAAGGGCAATTGCCAAACAACAAATGGAGAACTGATGGAGTTGCTCAGTGCTTTGTTTTAACATGATGAGTGTCAGTTTCTGGAATTAATTGGAAGGGAATGAGAGACGCTTCCGGCGTGAGGTGTTAGTGAGCTGTGGGACCTGCTGATGATGTGGCTTCATAGGACCATAGTGTCCTGTGAATTCTAATGTTTCATCTACTTTAAAAATAATGAATAGGACTTTGGTTCCACCTACTATAGATAATCTGTTTGTATGCAATTTTGACTTTCCAATGCTTTCTATTTTGTAATACCTTCTTCCAACATTAATAAGTATTTTGATTATGAAATTTTTTTATGCGTTTGTAGTTCCGACCCTCCTTTTAGACAATAGTAATGAATGGATTTGTCTATTCTTCCAATCAATGTTCTCAACTTGCTGCCCGCGCTTAGCGCAGGCTTACCTGCTAGTTGTATATATTCTTTCGCCAAGGTAAAAGTAAGGAATTGCCATGCAAATCAAATGAATGAGCAGAAACAAATATAAACTGTAGAATTGCCATTCAAATATATTCTTTCGCCAAGGTAAAATCAAATTGTAGCTGCTCGTTCTTCAGGGTGATGGAGAATTGTGTGTGTGATACAGAGAAGCAGTGCTAGATGACGCGCCGTTTTTGTTTGACTTTGTTGGCAAAGGGCGTTGAATTTCACAAGGACCATGGTAGTACTAGTTGTTCCATTTAATTCCATCGCCTGCAGGTATTTACTGAACTTTGTATCAAAATTGAATTCTAAAACACTCAAAGGGTACAAACTCTGACGATACATCATCCATGTTTGTTTGCAAAACGAAAAACAATACATATGCTGCGATTACACAGTCACCATATTTCAATAATTTAATTGGGTCGTTGCTTAATTGTTACTGTCCGAGTGCAAAGGCAGTTACATCAAAGCTATCAGAGAGGCCGGTGCCGGTCTTGAAGGTGACCTTCTCCGGTGAGGCCTCTGGGAGGTAGACCTCGACCACGCTAAGCCACAACATGAGCTCTTTGGTCTTCACGCCGGTGATCTTCTTCAGCTTTCCCTTCTCGGCAATGGCTGTCACCTCGGTGGCGTAGGACACGGTTTGCTTGATCTTCTTGAAGGTGTGCTCCACCTTCTTCTTCCCTTGCACCAGCCACATGAACCCCGTGTCACGGTTGTACCCAAACTCCTGGATGTTCTCCATAGGCAGGAGGCCCTTGGGGAGGCTGAGCTCCTCCAGCAGCTCCACAGACTTCTTCCTGCAGATGGCGTCTCCGGTGACGACGACCTCTGCGCCGGAGCGGTGGCTCTCAATCTGTGATGCCATTGGAGCTTTGCTAGCAATGTGATTGTAATCTTTTTTGACACCTCTCATCTGGATACAGCTGTAGAATCTGTTCGTACAGACACACGCCTAGACACACGCCTACACAACACACACGCCACCTACATACAACCAGACCTACAACTATACACAGATATCATGACGCATCCTTGGAGAGATCACTAGAGTCGAGGCTCCGGCGACGGGCGCGTCGCAGTCCCTTTGTGGTTCCATACGTTGAGAGGCGCATCTGAGATATTATTAGGGGCGTACCCTGGTGAGAGACGGGAGTGCGAATCCTGGGATTCGAACTCTCGCCGGCTGCATGCCCACTGGCTGTGCTAGCCACCCGAGCGCTGCTCGGTTCTCAATGTGATTGTAATCTGGTAATGAATGTGTTGCGTGTGCAGATGACTCGAGATTCTTGTTGTGATGAAACTTTAGGAATTGGAGGCAAAGCTTATATAGACGTCTGATGGTTTTTTTCTAAAGGTAGCCATATATGACCTGTGACTGTGTTAGTAGCATGCATACTCTGACTTAGAAAATCGCTGACCAAGTCAAGGAGATGCAGCAGAACTGGATGTGATGTTTCATCTAGCGCCTAGTGCACAAGGATACACAAGTCAGCATACCATGACCCAGTCAACAGTCTATAGGTAGTTGGGAAGCCAGAGATGACCAATCGATGCCTTGGATCCTCTGAAATCAAATGAAAAAACTTTTGGACTTCTTTATGCTATATTGTATTGTATCAAAATCCTGTATTGTATTGTATCAAAAGCAAGTGCTGCTGTCATATACGAGACGTACAAATAAATATGCATTTCCAACAAAGATTAAGCACAAAAAAGACGGTGACTTATTGGTAAAATTAGATTAATTTATCATGGAAAGGGCTTCATTAACAAATAACCAACCTTACCTTTTTGCGAAAGGATGGTATTAAACTTGAAGCACGGTACATCCCCAAATTACAAAGAAGACCTTCATAAAAAAAAAATTACAACATAGTCCAACAGGGGCTTCTCTGTCATCTTCTTCGATCGACACCAACGATTTGCCCGGCGCCGCGGCTTGGAGGACACCGCCTTGCCGACAAGGAGCTCCAACTCATGGAAACGCTGCATCGCCCAACGCCACGGAACACAAACCCCCGGCGCATCTAGCATCGCTGGGGCACATCGCCGGCAACCTCGCCCGGAGAAGGCGTAAGAGCACCAAGCAAACCTCCTCCTCCTTCAGATCCGGCGCCACCCGCACCGATGGCTCGGAAAGAACACCCCAAGGGGATGTCCGGATCATCCCTCCTTTCGCAAAGAGAGAGACCAAAAGCTCATAGGGGAGCACGACGGCTCCATCCCCTTCACAGGAAAACGGAGCAAAGAAAAACCTGCGGTTGCCCACCGTAGCAACCCGGGAGGCGAAGCGTTGCGGGAAGAGGGAAAACCGGATCCCCAACACAACAAAAGAGAGGAAGACGCACCTGCGGACAGATCCGCCCGAGAGCAGATCCGGCAAAACACCGGCACCTCCCGAACTTTATTTGCCGACGAAGTGGCCCCCAACCACCGCTTCCGGCGAACCAACCTAGACCGGCGACCGTCGGCAAAGGGAAAACCTAGCTCCGCCCAGCGACCCACACCGGCGAGCAAGACCTAGACCTAGGAAGACATCTACCTAGACTATATACATCCGCCTGGTGAATCCCCGTCCAACCCCTCTCCGCGCCAGCCCGGCCATCGAGAGGAAGAGGACCGGTGGATTCCCCGCCGAAAAATCGTCCGCCGCCGCCAAATAACCATCCTTACCCGACAACATAAAAAGAAAAGGCTAACCATATATGAGGACATGTAACATGGGACAAAAATTCGATCATTAATTTGATGCATAATAGTACATGAAGAAAATAATTTTTTAAAAAAAAAACAATTAGGGTTTTGAGTGTGTGTATCTAAGAGGAGAGAGCCCCCCTCCCCCTCTCATGGCACCCTCTATATTTATAAGCAAGGTAGATTTACATGCGACCCCTCGGTGGGGGCTGGATTTACAAGTCACCCCACTAACTCCACTTGGGCCTCTTCTAGTGGGCTTGGCCCATAGGAGAATGCCAAGTCCCAACAGTAGCCCCTCATCTACTAGGTTATGGACGGAACTACATGACTAGTAGATGCTCACACTAGAAGAGGCACAACAGAACTCGGACCTTGGTTGCGAGGACTGCCCTTCGCAACCACACGTGCATGCCTCGCTAAAAACTCCATCCCAAAAACGCAGTGGGAAAAAAAGGCATGGAGAAAAGAGCACATGCACAACACTTTATCTACACATGTTCTAAGTCCCGAGGCTTCTAGCTCTAAGTGTCTTTGTCTTCCTGATGTCTCCATCGTCGACCTTCACCTCCTCCTACTTGACACGTAGGTCTTGGTCTCTAGACCTTCTCGATGCGCGGGTCTTCATCTCCATCTTCTTAGGGCATGGAGGTCTTTGTATTTGACTCTACTTTGCGTGGAGATTTTTTGTCTTCGGGCCTTCTCCATGCATAGGTCTTCTCCAACTCTTCTTGGTGTGGAGGTCTTCGTCTCCGGACCTTCTTTGCACGGAGGTCTTCTCCAACTCTTCTTGAGGCGAAGGTCTTCTCCAACTCTTCTTGAGGTGGAGGTCTTCGTCTCCCGGCCTTCTTCGCCGCGAGGGTCTTCTCCCCCACTCTTCTCGTGGAGGTCTTCTCCAACTCTTCTTGAGGTGGAGGTCTTCTCCAACTCTTCTTGAGGCGGAGGTCTTCGTCTCCTGGACCTTCTTCGCGTTGAGGTCTTCTCCAACTCTTCTCGCGGAGGTCTTCTCCAACTCTTCTTGAGGCGGAGGTCTTCGTCTCCGGGCCTTCTTTGCGCGGAGGTCTTCTCCAACTTTTCTTGAGGCGCAGGACTTCATCTTCGGGCCTTCTTCGCGTGGAAGTCTTCTCCAACTCTTCTCGCGGAGGTCTTCTCCAACTCTTCTTGAGGCGGAGGACTTTGTCTCCGGGCCTTCTTCACGTGGAGGTCTTCTCCAACTCTTTTCGCGGAGGACTTCTCCAACTTTTCTTGAGGCGGAGGTCTTCTCCAACTCTTCTTGGGGTGGAGGAGCCGTGGCCGAAGGTTGCTGTGGGTCCTCCAAAATGGGGTCTCAAGCGTCGGGCAAAAAACTTCATGCTCCGGGTGATAGATCCTCCGGTGTTCTCCCCTATCCCCTCTTGGCTAGCGCTTGTGACCGAATCCTTATCCGATGCTTGGTGTAGTCGACAAAGTCGAAGTAGTGGATGTAGATGTTTTGATGGGAGTTGTCGATGAGCCCCTCTACTCAAAGCGGTTGTCGAAGGTGTCGATGAAGGCCCTCGTGCCGTTGTGTAGGCGATGTAGGTGTCGCTGAAGCCCCTCGTGTCGTTGGGCAGGCGACGAAGGTGTCGATGAAGACCCTTGTGCCGTTGTGCAGGCAACGAAGGTGTCGATGAAGCCCCTTGTGCCGTTATGCAGGCGACGAAGGTGTTCATGACGCCTCTCATACTTGGCGAAGGCCCTCCTAAAAAAAATGGTGTTTTGGAGGAGGCGATGTTGTTGGAGTTATCATAGATGGTGGCGAAGCCCCTCTTGCCGAAGAGCTTGGCGAAGGCGATGTCGAGGTAGGCACCTATACCACGGACTAAAGGCCGGAGAAGTCGCATGAAAATGCGCCTGAGTTAACCTCCTGCATTTTCTAGGGACTTAAGTTTGGCGTGATAGCTTTGTCGAATATCGACTTGCTAGTAAGTCTTGCGACACTCGAAAAAGACATATTGGCTTTCCTACTTGCTGCAAAAAGATGATTAGTCATTTATATAAGATATGTGAGGTTAGCGAAGGTCACATAGCCGCAACCTGGGTGCCCACGTTCCATTTTCTAAGCGCAATCACTAGAAACAGGTTTAGAACCCATCTGAAAATGACGACACTAGAAATGCGCCGTTGACATTCCTAAGTGCAACCACCATGTCGGTGATCACACTAGGGACATCAACGGTGATAGACCTTGCCATAGTAGATATTCATCCACAAGCGCACAGATCTATCATTGTTGCATTTCACCCGGAGATATTCAGGGTATCGTTATTTATATTTTCTCAAGGGAAGGCATGGTGTAAGACTCTAGCAGGGGCATGAACAAGACAACATGATCAGAGTATAATTGACCAATACTCAGTATAGGGGTAAGTCATGATAGTTCATAAGATAGTGTGACACACACTTGGGCCAACCTCAAGGATAAAAGGGAAAATAAAGAATAAAAAGAATATTCCTAATTGGAGTAGGCATTCCTAATGTTGCTGTGCAAAAGAACAAGTTAATTATCACACAAACATAAGTGACTAGGGTCAAAGCCGAGAGTGAGATGGACGGGGAGACCTCCGCGGGTAATACCGAAAAGGGAAGGCATTTACGAACTCCTACACAACATATGAACATGGGGGGGATTACAAAGGATGGATAGGGCTGTCACGACCACCGCCCGCCTACCCCCTCAACCGGGGCATGCCCTCATATCCAAAGGTCCCGCTCACCCCGCACCATGCCCGCATGTTAAGGAACATCCCATATCCCCGCGGACTCCCACCCTATGGATGGACGAGCTAGCATATGGACAGACCCGAAAGCCACAACGGACCGCCACCTCAAAGACAACCCTAACTCTACTCAAATATGTCGCATGAATGGTTAAGCATAAAGTTCTATACGACGAAACCACAACATACAAACTATAGTCTAGTTCATACGCCATGATCGTGTCGAGAGAACAACATGTCAAGAATATAACACACAAAACTATATGCTAGTTCATATGTCAAAACTATAACATGAAAAGTGTACTCTATTAATTCAATAGCACAACTATATGAGAACAAGACTTGAGAAGAAACCATATATGTATTCATACCGAATGTACCTTTCTCCCAAGTACAAGCTCTCCAATGAAGCTTTGCCTAACTCCAAATACTAAAGACTAAAAGAACTAAAGAGAGGGGGTAGAGGAGGAGGAGAGGAGGAGTAGAGAGTGAGAGAGAGGGAGGAGGCTCCAAATGGTGTGTGTTGAGAGAGGAGGTGAGGGGGGCTATTTATACAAGTGGGAGAGGGGCCTAAGTGCCCAAATTCGCCCAAACCGCCATCTCCCGGGCGTCCGTGCGGTGCACCTGCCACGACGACACACGCACCGCCCTCCATGACATTTAATGAACCGCCTCGCAAATGATGGGCCCGAACCGCCTCAATCCTCGTCTTGTAGCCAGCGGTCTTGGCGCGGGCCGAAAGCTTCGAGCTCGGCTGGGCCCGTGCTTCGGGCTGGTGGGCTGTCTTGGGCCTTTAAAAGTCATGTGGCGTCGGTGATTGGTCCAGATATGCATCGTGGTGGGCCTTCCTTCCTTGGGTTGAGTTGTGTTCTAAAATACGCTTTCCCGTATAGGGCGCCTTTTTGGTGCATTTTTCACATGATTGTGTATATATCCCGCAAAATAATTATTTCTCCAATACAAGTGAAAATATATCAATAGTAAATGTATATGAGTATGAAAAGGTATAGTTTCACCCCTGAATGGTAGAATGTTGACGGTAAAAATATGTCGTTAGTGGCCGTCAACAAACTCCCCCAAGCTTACCCTTTGCTCGTCCTCGAGCAAAAGTTAAGGACTTGGTTGTTGATCAGGAGTTGCTTCTATGCCGATTATGTTTTAAATGTGCCATGTGTATAACAAAAATTTTCTGCTAGAATTTGAATAAAATGGCATGTTTATTCACCCCTTATTACCTTCAGTCGTTGTGGGGCTTTTGAGCCATCTCTCGAATCTTTGGTGTTTGCAAGATAGAACGGATCTACGGACTCGCTTATCTTTCATCCCTTGAGCAACTATCAATCCGAGGTTTTGAAATATTTGTGCAAATAAAGTAGTTCCTCGAATGATCTCTCGATCGCTCAATATGTAAGTGGTTTTGTTCCTCACCAAAGGCTTAGATTGCCCTTCTTTTGCCTACCAACTATATAAGGCTTTTTGTGGAGTTTTGGGTAGGTAAAAAGATGGCATACTTGTATCATGTCATGTTGCCTTAGTCAAAAACCGGACCACATGGAGAGACTAGTCATAGGCCTAGATCAACATGTGCAAAGTGTATGAAATTTTTGTGCTTTTTGTACTCCAGGTATCATGACTCTCTTTGGTGGAACTCTGAAGGAGGTATGGCTACCTTTATTTGTTTTTCTTTTCTCTTCTTTCTTTTTTTTTTTTTTTGGGAGGAGTACTGACTTCCTCGTCTTTATTGGGGCATTTGTCCATCTTTCTTTTTTTTCTCTTCTCTTTATTTAGCATAGCCCATACTTCTCCTCCTTGTAACAAAAATTTTTGGCGAGAAGTCATGATACAAAATGAATGGAGTTTATTTGGTGGATGGAAGGGTGCATGTTGTGCGCAACTCTCAGTGTGAGAGTCGGCGATTTATTTGTGGGTGTACGTGAATCTTGATCTTGGGCATATGAAAAGAATCTCTACATAGGTCACAAACAATTTGACATAGGCTCACCATGAAAACAAGTAGCATATGACTAAGGTTTTTCATGAATGATCATATCATCATGTCATATGGCTCGTGGGAAATGCATATCATTGAGGAACTTTTGAATTTTGATTTTGAAAATAAAACTCGGATGTCAAGTCTTTCTTAGAATGATGTCATAGCATAGTCCATGTCACCATATCGTAACTCGCAACAACCTAGACCGAATAAGCTTATGCAACCCACATGATTCACGCTTTTCAAGGTGAAATGTAACTTAGCCACTAAACTCAAACTTTAGAGAAATTTAGGTTATAAACTAGGCAATGATGAAACATAAGATAGAGCAACTATTCATCATTTCAACAAGGGATTAACTAAAACATTTTCATAGCTCATATATATAGGAATGAAATTTCTTTTAACATGTCTCATCATTTTATAAGATAGAGGATATGATAAAAATGTGAGATACAAGTTACCTTTCTCTCGAGTCCTCCCCAAGCTAGCTCCTTACTTACCTTTCATGGTTCTCGCTAGCTTGTGCACGCAATGATCTGAGTTGTGATTGGTGGCGTGGTTGAAGGCTCCCCAAGCTTGTCTTTTGATGTCATCAAAATAACAGACAAAATACTTGGGGTTGAAAGGTTTATCTCCTCTCTTTCTTTCTTTCTCTCTCTCTCCCCTTCTTCTTTTTTTCTCTTTTTTTTTTTCTTTTTTTTCTTATTATTATTATTAGCATCATGGAGTTATTATTGGGAGATTATTATTGAAATAAAAGATAACTACCGATTTACCTTCGGCAAGGGCTCACCTTTTAAAGTCCGCTGAGTAGGACTCTTCTCCTTTCACTTCTTGCTTGATGGGTGTACAGCCGTATCCGGAGAAGTGGATGTGGGTGCCAACCTTTCTGCCTGCCATGCCTGCTTTAACACTTTCTTATGGTTTTATTTTCTTGGGCTGTTTTGGTTTTAGTATTCTTATGCTTGTTAAACCCATTGAATGGGCATCTCATTGTTTGTCCGTGCATATGAAAGCTAACATGCCCTCGATCCCACATGCAAGACTGCATTTGTAGTGTTAAGAAATGGTCTCCCAAGGATTGGGGAGCTCTCTTGTTGTGACCCATGTCTAGGGCGACAAAGTCCGTGGGGATGTATGCATCTCGAATTTTCACCATAATGTCTGAGAGCTACTCCCTCCGGCTTCCTTAGTGATAGATCCGCCATCTGTAGTTCAAAATGTACAGGGGACAAAGGTCCACCTAATATTTCAACATATGTTACCATGGGCATGATATTAATGCTTGATCCAAGGTCGCGAAGGCATCCTTGAAGACATGTGGGCCAACCGAGCATGTGATCGTCGGGCGGCCGGGATCTTCTTTCTTGATAATGCATGGTGGCTCGGAAGGATCTTTGCTATTTTCCGACATATAGAGGCTTACCGGACCTCGTTGAGACCATTTTAACAGATTCAAGAGAAGTTTCAGGTTGCCCCAAAACTTTTCCCAAACCAGCAATAGGCAAAAAGCAGCGAAAGAAGAACCGAGCTAGTTTTGTTTTTATCATTTTATTAAAGCTCGCTTGTTTTTCATAGGAAGAAGTTAAACTTTTAATTTTGAAATTCATGTTTTCAATAGTTTTATCATTAAGCGTCAACTTCTTGGAAAGATTTTCAATTATTTCAACTTGGTGTAAGAGCAAGTCTTCCAAGGAGAGAGGATTTGAATTGTACCTTGAGGTTTGAATTACCTCCTTGGTTTTGTGGGCGCGACTAGTTATTCCACCCGTTATGGTCTCCTTGTTGGCGGAACCCGCTGTTGATGTGAGTGGTGTCTCCTCGGGTTTCAGGGCGCTTGTTCCCCGAATGGCCAACATTGCCACGACTTCACATGTTATGTGTGAGTCTATGGCCTTGACTTGTGCCGTATGATGCTTCATCTTCGGTGGCACACTTGTCAAGTTCTTTCAACAGGAGATCCATTGTAGCGTGCATGTCCTGCTCCTCCACGGTATGCATGCTATCTTCTTGTTTGCCAAAACTTTCCTCCCCCAAGCTTGATTGGACACCATTTTCTCAATGAGAGTTGTAGCTCTATCAATGGTGAGGGAGAGGAAGGTAGCTCTAGCAGTGGCATCAATGTGTCCTTTAGACATGGGTGTTAACCCACTGTAGAAGTTTTGCAACACGAGCCATTTTTCCATCCTATGGTGCGGGCATGCTTGAATGTATTCTTGTAACCTTTCCCATGCCGCAGGGATGGGTTCCATGGAATTCTGCTAGAAGTTGGCAATCCTTCCCCTCAGGGCATTGGTTTTACCCAAGGGGAAGAATTTAGTGAGAAACGCCGTGGAACATTTGTTCCACGTGTTGACAGCTTCTTTCTCTTTGTAGAACCACTATTTCGCCTTTCCCGTGAGGGAGAAGGGAAACAGACGGAGTCTAATGGCGTCTGGTGCGACATCTTTGATGACAAAGGTGTCACTAAGCTCGAGGAAGTGTTGCAGATGCGCATTTGCGTCCTCACTTGGCAAACCGTAAAATTGGTTTGCTGCACCATCTTGATTAGGCCGGGTCGGAGCTCAAAGTTCTCGGTACCGTGTTGGCGGACGGGCCCAACGGGCACGTTGGCAAAAAGAGGGGATGGAGTAGTCACGGATCGACTTGGCCATGAGTGGAATAGTAGATGGTGCGGGGTGATTGGTTTGTTTGTCGGGCGGAGTAGTAGGAGAAGTTTTGGTATGAGTTTGGTTCTTCCTTAGAGTGCCTCCGGATCTGCAATGTAGTTGTTCAACAGGGACAAACCAATCGAACACTATCCTGTTTTCATCCACAACAGGAGAAAACATGAAAGATTAGCCTGCATGAGTAATGGCTACTAATACATGCACATCATCATGAACATGTCTTTCTAGAATCTCTTAACCAACGCCTTCCCCGGCAACGGCGCCAGAAATGCTTGTTGCATTTTCTAAGCGCAATCACTAGAAACAGGTTTAGAACCCATCTCAAATGACGGCACTAGAAATGCACCGTTGACATTCCTAAGCGCAACCACCATGTCGGTGATCACATTAGGGACATCAACGGTGATAGACCTTGCCATAATAGATATTCATCCGCAAGCGCACGGATCTATCATTGTAGCATTTCACCCGGAGATATTCAGGGTATCGTTATTTATATTTTCCCAAGGGAAGGCATGGTGTAAGACTCTAGCAGGGGCATGAACAAGACAACATGACTGTATAATTGACCAATACTCAGTATAGGGGTAAGTCATGATAGTTTATAAGATAGTGTGACACACACTTGGGCCAACCTCAAGGATAAAAGGGAAAATAAAGAATAAAGAATATTCCTAATTGGAGTAGGCATTCCTAATGTAGCTGTGCAAAGAACAAGTTAATTATCACACAAACATAAGTGACTAGGGTCAAAGCTGAGAGTGAGATGGACAGGGAGACCTCCCCGGGTAATACCGAAAGGGAAGGCATTTACGAACTCCTACACAACATATGAACGTGGGGGGATTACAAAGGATGGACAGGGTGTCATGACCCTGCCGCCTACCCCCTCAACCAGGGCATGCCATCATATCCAAAGGTCCCCGCTCACCCGGGCACCATGCCCGCATGTTAAGGAACATCCCATATCCCCCGCGGACTCCCACCCTATGGATGGACGAGCTAGAATATGGACGCACTCCAAAAGCCACAACGGACCGCCACCTCAAAGACAACCCTAACTCTACTCAAATATGTCGCATGAATGGTTAAGCATAAAGTTCTATACGACGAAACCACAACATACAAACTATAGTCTAGTTCATACACCATGATCGTGTCGAGAGAATAACATGTCAAGAATATAACACACAAACTATATGCTAGTTCATATGTCAAAACTATAACATGAAAAGTGTACTCTAATTCAATAGCACAACTATATGAGAACAAGACTTGAGAAGAAACCATATATGTATTCATACCGAATGTACCTTTCTCCCAAGTACAAGCTCTCCAATGAAGCTTTGCCTAACTCCAAATACTACTAAAGACTAAAAAGAACTAAAAGAGAGGGTAGAGAGGAGGAGGAGAGGAGGAGAGAGAGAGAGAGAGAGGAGGAGGCTCCAAATGGTGTGTGTTGAGAGAGGAGGTGAGGGGGCTATTTATACAAGTGGGAGAGGGGCCTAAGTGCCAAATTCCCCAAACCGACCATCTCCCCAGCGTCCAGGTGTGGTGCACCTGCCACGACGACAGCGCACCGCCTCCACGACATTTAATGAACCGCCTTGCAAAAGATGGGCCCGAACCGCCAATCCCGTGCGCGCGCCACGTGCGCCCGGGCGGGCTCGGCCGGGCCCGTGCCGGCTAGTGGGCTGTGCTGGGCCTGAAAAGTCATGTGGCATTGGTGATTGGTCCAGATATGCATCGTGGTGGGCCTTCCTTCCTTAGGTTGAGTTGTGTTCTAAAAATACGCTTTCCCGTAAGGCGCCTTTTGGTGCATTTTCACTTGATTGTGTATATATCCTGCAAAACAATTATTTCTCCAATACAAGTGGAAATATATCAATAGTAAATGTATATGAGTATGAAAAGGTATAGTTTCACCCCTGAATGGTAGAATGTTGACGGTAAAAATATGTCGTTAGTGACCGTCAACACCCACATAGGTTCGACTTCTTCCGGGATTTTGATGCATAGAGTCCTTGTGTCCGTTAATTTTTGGCACTTCTTCCAGGTGGCCTAGGCCATGCATTGAAATGTACTTTTGCAATCAATGCATGTAAGTGATTGTGTAAATGAGTGCATTTGCATGAGAAATATTAAAAGGGTTAAATATTTCATAAACCCCGCAAAAGCAATGGTTATGGCTGAACAAAAGGTAAGCTCTATATATCGAGAAATATTGTTCTCAAAAAGAGAGTTGTAATTTGGGTAGCTGGTGAAGGCTGCCATTCAAGAACCTGCATGGTTATACATATGACTTGAAACATTTAATATAAAGAAGGATCAGCTCCCTGCGAAGGTTAGTTCAAATAAAATTTGGTTAGAGTTGTAATTTTGGGTGGCTAGCGAGGGCTGCCAATCAAGAACCTGCATGGTTATGTGTATGGTTTGTAGTATTGAAAATCAAAATATTGGTTTCCTGCGATGGTTAGTGCAAAAACCATTGTGTTGATTCGTGCTATAAGAAAAATCAAGCGATGCAACCTGCAAAAAAGAGGTGCAAATTTTGGTGTTAGAAAGTTGAGTGTTTGTCGGAAGTTGATTTTGATAGAGGTCGCTAACTAAAGGCTGCTGAATGATGAAGGTTGCCAATTGATAAAGGCTATTGATAAACGGAGGCTGCTGGGTGACGCAGGCTGATGACTAATGAAGGTTGCTGAAAACCACCGATATATAAAAATGAAATCCACTAACAGATGAGGAAGTCCAAGAATCGACGGAGGATGCTGAAAACCAATAATAGATGAATTCCGGCCGACAGATGATGAAGCCCAATAACTGGCGAGGGCTGCTGAAAACCAATACCGATGAATTCCACCGACAGATGATGAAGCCCAATAGCTGGCGAAGGCTGCTGAAAACCAATATTGATGGATTCCGCCGACAGATGATGAAGCCCGGTAATGACGAGGTAATTTAGGATCGCTGAGGTATCTAACGAAGTTGAACATTTCATGAAAACTACCAACTGATAGGAATACTGACTGATACAAATTCTAGAACTGGATAGATGTGTGATGAAGGCTGAACACTTAATGAGAACACCTAGCATATTGAGACTGACTAATAGCTTGGCTTGGAAAGGTGAAACATGTATATAATGATGAAAGATATGTTCTAGAGGGTTAGCTTGGGAGGGTAAGAGATACTTACAGTGGTGGTGACCTGCATGTTAGTAACAAATAAGAGGTTTGAAAATGTATTTTAAGCTTGCCGGTTAATGTCAGGCATGTATAGCCACTCGGGCCATGATTTTGATGTGGCAAAGGCCACAACACCTTTCTTGGTCACAAATGGTGACAAGTAATATGCGAAGGTTAATTTTTGAAATTTGTCTCGAGAGGTGAAGGTTAAATCAAGAATGCGACAAAATAAGTCATCAGAACAAAAATTATTAGATGCTATAAGCTGGTGAGCGATGCTCACTTGTTATTAATTTGGCTCCTATAAGAGGAGACTTTTAACATATGCAAAAAGGTTAGTACATAGTACAAAAATAATGTTGTGACATGGAACGTACATATATTATTTGCTTATTTACTAGAAGTTGTTGTGGGAACCATGCAAAGAAACCTTAGACATTATGTAGACACGTATAAGTGAGCAAGAAAAAACATGCTTGTTCTAGTATGGTTCTTGCACGAGAATTTAAATATATATCGCAAAAACAGTAGTATAATTTTGTAAACGGAGGCTAAGATATTTGCAAAGCACAAGTTAGATGTGCGCACAGTGCAAATGCCTTATTCGGTCCAAAAGGTGCAGATGCCTTAGGCTAAGATGCTACTGTTACCTTAGTCAAGTGTCGTGTTCCTGCAAGCCATCGGAGATGTAGGAAGCCCAGAAAACCAATTTTGAATTCAAGCTTTTCGAGAGATGATTTGAACTGAAGCAAGTACAATTGTCTGTCATCGTAGCTTTGGATGTTGCGGTAGTTCAGTAGGAGTCATGAATATGCGATCGAAGGTTACAGGTTCAAGGCACGAGAAAATAATCCTTCGCAAGAAAGGAACCGCTTCCAATAAGCGAAGGTCCATTATCACAGGAGGCCAGAGGCTACATTAGTTTCATTCGTATGTAGTTCAATAGATGCCCTGTGCAAGTCAAATAGGTGCACTTCCATATTCAATAGAGATTGGTGAAGCTGAAGCCTAAACGTAAAGACACCGCTAGCTACGAAGGTTCAAGGAGATGATACCTTTGCTTTGAGGATTTTACCTTTCCTCGGGGGTTCTCATAGGATGAAGCTTTCACTCCCAAAGAGCCTGGCCGCACAAAGCTCCGATGAAAGCTGGTGACGAAGGTCGGGATGGCGGCGAATGTTGGGCTGGAGGAGGTTTTTCCGACGACGGAGATCTGCGATGAAGGTCGACCGAGGGAGGTTTTCGGCGACGGAGGAGATCCACGACGAAGGAGGTGGTTTTCCGACAATGGAGATCCACGACAAAGGAGGAGTTTTTCCGGCGACGGAGATCCGCGACGAAGGTCTTCCGGCGACGGAGATGGAGGAGGTTCTCCCCGACGACGGAGATGGTGGAGGTTTTTCCGGCGATGGAGATGGAGGAAGTTTTTCGACGATGGAGATGGTCTTCCAACGCCGCGATGGACGTAGATGGTCTTCCGAGATGGTCTTCCGGACGATGGAGATGGAGGAGGTTTTTCGACGACAGAGATGGAGGAGGATTTCGACGATGGAGATGGAGGAGGTTTTCCGGCAACGGAGGAGGTGGGAGGAGGTTTTTCGACGATGGAGATTTCTTCCGACGATGGAGATGGAGGGAGGTCTTCCGCCGACGGATATGGAGGAGGTCTTCCGCCGACGGAGATGGAGGAGGTTTTTCGACAACGGAGGTGGAGGAGGTTTTCGGCAGACGGAGATGGAGGAGGTCTTCCGGCGGCGACGGAGATGGAGGTGGAGGAGGTTTTTCTATGACGGAGGTGGAGGAGGTTTTTCGACGATGGAGATTGTCTTCCTCGACGGAGATGGAGGAGGTCTTCCGATGACGAGAGATGAGGGAGGTTTTCCGACGATGGAGATGGAGGAGGTTCTCCGATGACGGAGGTAGACTAGTGTCACGCCCCACTTTCAATGGGTCATTAATCACACGTTTTGCGCCAGATCACGCCACAAACACGCTTGTTAGTCACGCATAATGGTATACGCACATAATAATAATCCGAGCTTTATAAATATAGGATAGAAGGGGCTTACGGTGGCGGCGAAGGGTCACCGCCGGGTTACAATAACAGAGTTGGCCAACCGAGAAGCGGTGGATTAACTATGACACTGCCCGTGCTCCACGCAAACTTGTGCATGGATGAATTCCGGGCTTCAACGTCTTCCTCCTAAGCAAACACCTTGCGAACTCCTACGATACGGGTCTTCTACCTTGTCGCCGATCTTACCTTCACATGTGCCGATATCTCGTAAAAATAGAGGGTGAGTACAAACGTACTCGGCAAGTCCAAACCGTGCGATGGTTGTAATTATTAAGGGTTTGGGCCCCAGCGAGTCTCTAAAACTGCTCTCGCTAGTTCCCCGGTTATGTCTGCGTCATCATCATCATCACATGGTCACAACAGGTTAGTCATATAGTGTAAGCTAATCATAGATGATCTGGTCTAGCATCTCGCCCATTCCAAGGACGTGGCTATTCGAATAGATTTAGTAAACTCGCGAGAGGTTGTACAAATTTCCCCACATGATAGGCACTGCCCTCACCATCGCGACTTGGCTTAGACAGGGCCTAACGAGATCCCGCACCCGCTTGGTAGCCAACCTAGGTGTTAGTATATCTTCTACCGAAAGATTCTCGGGGTTGGAAGTAGGAAGATCACATAGCATCCCACTAGCACACAAAGATTGGGGCCACTTTCCCCATTCAACAATCATTGGGGCCACTTTCCCCATTCAACAATGTATAAAGCTTTGGGGCCACTTTCCCCATAATCAATATCTCAATTGTTTAACGTGGGCGATCACATAGCAACCACGCCAACCGGACCATGAGGCCACTTTCCCCATGTCCGCTCCCGATAGTCCTTCCTCGCACGCTACGGCCACCTAGGCATACGATATACCTCGACCTAACGGTGTGAGATCAAGTCGCCCCATCCCAACATGTGGCCGTATCTAAATATCGCACTATGTAGATAGTCTATGAACCGGTCCATAGGGGTGAGTATCTCTCCGCGGGACACATTCCCGAGTGTGATTGGTCCACCTCCATGTAGACTATCACCACTCACCTTCTCGGTGGTATGGTTCACATTATTATCCAAGTTATATTAATCTCATACTCGATCATATCATGGTCTCAACATTACTCATCACCATCTCATGCACACATCATAAATAATCTCATATATCATAATCATCTCATAAGCACCTCACGTGCATCACATATATCTCATAAGCACCTCGATTGCGTCACATAACCATTATCTCATCAATGTTCACACGTAACGATAAACCATGATCATCATCTTTATAAGATTAGGTTGATTAATTAGGTCATGATTATTAGAGGGGGTAAGGACTTGCGTGGGAGGTTCTTATGAATCGGCACGGCGTCGAACGCCTCTAGCTTTCCTCGGACGGAAAAACTCCTATCGGGTCGCTGAACTACACCGGGTACATCGACGCACCTAGCTCGAACTATGGCATACAAAGCAAACATAGAACATTATGGTGGCAATAGGTTAGATGCATAGAGCTAGATTTTTGATGAATTATGGAAGTCGTTTCACGCGAAACGGAGTTAATTTGCATGAGATACGATTTTATAATATTAATCCCCAATTAAATCATTAGGGTAATATTATAATATAATTTTTATCATGTAATTAAATTGGAACTAATTACATGATAAAATTCTATAAATCAAATAATGAATTTACAAATTTTAAAGAATTTTTCCGACACGGAAATGGTACTTATAACATTCTCGTGTACAATAACCGGGTGTGCCTAGCAATTGTTTATGTGTACACAAAGAAAGGACTCCATACACGTGGGTGCCACGTGGGTCCGCGGGCGCCACGGTGGGCGCCACGTGGTAACGGGGTTGACCCTCACGGTCCGGACGGGCGGGAAACGAACGACGACGCAGTTCGCTCCTCATTGGTCGGCGCCTTGACGTCGTTAGACAACAGACGGCGGCGCCGGTTGGACCCGTCCGACGAACCCGGCGGGCGGAGGTTCAGAATCTCGCCATATTGGCGCTGCCCTTGCTCAGTCTTCGCCGCGGAGGGTCCGTTGGACTCCTCTCGGTGTTCGAATTGGTTGGGGTAGGTGGTGGCGACGGGCGGGGCTTCTTCCCACCAAGCGCGCGACTCGGCGACGGGCGGCGGCGTGACACTTGACAACGGGCTACACGGCACAATAGTGCGGTACTAGTGGGAGGCAAAAGAAAGGGAAGAGGTGGGAGGCGTGCCGGCTCGCCAATTGCAACCCGACGGCGGCCAATCGTGTCGGGAGCTTCTGACCTGGGGCGGCGGCGGAGCCGATTTGGGGGAAATCGAGCCCGCGGGGAGGGAGGAAGAGAGGGAGGAAGAGGGCGAGCACCTCGCGTTCGCAACGGCGGGCTCGAGGAGTGGATGGTGTGGCGGATTGAGGACCGACGGGGCCTATTTATAGGCGCCGCGGGTGCTCGCGCCCGACGCGATTTCTCGCCTTAGATCTTTTATGACCACGGGCCGTGTGCTCGTGGACCTCCCGCTGTCTTCCGCTGTGCCGGCGCTTGCCCGATACATCGTGCTCCCCGCTCCGATGGCCCGGCGAGCATCCGGGTCTCGTCGTCCAACACCGCCCGGCGTTCGTCCGCCATGGCGGCGGGCTCGCCCGATTAGTGGCCATCTGTGTCTCTTGGCCGAGCCCCGTAACGGCGCGTGGACGGATCGCGGTCGTCTCGCGTGGGTGAATGCCGGCGCTGCACAACTCCTGTGAGCCAGCTCATCGGCGGGGGTCATGTCGAGGGCCGGCCGCAGCGCGCTTCGGCGAGTGGCCCGACCGCTTTGAGCGACTTGGCTCCACATGTCGCGTCTCCGGCGTTAGGTGAGTTAGCGGCCGCGTGTCGGGGATCAATGGCGCGCCCATTGTGTGCCCGTCTTCGTGCGTCTGAGGGCGGCCGCCGCCGTGTCATCGCTCAGCGTCGGGAGGTAGAAGACAGACGAGAGGGTTTGCGGGCCCCGACCGGGCGGGGAAAGAAGGGAGAGGCGCTCTTTGGGCCTCGCGGTGGGCTTGGCCGTGTGGTTCGATCCGCACGGCCAGCTCGCCGGGTGAGGGAAGAGGAAAGGAAGGCCGCTTGCGCCGAAATGGGCCCTCGTGTTGGGTCTGGGCCATCCTACGCGTCAAGGCGTGGAGGAGGGAAGGAGGAGGGCTCGGCCGGGCCGGGCCGCAAGAGGGAGAAGGAGAGATTGAGCCTGAGTTCTCCTTTCTGATTTCCTTTCCTTTTTCTTATTTCTTCTCCTTTACCCTTTTCTATTTCTCCCTTGGTGTACCTATATATATATTTATATTTATTCTATTTTCACAAGCACAATATTCTAGGTTCTCTTGATGAGAACATTTATTCAATTGTGCTCACATAAATATATATATATATATATATATATATATATATATATATATATATATATATTTATACCCTTTCCCCGAACTCTATTATTTGATGTGCACTATATACTTTATAAATATTTATACAAGCACTTTTATATTCTCATGACCTTTATTGTCGAGAATATTTATTTATTGTGCTTAGTAAAATATTTATGTATATATATTTTGGTGCACACGTGTCTCGATATTTGTTATTCCCGCAGAGAAAACTTGTAACTCATTACTCATGCAATTTCTTCCATAAATAAATCTAGAACTTACCTTGCATCCTTTGCGACCATAAAGCTCAGCAAGCAACAAGCAAAAGAGAAACCTGATTTTCTATATGATGACATGCGTGTTTTTTGAAAACAGGGTTTCGGTTTTAACGGAAAATAAATCATGTTTTAGTTGTAATTCAAAAAGTTCAAATTTTTAGTGAATTTTAAAATGATGCAAAAACACGGGTGTTACAACTAGGTTTTTTTTTTACGATGGAGATTGTCTTCCGACGACGGAGATGGAGGAGGTCTTCCGATGACGGAGATGGAGGAGGTTCTCCGACGATGGAGATGGAGGAGGTTTTCGATGATGGAGGTGGAGGAGGTTTTCCGACGACGAAGATGGTCTTCGACGACAGAGATGGAGGAGGTCCTCCGGCGACGAGAGATGGAGGAGGTTTTCCGATGACGAGAGGTGGAGATGGTCTTCCGACGGCACGGAGATGGTGGAGGTTTTCCGACGACGGAGATGGAGGAGGTTTTCCGGCGAAGGTTGCTCACTTTCAGCTCTCCTCGAAAATTTTTCGTGCCAAGCACGGTAGGGCGCCAATGTTGGAACCTTGGGTTCGAGCGGGTGAGGAGAAAGAGGAGGTGTGAGGTAATTAGGGTTTTGAGTGTGTATATCTAAGAGGAGAGAGCTCCCCTTCTCATGGCACCCTCTATGTTTATAAGCAAGGTAGATTTACATGCGACCCCTCGGTGGGGGTTGGATTTACAAGTCACCCCACTAACTGCACTTGGGCCTCTTCTAGTGGGCTTGGCCCATAGGAGAATGCCAAGTCCCAACAATAAAAATTACGGTTGAGCCCACATTATGAGACATGCATACCCCTGAAACAATTAAATCAAACAGAAATTGATGAAAATTCAGTTCTGAACTTTAACTATATTCCCTGGACATAAGAAAACTACTAGTGACAACAAACCACAAATGTACACCTACCGTGAGAATTTGATACTTTTTGCTGCTGATTTTCATTTTTTGGATTACAGAAATGATTTCTAGAAACTACGAGTCATATCATTTAGTGCTCCTGAAAATCGTCTCACCTCTGCGAACCAAATAAGACCATTTGTAAAGTCGTACTAGAAAATACGACCACTTGTAAAAGTCATTCGTGTAGTAGTGTCTTTTCATAATCGTGAAGACCTGTACCAATCAAATATGACCATTTGTAAAAATCATTCGTTCGTGTAGTAGTGTCATATTATTTAGTCGTACTAGAAAATAAGACCTGTACCAATCAAATATAACCATTTGTAAAAGTCATTCGTTCGTGTAGTAGAGTCTTTTTCATAATCGTGAAGACCTTTTGCAGATCCAGTTGGGCGGCATGACCTAAGCAATGACGCTAGCAGCTGCCTTTGTCATCATCCACCTAGAGGTACCAGCTAGAGGCAGTGCTACGGCCTTTCGCACACTCCGTGACGCAAGCTCCTGGGTTCTACTACAAGTACGCCGTGCACGGGAACGCGACAACAACCGCAGAGTCCAGTCCAGCAAATCAGCAATGGCCGCAGCAGCTGAACCGGCGTGTGTTCTGCCGCCGCGGTCACACACGATGAAGCTGGGCTCGCAGGGGCTGGAGGTCTCGGCACAGGGACTGGGCTGCATGGGCATGTCCATGGCTTATGGCGAGCGCAAGCCCGAGGCCGACATGGTGTCGCTCCTCCGCCACGCCATCGCGGCTGGAGTCACCTTCCTCGACACCTCCGACGCCTATGGCCCGCACACCAACGAGGTCCTCATCGGCAAGGCGTTGCATGGCGTACGGGAGAAGGTGCAGGTGGCCACCAAGTTTGGCATCATGCCGGACGTGAGGGTGGTCCGCGGCGACCCGGCATATGTGCGGGCGGCGTGCGAGGCCAGCCTAAGGCGGCTCGGCATTGACTGCATCGACCTCTATTACCAGCACCGAATCGAGATCACGGTGAGTTGTAAATTAGTTGCGTTGCATGCACTGCTCGAATTGCATTGCGAGCTGTACTTTGATATATATGCAAATTGGTAGCTAAACAACAAGTACGTACTGAATTTTGATATATGCAGATTGGCGAGCTCAAGAAGTTGGTTCAAGAAGGCAAGATCAAATACATTGGGCTATCAGAAGCGTCGGCATCAACCATTAGAAGAGCGCACGCAGTTCATCCGATCACCGCGGTCCAGCTAGAGTGGTCTCTTTGGACTAGAGATGCTGAACAAGATATAATTCCAACCTGCAGGTAGGTACAAAATATAATTATATATCTCGAATCTCCCCATTGTTTTTTTGGTGCCAAGGCACGGAAAACGCTGATTGTTGGGGATGGATCAGAAGCCAATGTACATACATAATGATGCTGTTTTTCTCTTCTGACAATTTTCAGAGATCTTGGAATTGGAATTGTTGCATACAGTCCATTGGGCAGAGGTTTCTTCTCCAGCGGAGCCAAACTTGTCCATGAGATGCCTGATGACGATTTCCGCAAGGTACGGTGACCTATCCTACTATACTCCTGTTCATAATCCATCCAACTCCAATACACCATGTATTGTGCTTTATCCTGTACTGAATGTAATGGCACCATTCAATATGATCTTCTTTCAGAATCTTCCAAGATTTCAGCCAGAGAACATGGAGAAGAATGCGGTAATATTCGAGCGTGTGAGCCACATGGCTGCAAGGAAAGGATGCACACCATCGCAGCTCGCGCTGGCTTGGGTTCACCACCAGGGAAGAGACGTCTGCCCCATACCTGGAACAACGAAAATCGCCAACTTCAACCAGAATCTGGGAGCGCTGTCGGTGAAGCTCACGCAGAGGAGATGGCCGAGCTCGAGTCCTATGCCGCCATGGATGTCGTCCAAGGCGACCGCTACCACAGCACCTTCCTCAACACCTGGAGAGACTCAGAGACGCCTCCACCGTCGTCTTGGAAAGGCAACTAGATATGTAACGTCCGTACTATTATCTGTGTGTGCAACTAGAGAGTTGAGGTTATGTATATTTCTGTTTTCAAATGTAGCAAATGTGTGGACATCATATTAAATCAAATAAAAGAAATACTTAAAGTATTGATTCACAAAGAAAGTATTTGTCCTTTGAGAAACTATAGAGAATATTTGCAGTTGCCAAAAGGACGAAACATACTCCAAAGTACAGACTCGTCACAAGATACATGATAGATGTATACAACTTTACAATGGAAAAGCTAGATTATGCACTTGACATCTTTTCTACCTACCCAACCATTCCATTGACTTCTAATTACTCTCCTAGCACAAAGACACAGCAGCATCTAAGGTATGCTTGGTTGGGTCTTGATCGGGGCTTGATGACTTGCTCTGAAGATTTGTTACCAAAAAAGTTGGACCATGTTTGGAGCTCTATATCTAGAATTAAAGATGGACTGAGTAAACAGAAATGGGCCTGCACGCTCATCTTGAAGACTAGTCAACAATGGATACATAAAAAAAGGCAACGATTTTGCTTAGAAAAAAAAAAAAATCTAACAGTAGTGTATACTTTCGCCAAGCTAAAACTTCAAATTGCCAGGCAAATCAATTGACTGAGCACAGTAAAAACAATCCTTTCTGTTTATATTTTAACAAGAACATCATTCTGGAAAGGAAAAAGAAATGAAATACAGAGAAATCAAGCAATTATACAGAGTTTTAGTTTTGAAAAACGTATAATAAGCTCATGGAGCATGTTTTTTGGAGCCGATCATGTTCTGTCTCAAGCTCATCTGGTGAACTTTCATTCCCCAAGGGCAAAGGCAGCAGCATCAAAGCTGTCAGAGAGGCCGGTGCCAGTCTTGAAGGTGACCTTCTCCGGTGAGGCCTCTGGGACACAGACCTCGACCACGCTGAGCCAGAGCATCAGCTCCTTGGTCTTGACACCTGTGATCTTCTTCAGCTTGCCTTTCTCCGCGAACGCAGTCACCTCAGAGGCGTAGGACACCGTCTGCTTGATCTTCTTGAAGGTGTGCTCCACCTTCTTCTTCCCCTGCACCAGCCACATGAACCCCGTGTCCTGGTTGTACCCGAACTCCTGGATGTCCTCCATAGGAAGAAGGCCCTTGGGAGGCCCAACTCCTCCAGCAGCTCAACAGACTTCTTCCTGCATGGGGCATCTCCAGTGACGACCGCTGCACTGGCGCGGTGGCTTTCGATGGCCTGAGACGCCATGCTTTGCAAAATGGAGCTCTTAGTAGCCGCAAGAAATAGAATATAGTTGTAAAATTTAGCTGGTTGCTTTCCAGAGTGATGAAGTGCTTGTGTGATCGGAGATGGAGCAACAGCACATATATAGACAGGCAGCTTTGTACAGGGAATCAGTGCAAGACGACTTGCAGTCTTGTTTGACTCTGCTGGCAAAGGGCGTTCAATTGGACAAGGACCATTGTGGTGTGCTTTCTAGTCCGGCGTGCTGAACTGAAAAATTGACGATTTCTCTTTCAGGTCCAGCTGCTGTTAATTATTATGTGCAAATGAATCAATACTTGTCTAAATATTAATTTTAGCTGCTACCAGGGCAGACATTTGTTTGTGAAGAGTGCATAACTTTTGGGCTCGAAGCATATGTGTAATTTTGCTTATTTTCTTCGTTACCTTCTTTGTATCATGAACTTTGTTGTAAGACCTGTTACTTATGATTAATAAAGGCACAGTAGGGGATCAAACCCCTCCTATTTTCCTTCAAAAAACGAAAACTTTTTGGGCTACCATTATCATCCTATTGATGGTGTCATGAACCGGGATCGGGCCAGCCTGGGGCGGGCTAAGCGGGCCTGACGCGATCGCGCGGCAGGCCCACAGGGGGCCAGGGCGCGCAAGGGGGGGTCGGCGCCCTGCCGCCGCCTCCCCTCACCTCAGTGTCCAACTCTGCTACGTCTTCAAGTTAGGATTATCTTAGGCTTTTTGGTGTGTAAAAAGGAATATTCCAATCTATAAGGAAGACCCTTATTAGGAAATAAATAAATATTGCTTGTAAAAGGTATTCCAATCGTATAAGGGAAACCTTATTGAGAGATTGCTTAGATTACAAGTCTCACTAGCCGGACTATATAAGTAGAGGCATGTAATCTCTTTGGGGATAAGCAAGCAATAAAAATAGTTCCTATCTATGTCGCTCTCCAGCTCCACCCGCCCGCCGCCTCCACCCCTGCCCGCGCGCCATCGCCCACGCCGCCGCCGCCCCACACCGCCGCCGCCGCCGCGCCTCCTCCCCCTCCACCACGGCTCCTCCTCTCCTCGCTGCTGCCCGTGCCGCCGCCCGGTCGCCGCCGTCGTCGGGAAACTGCAGCTCCCCACGCCACCTTCACCGCTCCAACGGTCGACGATCACGTGTCAATTCGGCTCAATCTAGCCGGTCTGTGACAATGGCCACTTTGATGTGGATTTTGGAAATTAATGTCAATGGTCAGAAAAATGTTGATCAGTGGAAACGGAAGTTCAGAGAAGAATTCGGCCTGGTTTGTACCAAAGCCAAACCGAGCAGATATATTATCCTTTTAAGTTTATGGAGAGAAGATAGCTATTCTTAGTCAACACCCTTTTTTTGTTCTTCGTACTTTACATTCGTTCATTTAATTGACAAGCCAAAAACAAGGTAGGCGGTTGACCTACTGATCCGGTCAAAAACAAAAACAAAAAAATAGATCGGTCAATATTGTTGGATTTGTTTTGGCATCATTACTTTTGGTAGTCAGATTATAGTTCCAAAAATTTAACATATGCAATGGGAGTTCTCCACTAAGCAATTTCTCGAATTGATCCATGAAAATCTCTTTTAGTATGTTCTAAAAATTCAGATATTTTTAAGGGAATCCAAAGGTATTGGAGTGGAATATGACAATTGGCCGGTTTTTGCCATCTAGTCCGAACTACAAGCTAACAAATGACTGCGACAAAAGATCCAGGTTTTGGTGCGGACTCTGCTTTCATCCTAGCAGAGTTGCAGGACAAAGGTGCTGCTACCGACTCTGCCTGGACCAAAAATAGGAAGGACCACTACTACAAAAGGCCACTAAGAGGGTGCCTGCGTTTTTGATTAGGGCGAGCATACTTTGAGCCGCCCTAATGTATGCGAAAATCCC
The DNA here is from genome assembly GCA_015847255.1 of Hyparrhenia diplandra. Classification (NCBI taxonomy): domain Eukaryota; kingdom Viridiplantae; phylum Streptophyta; class Magnoliopsida; order Poales; family Poaceae; genus Hyparrhenia; species Hyparrhenia diplandra. The sequence continues at coordinate 44,677 of JADLZK010013191.1, read as the reverse complement.
GGGCCGTTGGACGAACCGCCCTAATGACGACACATTAGGGCGGCTCGTGTACCAGCCGCCCCTCCTGGCAGTTATCGTATGGCTCAATCACCGCCACCCCTAATGTGGTCCACAATAGGGGCGGCTTTATATTGAGCCGCCCCTACGTGGGTTGCTTAGAATTTTAAAATGAGGCACTAAAATTAAATTTTCATAAACGACCTCGGTCGGAAAAAACTTCCTAAATATGAAATGTAGATCTCGAAAAGTTATGAAACTTTGTAGTTGACCACTTTTTAGTTCGAAATCATCTAGTCATGCAAAAGTCGTGTTCAAATGTCTCAAATTTGAAATTCAAATTTAAATAAATGACCTCGGACGGAAAAACTTCCTAAATATGAAATGTAGATCTCGAAAAGTTATGAAACTTTGTAGTTGACCACTTTTTAGTTCGAAATCATCTAGTCATGCAAAAGCTGTGTTCAAATGTCTCAAATTTGAAATTCAAATTTCGTAAAAGCGACCTCGGACGGAAAATCTTTCTAAATATGAAATGTAGATCTCGAGAAGTTATGAAACTTTGTAGTTGACCACTTTTTAGTTCGAATCCGTTTAGAGCCTCAAATAGTCAATTTACACTCGGATTTGTATAATATATGAGGACGCTGAATGGGATATGGACACATATAAGTGTGTAGCGTAGTGGAGGAGGGGAGGGTCACGCGTGAGCTCGAGGTCGCGACTTCGAATCTTAGCGCCCGCAATATTTGCAAAAATCCTGAAAAAATCACCATGTGTAGGGGATGTGGGTGGGCTGGCCGGTGGGGTCCTACCCGATTAAAAAAAAATTTTTGTTATTTTTTTTTAAATTTTTGAAAATGCGAAATCTAGGATTCACATTAGGGGCGGCTCAAACAGGAACCGCCCTGATGTGTTCCACATTAGGGGCGGCTCTGTCAACCGCCCCTAATGTGGAAGCACATTAGGGGTGTTTTATTAGGGGCGGCCGGAGGAGCCACCCCTAATGTGCATCTTTAGCCGCCCCGATGTGCCTGTTCTGTAGTAGTGGACACTGTTGGAAATTCAGGGGATATTCTGTCTCCACCTGGAGGCCAAACAAGCAATTATCCTGCAAGATATGCAAGCAGTAAGGCTTTTTTTTTTTTTTTTTTTTTACTTTGAACAGAGACACTTCTGCATACAAAGATCGTTTGTAGTTCAACAGAGAAAATTGTAGTTGCACACATGAGGAGATGCAAGCAGTTAGCTAAGCTGGCTGTAAATTATCCCCAGCTGTGCATACTTCTACCAGAAGAAATTTGGACCGAGTGCAGAGTTTGCTTTGAACAGAGACAGAGCGACTCAAGGTTTGGTCTTTATCATCCTGACCAATGTGAACAGCGTCAGCCAAAAGAAACGTTTTTGGTTATATAAATTAAAAAAAAGAACATATCATTTATTCATTTCTGAGAAGGGGAAAAGGGAATACAAAATATCAGTCAAACAAACAATTATACTCTTTTTTTAGTTTTAGAAACACACAGCTCCTGCTGTATGTTTTTTAGCACAAAACCGAGTGAGGTTTTCGGATGCCCATCATTTTCTGCCTCATTTGGTTGCCCCTTGTTGGCTTATTCCCCAAGCGCAAAGGCAGCGCCATTGAAGCTGTCAGAGAGGCCGGTGCCAGTCTTGAAGGTGACCTTCTCCGGCGATGCCTCTGGGACGTACACCTCAACAACGCTAAGCCAGAGCATCAGCTCCTTGGTCTTGACACCAGTGATCTTGCTCAGCTTGCCCTTCTGGGCGAACGCTGTTACTTCGGCGGCGTAGGACACCGTCTGCTTGATCTTTTTGAAGGTGTGCTCCACCTTCTTCTTCCCCTGCACCAGCCACATGAACCCCGTGTCGCGGTTGTACCCGAACTCCTGGATGTCTTCCATTGGAAGGAGGCCCTTGGGTAGGCCGAGCTCCTCCAGCAGCTCCACGGACTTCTTCCGGCATGCTGCGTCTCCAGTGACGACCTCTGCACCAGCGCGGTGGCTTTTTCGATGGCCTGGGATGCCATGGTTTCCAAATGGAGCTCTGAGTAGAGTGAAGACACAGTGTACTTGTAACTGTAGTTTAGCTGGATGCTTTTGAGAATGATGAAGTGTTTGTATCATGGGAGATGAAACAATAACACATATATAGGCAGGCAGGTTGTACATAGAAGCAGTGCAAAACGACGTACTTGTTTGACTTTGCTGGCAAAGGGCGTTGAACTTGACATGGATCATTGTGGTGTTCTAGTCTGGCGTGCTGAACAGCAAAATGGACCAGTTCTCTCCACGTCCCGGCCGCAATAAACTAATATACGCTAGGTGTTCCTAACACAGACCTTAGTTTGATGCTAAAAAAAAAAAAAACAGACCTTTGTATGTGATGGGCAGATAGCTTTTGGACTACTACTGAAATCTTATTAGTGGCTACCCTGATGACTGGTTTGAGTTTAATGTCCTACAAACAGATCGGTTTATATTATTGTTGGATTTGTTTCAGTATCACTACTTTTTTTTTAGTCAAATTATAGTTCCAGTTGGACCTCAGTGTTGGTGTCTCTAAAAATGAATAGCTATATGCATTGGTCGATGGGGATATTAACATATTCATTTTTCTTAAAAAATTATAGTTCCAAATTTAACATGTGGAGTGGGAGTTCACTTTCATTTTTTATGGAATCCATAAAGTCTTGGCGTTGGGGGATGGAGACAAAAAGCCCCCGCGTCGCTCCTAGGGCCGACTCAGTGGCGCCGCCACCCACCACCGCGCCCCCTTCCTCTGTGTCTCCTCGGCCGGCGTCGCCGCCCCTGCTTGCGGCGGGCGGCGGCGCCATAAAAAGGGGCGGCGTCCATGCACCACCGCCCTCCCTCCCCTCTCCCCTCCCCTGCCCGTCGCCATCTCCGGCGTGTTGCAGCGGTGGTTGGCGGATCCATCCCGGCGGGCCATATCCGTGGTTGGTGACGCCCTACCCCCTCTCCCTTTTGTGCATGGTCGGCGACGGCACAGCCCCGGTCCCCTAGCGGATCGGCTCCTCGGCGATCGGGCGCAGGCGGGGTTGGTTGGAACTAGGCCCGTCAGTCCTAGATTTGGATCCGGCCCTGGCCCGACCCTCCTCATTCGATGGTGGTGGCCAGCCGCATGGGGGAGTGCTGCCATCGCGTCGCCTTCCCCGTGCGGTGGGACCCGCTTTGTCTAACTATAGCTTGGGTGCAAACTCCGGCAGGCACTGCGCCCGGGCGGGCGGTGGTGGTGCCGGTGCAACTCACCTTGTTGAAGGCGTCGCTAGATTGTTGTTAATCCCATGGGCATTCAACAAGCCCCGGGTGAAAAACCTAGCCTGATTCTCTAGGCCGGGCCCGGCGGTGTGCGATTGGCTCATCATCGAAGTTGTTGTTCTTCGGGGCCGGGTGTCCGTCGCGTGTCTCTCTGCTACGCATATCGGAGATGGTGTTCGTTGGGCGTAACAACTTTCGGATGTTGGTTGACAGGCTTTGTATCTGCACCATGTGCCTTGTCTTTGTTGTCTTGGAAGAAGCATCCAGCCTTCAATGGTGGTCGGTGTTGAATGTTTTTAGTACATTTTTCAAGGTCTAACTAACGTGTTTTGGCGGCTTCGTCTTAACGTTGGTGATCATATTCTTGAGGAGTTGACATCAAGGATCAAGCCTGTTTGTCGTATATATAGGACTACTCGAGCCCCTTGTTGGGGATGTAATTTTTCCCGTCATTTTCATTCTTTTATTTCTCTTGTTGTAACAATTTGGCTTGATTCTACCCACGGGTAGATGAAGCCGGATAGTTTCTATCCTTTATCTAAAAAATAAAGTCTTGGCGTTGAATATGAAAAATGGCCACTTTTACCTTACATTCAAAAAAACTTTCTGTGAGGTGGTCATTTTCAATTCAAGTGTCATCTATTGTCACAAATGTGAACTCCGCAAACTAAATGAGTTGTTCTAGAATATGGTGACACTTTTTAAAAGTTTGCATCCTCCTCTTGCTTTAATTGAAGCCTATATATATATATGAGTTTTATTTTCTTTCCCAATTGCTACTAATGGGAAATAATTGGTATTTGTATCTCCTGACATTAACAAGCAATTTTGTAAATGAAAAGCCCCTATTAAGATCAAAATCTTTCTATGCTACATTCAGAGAGGGTCATCCTAACCACAAATAATTTAGCTAAACAAAACTGGCAAGGTAATAAACAATGTTGTTTCTGTCATAAAAATGATATGATACAACTTTTGTTTGTAGATTGCCAGTTTGCATGCCTGATTTGGACCACCATATATGTTGTTTTGGGACTCCTAGACCTCATAATGTGTCCATTATGTCCAGGAGTTGGTTGGATGGGAAAACAAAAAGCTAGCTATAACCTTTGGTTCAATTACACACTAGTTTCGTACATGGTCCATCCTAGAGAAGCCTACTCCATAGGAGGTGGTTATCGCGGCTTCTCAATTCTTGGCATAGGTGGTTCAGGAGTTATTCACCCGGATACATGGGTGGCAGTCTAGTTTACACATTTATAGCCAATAAGGTGCCTTGGCGATGTTTTTTCTGTCATCTATCATTAGATTGGGCTGTGTGTCTTTCAGGCAGAGGCTGCTTTGAGAATTTCAATTTGTTGTGTCATCATGATGTAAAATATTTTTAAAATTAAGAAAACAAACTCCCTTTAAAAACACCTTAATTCCAAAAAGATTTTCACCTTTGCTCTTTGGTACAAAATTAGTTCTCCTTCCCGTTAAGATTGGGCTAAATTTTTATTTAACGTCTTCTTAGTTTGAATTCAACATAATAATAAAGATGTAAAAATCCAGCTTCTTTGTCTATCTGATGCAACTTATAAGCTGTTTTTTCCCTTCTATTTCTTGTATGGGAAGCGCTAGTATTGATTTTTTTTTTAGATAAAGGATATATTTCATACCCGGCTTCATCTACCAACAGGTAGAATCAGGCCAAAAGTTACAAAGAAAGGTAACCAGTGTTTCAGGTAAGACAAAAGTCACCAGACCATATTGGTACAACTAAATAAAAGAAAAAAACTAACGGAAAAATACATCTCTAATGAGGAGCTCGAGATCTTGACAATGACATGAAGCACCGGTATATGCACCAAATGAACCACCGAGATGCCGGCACCATAGCCGACAAACCAAGGATCTTCCAAAACGACGTTTTTCAACAAGAAAATGACATACGACGACGCCATCATCGCCCACCGGAGGCACCGTGTAGGGTTTTCACCGGAGAGATCATCCTGAAAGAGACAACGCCTCCAACGAGGAATGTAGCACCCGCAGCGCCACCGTTGTCGAAACAAGGTAGCATTGCCCGGCGCCGGACCAAAAAGCCATACCGTTACGTCAGCGATCAGAAACACCACCCGACGGATACCCCCGCCGCCTCCTGTCTTTGATTTGGCCACCGCCGATGCCGCCTAGCCCGGTTGCCACCACCGCAGCGGTACAACTTGAAGCCACCTTTATCTGCCATGAAACAGCCGTCGCCCGCATGCCGGCCATTAACCTCCGTCGGTGCACCATCGCCAACCACGTCGACCACGAGGGGCGACAAAGCCCGCCACCATCGGGTCCACCTTGCGCATGCCCGGTCTCTGGTCGGCGCCGCCCGCGGTCACGATAACGACGGTGGATCGGCGACCACGCTCACCACCGCCGCCGCACATCCGGCGCCGCCGTCGAAAAGAACCCTTCCATCCTGCCCGCTGCGCTGCCGCCTTGGCCCCGGCCGCGCCCGCAAAGGGGCGAAGGGGGAACGACGAAACCGCCACCAACGAACCACCTTGCGCCTGCCGGGGTCTCACGGCCGAAGGGCGCGATCCGCCACGACGACGGTAGATCGGTGACCGCTGTCGCCACCGGGCCGCCGTCGCATACATCCGGTGCCCGCCCGATCTGAACCCCTCCATCCTCGCCCGTCTGGCGCCCGCCGCGGCGCGCCCGCCCGCGGTCGTGGTGGCGACTTCTGCCGCGCCCCGCGCGGCGGCGGCGTCGCCTCTCCGGCGAGCTTCCCTACGCCGCCACACCACCGAGAAAACCGGGCCTGCCGCGCCATCATGGCGGCGTGGCCCGGCCCTTGCCGGCTGGCTGCTTTCCGCGGCACGGCGAAAGTAGGTGGGGAAGGGGGCGGCGGCGCTTATTGATCTCAGCGCTAGTATTGATTTTGCGAGCCAAACAATGGTTTTAGTTTATCTCTACAACATAAAAAAACAACAAAAGGAAGACGCCATTTGGTGCGGTAAAAATTTCGCCTCACCTTTCACCCCCTCCATACGATCCCCGCACCTTCTTCCCACGCGTCTCCTCACACATGCAATCTATATTTGGCAACACCCAATCAGCGTCCCTCATGGAAAGTATGCCAATTATATTAGGCAACCACCCAATCTCCTCACACATGCGATTTATATTAGGCAACCACCCAATCTTTTGATCTGTGTCCCTTCTCGTGTCCATGCGGTTTCATTCCCTGCCCGATCTCTACTCCTTACCTCACGACCACCATGCCCACACCTCCCGTGCCCGGCCAAATGCGCTCGCTCCCTTCCGCGTGTGCGCTCCCCCTCACGAGATCCCGCTCACTCCTCCTATTCCTCGTACTGTCGGCGGCATCAAGGCCACCCAAGTTGACTCCACCCACGGACGGACCTGGATCGCGTGCAATACGAAGTCGGGTCCCGGCCGCCGGTGGCTGCATGCAGGGCGTCAAGCCTAAGATTCATGGCGCGGCGGCGATGTAGGTTCGAAATGCACGGTGTCGTGTAATGACCTCCTCCTCTCGCGGCTCAAGGTCCTGGTGCGGGGTTAAATTGGTGGAGGCGGGGAGGACGTGGTTCCACTCTTGAGATGTTGCCCCTCAAATACCTCCTTTTTTTGCGTTGCTGATTTCGACTTTGAGTTAGATTTATGCAATCTATGTTTGGCAATCTATATTTCGCCTCACCTTTCACCCCTCCATGCGATCCCGCACCTTCTTCCCACGCGTCTCCTCACACATGCAATCTATATTTGGCAACACCCAATCAGCGTCCTCATGGAAAGCATGCCAATTATATTAGGCAACCACCCAATCTCCTCACACATGCGATTTATATTAGGCAACCACCCAATCTTTTGATCCTGTGTCCCCTTCTCGTGTCCATGCAGTTTCCTTCCCCGCCCGATCTCTACTCCTTACCTCACGACCACCATGCCCACACCTCCCGTGCCCGGCCAAACGCGCTTGCTCCCTTCCCCGCGTGTGCGCTCCCCTCACGAGATCCCGCTCACTCCTCCTGTTCCTCAAATGCTTGGCGGCTGTTTCGCCGAAAAAATCACTAAGGTGGGATCTCTACGTGTTTTCTGGATCGTAGTACCTAGTACTAAATAAGCGCGGGCGTGCCGAGATACATTCGTATACAAAATAAAGTAAATGTGCAATAAACACAAATTTAGGGAAACATCACTTTATTATTCAGCAGAATTACAAAGTATAATTTCCCACATATATATATTTGCGCCGAGCTCCATCGACAATCGGAGGATTGTGTAGTTTCTGGTTCCCGGGCCTCTAGAGGCCACCAAGTTAATTACATCTGCGGTGTTGGACCGCGAGAACACCTCCCGATTAAGCTATGCCGATGGTCGCCGTTGTCGTCTCCAAATATATGCGAGTTATCTCCAAAGTATATGCAAAAGCACAAGTAAAATGAAAATGGTGCTAGAGCCTCGTCGGGTCTCTAGCGAAGGGGTATCCAGCCTCGCCATGCGGATCCCATAGTGAAGTCAAGGGTGTTCGGCCTCGTCGGTGAAGCAAAGAGCAGGTGTTTCCGCCTCGTTTCGGTCGCGGAAAAGGAAACGTCCCAACCTCGTCGGTCGGGGGAAGAAGGATGACTTCATATGGATCACCGGGCTTGGCGGTGCGGAAGATGGTATGTGAATGTGAGACTTGTGCTCATGTAATGCTTGGGAGATTCCTCCATGTGAAACTTCGAGACGCGTATGCTCAGCGTCAATGTAAATATTTGATAAATTTGGCGAGCAAGTAGACCATGCCCGCATAGGTCGTGCATTGCGCCACGACAATAATCCGTGCGTTGCGCCACGGTTTATTCGCTCGGCCGTGCATTGCGCCACGGCCTTTGTTTATTTGAAGGGGCTGAATATTAATGATCGACAAGCAAGCGGCGACTCTGATCTTCAACAGCCCGGTTGAACTTGACTTATATTATTCTTGCTTCTTACTTTTTGCTTGGCTTTAACTCAAGATGATGACATTGGAGAGCTTTGCACGTTGTATCATGGGCCGCCGAAAGAGCTGATGATGGGCCGTATATCTGCTGATCATGGGTGAGTTGCACCAATACTGGAACTGCCACGTTGCATGCTAACGAATGTACATCGTCGTCGAGCCGCCGGCATGTTGCATACTGATGAATGTACGTCGTCGAGCCGCCGGCCGCCGGTGGTGCATAGCGATCGCCGTCGGGCTGCTGTAAATCATCTTGGACACATCTTGTTCATCTATAACAGAAATTACTCTGCCTCCTTGCCGGGCTGCCACGCTGAACAGGCCAAACGCTCTGGCTGCATCTCTCGTTAGCATCTTGCTTGTCGTGCTTGCTGATCTTGTTGCTTGTATTTGCTGCCTCGGGCTTGCTAGCATCTTGCTTGTTCAACTGCACGTCTATCTTCTTGCGTCGTCGTCGTAGATGAATCTAGGGGCCAATGTCAGCGTGGGTAGAACATCATCTTCAAGATGGCCGCCGGCTTGCTGGGCTGCCGTGCGTGCTGCCCGTAGGTACTGCTGGCCAAACTCCGGCGAGATGCGAGATGCATCTACGTGTATATCCCTGGCCATGCATGTAACACAAATCAACTAATCAAACAAAATACAAGATCTCACCGTAAGCGTGGGCGGCCATGGACGTCGTTGGTGATGAAGTGTCGACGACGGCGGCGAGGTGATGGCGAGGTCGATGGCTGATTCCTCCGGCGTCGAGGTGGTCGCGAAGGGCGAGGCGGCGGCGCTGGTGTGCGTGCAGATGAGGTGCAGGTGTAAGACTTGTGTGCGTAGGCGAATGCCGAGCTCAATGAATGGGATGAATGAACGGGGTCCCTGCCCGTCGAATGACCGGCTGTTTATATAGTGGGGGCTGGACCAGGCATCAACCCCTTGGCCAAGCTAACGTAACGATCTTAACGAATGGCATATTCGCTGGTGTATATCCGTATATCGACCAGAGTTTTAGATGTTTACGAGCTCTTGCCATGCAAGACAACGAATGCCTCCTTGCCGTGCAAGCCATCGAGTGCATATCTGGGAGATGGGCATACACGTATCTTTTCTTGGCCGACATATACATGCATCTGAGTCGCTGAACCATGGGCCTAGCAAAAGAGTCTGGTTGCCTTACGCGAGAATGCGTGACAGATATTTGAATATCTGGTGTAGATATAGATGCACACGTTCGACCGTTTACAACAAACATATATTTGCTCATTATTGCTATATATTCGCCAACGGTATATGAATGATTCCTGGCCGGAACTTCTCGCCAGCTCGGCCACGTACGTGCATATTAGCTTGCTAATTTCATCCATGTACGTATTTTATTTAACCAGCCAAATAGCTTTGCTTACATGTAATCATGGGCCAAAAATACATGGCCATCTCGAATAATATCTAATTGTATATGGGCTTTGAAATATTAAGCCACACGTAAAATAATTGTTTGGCGAAGTTGACTGAATTATTTTATTCCGTCTAATAATATCGTAATATAGCTTAATTGACATTAAAATAATGCCAAAATCTCATCTTACAAATGCCCCCACCAAGTAGAGTTCTTGTGAGGAAGGAACATGGACTCGACTTGGTGCAATGAGATAAAGATGGAAATTTCATCAGGCCTATAATGCTTAGGCCAGAAGATATATTGTGAGGCCCTTATTGTGAAACAAGGGAAGGACCATGCTGAGAAATTTGTAGAATTGTGGAAAGTCAATGAATTCATTGACTTAATTCCCACGGCGTATAATGATATAACCAAATCTTTAACTCAAGTGGGGGCAAGATTGCCCGCAATGATCGAATTTGGAGTGATGAGGAGAAGCAGCTCTTGATATCGTTTTGTCGGTCTTGTTCCTAAAGACTCGATTAGCATATCTCATCAACAATTTGCTTAGGTGGCAACTTATTAGTGACATTTTTGATGAGTAGCTTTGAATTCATGCCCCCAGTGCGTCATGAGCCTTGTAAGATGCCAACATCTGAGAGACATTTGTTTGAATCAAATACAAGATCGAGTCCCCTTATTACATCATCTCCTTTTGTGGGCAGATCAGAGGCCCATCGTCATGGTGTCTTACACAATGCTAAAATAATATGCCTTCTAGTGTCATTAACTTCTGTTATTTGGCACATCTCAGCCAACACATGTAGGTGGCAAAACAAAATTGCCTATCTGATGAATCAATAGCTGCATAATAATGCATTTGATTTGGCCAATGAAAGGCTCTATGATTTTGGAATAATAAACTATGGTTGCCCCTTGTGTTGATCAACCCGTGAGAGGAGAGAGACAATGATATAATCATCTTCTTTGACCCAAATTTTTTTCTTGTAACACATGTATGATCATACACAAAATTTGAATTTGGCGATAGGTTGCTGTTTTTTTGAGAAAGAAACGCCCTCAGCTTTGAAGAAGCTGGGTCTCCTTCATACTGCCGGCAAGAAGCACCGTGAAGCTCTGATCAATGTGATAAAGCAGTATGACGAGAGGGTTGTGGAGCTCTGAGCCCTTATTACAGCAGAAGAGAAGTGTCGCACAAAGAAATCACTGGAGTTGAAACAAGCAAATGCTTTCCTTGACTTAGTCTCTATGGCGCAAGACAACATTATTGATTTGTCGTATCAGGTTAAGCAGAAGATCGCCCGTTATGGTCACGGTTCGGGCAACCAAAAGAGAGTCCCTGATAAATTTTCTTCGGTCTTCTTCTTGAAGACGCCGTGTCTTGTTAGGTGTTTTTTGTTTAGGGAGGTACAATCGGTGCCCAGCATCATTAATCAAACCCTTGCTCCCAATCGGTAGGGCTTGTTAGGATATGAAGGTGCAATCGGCACCTAGTGTCGTGGTTGGCCTTACGCCCCCAGTGTTTTGAGTCATCGCCAAAGAATAAAGTTGAGCCTTAACTCACATCATGTATGCATTTCCTTTTATACTGCCTTTACTCCTTTCTTTTAGCCGTGGTGGAGCATGGCACCAAAGAATAGCCGCATTATATGTTGGGCCTGATGACAAGCATCGGATCGACTCAAATATACTGTCCAGCTTTGGACATAATACTTTTTTAGTAATCCCAAAACTCCGATGTATGTACGGTGCACCACATACGGGACCATAAAAATTCTCCATCACGTGACCAAAGATTATAATATTTTTTTACTTTCACTTACCACCCGGGCAATGTAATCATCTCGCCCGTGCAAGAAAACAAAAACAAAAAAACGAGGCGAAAGACCATACCCCTTGATAACAAAGTTGCATATGGCGTAAGTCCATACCATTCGCAACTCTGGCGAGGCTATAACCACCTCAGATGTGCCTTATAGGATTGCTTTGTTCGGCGAAAAGACCATACCGTGGAAGAATTCCTGCAACCATCTTCGTGGACGTAAGTCCGTATCACAAATAGAGATCACAAGGTAGATGCCACGATCATAGCGAAAGTCCATGCTTATGATCGAGCACATCTTAGATGTGTTGCGGCCGTCATGCTGCACGGCGCCAGCCAATACATCTTTTGTGTGGCGAAAAGTACGTACCACTTCCCAAAGAGAAATCAATTCTATTGCGATCGTTTTGACACGATGCTAGCCAATAGAACTTATGTGACAAAGTACATGTCACTTCTCCATGAGAATTTTATCAATCTTATTGCGACCGTTTAAAACAGCTACGGCGCCCGACCAATAAAATTGAAGGGTTTCACGAATCCGTGGAACCGCTATGGTATACTTCTGCTCCCATAAAGTAAGCAATCCTTTTCGCATTCATGGCGAAATAAGCTGTATAGTGATTGATCAGGTGTTGGGTAAAAGGGGAATTTTTATTAAAAAAAATGTCGACTTCCCTTTTATTGATAAGCTATATGGTGGCGACTGCTAACAAGTCTGCGAGAGCTCAATCTCCGAGATGCCTTGTTCGTTGCACGTGTTCGTGTATAAAGATGACATGTAGTCGACGTTCCCGAAGCAATAGAGACTTCTTCAAATCGTCACATCGGTCCAAACTAAGTTGTCAGCCCGGACTCCTCAAGAGACATTAGGTGTGGCTGAGATGGAATTGTTTTATGGGTATAAGGCTCTAGATGTATGCCTCACTTTTTTTTTTTTGAGGGTGGTGGAAGGTACTCACTCTCCGGCGCAACTGGGGCGTTCCATTGATTGACTTGAACTTGATTCATAGCTTTTTGTTTTGCTATGTTGTAGACTTTGGATTGTCCATTTACTTGATTGGACTTTTTTTTTTGTTGACTTGAGTCTTGAGACTTGATTGGAGCGTCCTTCAAGACCTTCGAGATCATACCTTCCACGCTTTGTGAGACTAGACCTCGCGGGCATCATTTTTTTAAGTCCCTTGTTGAAAATGTTGGGGTGGCAAGAAGCTGCACACTTTGCCACAACTTTTGTTGGGGAGGTAGCCCTCTCATGCTCTTTTCCTATAGTTTTCCCCATATGTGGATGTCTCCGCTGGATGAAGCAAGAGGAAGTACGGGGCGTACAAACTTAGACGACTTCTGGTTTGAGTCAAATTAGCCTCTCTTGTTCGGTCCCACACACATAGCATGTACCTTATGTGCATTGTGTTGGTTGAATCATCAATTGACGAGCTCTCAAGCACCGCGAATCTTAAGTCACCAAACTTACCGATGTTGGGGGAAGCCTTTTGATATGGGTGATTTAACACCGGTTTAGAACACACTAAGAAGTAGCTATGTGTACCACCTTTCATTTGATCTATCAAAGGTGGATTATAGCTTTCTTTAGCATGCATTTTTTTAAAAGATTTTTTTTTTTAAGACATCGGCCATTAACAATAGGCATTGGCCGAATCCTCCCCGATCAATCAATTGATGGGCACCATCATCGTAGACTTGCTCTACGGCATAGGGCCCTTCACATTTTGGGCAAACTTTTCCCTTACTTTTGGTCATGGTAATGGGTCATAGGAGCACTAGTGCTAGGTCTCCTTTCTTGAAGACTCACGACTTCTTGAGTTTGTCTATGCTCGGGTAATGTTGCGGTGATAGAACTTCAAAGTGTGTAACGATTGAGGCGGCGCTCTTCATGCAAGTTGAGCTCTTTGAATCAAAAGTTGATCTTGTTTATCTTGGGTAAGTTGATTGTGGATGGCAACTTCTAATACCAAAATCTTCACTTCTAGGGTCAACACAACTTTTGTGCCCAACACAAGAGAGTAAGGAGTCGACTAGATGGCCATTCAGATTACGACACAATATGCCCGTGGTGCTTCGAACAAGTGATCTTGTCAATCAGGCTTGTGCTTTGTAACTATCTTTTTTAGAATCACAACAAGTGTCGAAGGCCTTCGCTAGGCCCTTACATTTATTGGAGTAATTCCACTCGATCTTGTATTTGTTGAGGAGTTTGTCTACCTTTTGTTGACATTAAAGTTTTCCATCATCATAATTTTTTTTTTTGGGGCACACCACAGTAATAGCTTTTGATGTGGCACTCGAGGAACTTGACATTGTGTCATAGTTGAACTCTCCCTTAGTTGGGGTTGTTTTAGCCCATCTGGAGAATTAATCAATATTCTAGGCACCACAAAGACCATGCAGGTACCATAGGATGGAGGGGTCGCTTGTAGTCCCTAGGTGTTGGCCACTATTAAAGACCATGCCGGAATGCCATCGGCGAAGAGATGAGACAGGATGTATGATGTACATCCTAGAATTGTCAATGTAGATACAAGGTGGGTATTATGCTACCCACAATGTTGTCAATATAAAAGGTGATGTTGGAAGACCATCAACATCATTGGAGACAAGGAAGGCATTGTGATGCCCCCAGTGGTTTGTTGTAGAAGGCGATGCCGAAAAACCATTGACACCATGTGGATTGGGAAATGGTGCTGCCCAATATTGTTGACGTGGAGGTGATGCCGGAAGACCATCGACATCTTCAAAGAGCGGGGAGGTATGGCGCTGCCCCCGGTGTTGATGTAGATTAAGATGACAGGATGTCTTCCCTATGTTTGTAGTCACGGAAGATGACTTCGGGTCGGTTTGTAGGTAGTCCCAACGGCAAGCAAGATCGACGTAGCAGCTGTAGTCTTTACATTCTTTGGGCATGAGGGTTGCGCTCATGAAGGTTGGTCATGGCTTGTAGCACTCCCAAAATTTATTTGAATCAACTTAATGGTGTGGTGTAACTTGCTCAAGGGGTACGGGATTCATTGAATACTTCCCCAATGTAGTAACAACATCGACATACATGGATGAATAGAAAAGTCTTCGTCCCCTAAGACCATGTTCAACCTTGGCGACAATCTTCTTTATTCTCCATTACTTGTGTGGCTTTTGTAGCTTTATTTCCCACTTGTTGGGAAGGAGGTGAGCGTGAGCCGTCCACAAAGATCATAAGAGACTTTGGTCTAGCATAGGGCGCTTGACTCAAACAAATTAGAATGAGGGCCCTCTTATAAGAAGGACCTTTGCGTGATTTTGGAAGTATGCCTTAGAATTTGTTGGGGTTGAACGTGTTCTACCGCCCGAAGAAAAGAAAAGAAGAATTATTGTAGTGTAGATGAGGTTCCATATCCACAAATGTGTTTGTTTGCTCCATAGGTGCATTCGACAAAGGAACAACAACATTAGCTCATAGGAGACTCCCATATTTAATATCTAGGGTTCAATAAAATGAACTCCTTTGCTAGGAGGATGCAATTAAATGCTTCACATTTCTTCTAACAAAGATGTTGCATGGAGTAATATGTTAACAAAATAGAGGGCAACATTGAGTGGCCAAGCTTTTTTTACTCCTTGGAGCGAGATACCATAGCTCTTGTGCTTCTCTAGGGTGCTTTTGTGTGGCAACCCTAGCTTTATAACAACTACACTTCATCATTTTTGAGGGTTGCCTGGAGGTATCCCTAGGTGTTGAGCTTGTATAGGGGCACTTTTGGGTGGCTGCCCCCTTCGCTGGTGTAGAACGTGATGCTGAAAAAAACACAGTGTTGAGCGGACCACAGTCTGTATAACACTGGCCTCGATGTTGTTCATGTTGAACACAACGCTGGAAGAATGACAACATCGTTGGGCATGGGGGAGGGAGACTGTCATGCCGCCCTCGGTGTGCTTGATGTCGAAGGTGACACAAGAAGGACATCAACATCTTATAGGTGATCACCAAAGAGCTATGTTGTTGCCTTCGGTGCTAAAGTAGTAGAAGGTGATGCCAGAAAACCGATGACATCTTGTGATTAGAGAACAGATGTTGCTCCCGCGTTGCCAATAAAGCGTATGATGTGGGGCAAATATCGTCATTGAGAGAACTGGTGAGCTATGTCGGTGTTGCCCCCAATGTTGGCATAGGAAGGTGATGCCTCGCTGCCTGAAAATCAATGGGATATCATCAGTCCGACCGGGGAGGCGTCATGATGCTCCATGTTTTATCGATGTAGAACATAGCGATGTCAAAGACTGTCCGAGTCATGGGATCGGGACATTGTGGTTCAAATGAGAGCCTTCAATGTATTGTACTTCATTATCTTTTCAGGGGTTCCATGGAGAAGCCCCCCAGTTATAGGGCTTGTATAGGGCTGACTTGATTAAATCATCAAGTGGTTGCGCTGAACTTTAAAAGAGATCAACAACCCAACTTCATCATCTTTTGAGGGCTTCCTTGGAGGCGACTTGCCCCTGGCTATGGGTATAGGGAGACTTGCCCCTAGCTTTAGATGAGAAATTCTAGAAAAATTTGAGTGGCTCAGTCATGTCCATGCTACTTCACCGAGTCATGTGTGTAGTTTGCTTGTCAGCATGAGCAACTTTAGCATGTGGTGCTTCGCATTCTTCGCGCATCATGGCTATCTCATCTCTTGGCCCTCACCTGTACTTGAATTAGGCCAACATTTGAAGCTAAGGTCTTGCTTCTTTGTTGTTCTAGAATCATATGAGCTTGCCCCCAGTGTTTTAGGTAGAACAAGCTCCATGTATGTTGAGAAGCGTATGTGATCTTCAATGAAAATATTTGTCGCCTTTTGGACTATTGGACAAACGTGAGCAGTATATGCATCCTTCTTGGTCCTTGGCATGTCATTGGGTAAACTTGACACTTGTCTTTGTCTAAACCCTTTGCATAAGTGCCAACAAAAGTTCTTTTGGGCAATGATGAATGGAAGTTTTGCAAGTGCCGCTCTACTTGCCTAAGGGGTTACGTAGTGTATGTCTTCATGCCGGGCACTGTTTTCAGGCTCTTATTGGTCATTGTCGAGGCCAAGATGTAGCCCAACATTTATGATGCTTGACTCAACCAAGGGGCTATGACCTTCCCTTGTTTTTATCACCAACATTAAAAAGGGGCATCACCAAAAGCAGTGTGATTATGACACCTAATTGCTTGTTCGCATGTGACTTGCTATGTAGACCCACGAGAGAAGTGCTTCTCATGCAGGTGATGCCAATAGAGCTTCTCGATGATATCCTCACGAATCACGGACGTAGCACTTTTCTTTAAGGATGATGTCCCATTATTGGGTGAACGATAATTAGGTGTGGCCCAAGTACTTAGCTAGCCATTCTCCACAAATTTATCTCAAGTAGTGTGGAATTATGTTTGCACCTGGAGCTTGACTTCTTCAATTGTCAATATTGCTGACTTGGGCTTCTTGATGAAATCCATGGAGAAGAAATCTTGAGGATGAGTCATGTCCTCCATCGTGGAAGAGCACATATATAATCAAGGGTGTGTCGTCCTGATCAGATGGCAACAACTTGCAAGCTTCTTTCGCACTTCATTGTTTGGGCATATAAATTGTATAGCCACAAATGGATGCTAGGACATGCAAAAACATCCCTAAGTTCATCACGTGAGGGATGGTCGAGGGCTATAAATAGAGGCAACATTGCAAGGATGCCCCACTTAGCCTCTCTTAAGAATGCTTATCAGCACGACAATGTTTAGCACACATGTGGAGATCTCAGCAGACGACTTTTAAATGACCATCGAGCATAGCAAAGATGGGAGGAGAACCATGTCCCACCGGGCGTTAATTTGTTTCACCAGAAAAATCACTAAGGCGGGATCTCTCTGTGTTTTACGGATCGTAGTACCTAGTACTAAATAAGCGCAGGCGTGCCAGTATACATTCGTATACAAAATAAAGTAAATGTGCAATAAACACAAATTTAGGGAAACATCACTTTATTATTCATCAGAGAATTACAAAGTACAATTTCCCACATATATATATTTTGCGCCGAGCTCCATCCGACAATCAGAGGATTGTGTAGTTTCGGTTCCCGGGGCCTCTAGAGGCCACCGCTTAATTACATCGCGGTGTTGGACCGCAGAACACCTCCGATTAAGCTATGCCGATGGTCGCCGTTGTCGCCTCCAAATATATGCAGAGTTGTCTCCAAAGTATATGCAAAAGCACAAGTAAAATGAAAATGGTGCTAGAGCCTCGCCGGGTCTCTAGCGAAAGGGTATCCAGCCTCGCCATGCGGATCCCATAGTGAAGTCAAGGGTGTTCGCCTCGCCGGGTCGCGAACAGGTGTTTCCGGCCTCGCCGGGTCGCGAAAAAGGAAACGTCCCAACCTCGCCGGTCGGGGGAAGAAGGATGACTTCATATGGATCACCGGGCTTGGCGGTGCGGAAGATGGTATGTGAATGTGAGACTTGTGCTCATGTAATGCTTGGGAGATTCCTCCATGTGAAACTTCGAGACGCGTATGCTCAGCGTCAATGTAAATATTTGATAAATTTGGCGAGCAAGTAGACCATGCCCGCATAGGTCGTGCATTGCGCCACGACAATAATCCGTGCGTTGCGCCACGGTTTTTCGCTTCGGCCGTGCATTGCGCCACGGCCTTTGTTTATTTGAAGGGGCTGAATATTAATGATCGACAAGCAAGCGGTGACTCTGATCTTCAACAGCCCGGTTGAACTTGACTTATATTATTCTTGCTTCTTACTTTGCTTGGCTTTAACTCAAGATGATGACATTGGAGAGCTTTGCACGTTGTATCATGGGCCGCCGAAAGAGCTGATGATGGGCCGTATATCTGCTGATCATGGGTGAGTTGCATCAATACTGGAACTGCCACGTTGCATGCTAACGAATGTACATCGTCGTCGAGCCGCCGGCATGTTGCATACTGATGAATGTACGTCGTCGAGCCGCCGGCCGCCGGTGGTGCATAGCGATCGCCGTCGGGCTGCTGTAAATCATCTTGTACACATCTTGTTCATCTATAACAGAAATTACTCTGCCTCCTTGCCGGGCTGCCACGCTGAACAGGCCAAACGCTCTGGCTGCATCTCTCGTTAGCATCTTGCTTGTCGTGCTTGCTGATCTTGTTGCTTGTATTTGCTGCCTCGGGCTTGCTAGCATCTTGCTTGTTCAACTGCACGTCTATCTTCTTGCGTCGTCGTCGTAGATGAATCTAGGGGCCAATGTCAGCGTGGGTAGAACATCATCTTCAAGATGGCCGCCGGCTTGCTGGGCTGCCGTGCGTGCTGCCCGTAGGTACTGCTGGCCAAACTCCGGCGAGATGCGAGATGCATCTACGTGTATATCCCTGGCCATGCATGTAACACAAATCAACTAATCAAACAAAATACAAGATCTCACCGTAAGCGTGGGCGGCCATGGACGTCGTTGGTGATGAAGTGTCGACGACGGCGGCGAGGTGATGGCGAGGTCGATGGCTGATTCCTCCGGCGTCGAGGTGGTCGCGAAGGGCGAGGCGGCGGCGCTGGTGTGCGTGCAGATGAGGTGCAGGTGTAAGACTTGTGTGCGTAGGCGAATGCCGAGCTCAATGAATGGGATGAATGAACGGGGTCCCTGCCCGTCGAATGACCGGCTGTTTATATAGTGGGGGGCTGGACCAGGCATCAACCCCTTGGCCAAGCTAACGTAACGATCTTAACGAATGGCATATTCGCTGGTGTATATCCGTATATCGACCAGAGTTTTAGATGTTTACGAGCTCTTGCCATGCAAGACAACGAATGCCTCCTTGCCGTGCAAGCCATCGAGTGCATATCTGGGAGATGGGCATACACGTATCTTTTTCTTGGCCGACATATACATGCATCTGAGTCGCTGAACCATGGGCCTAGCAAAAGAGTCTGGTTGCCTTACGCGAGAATGCGTGACAGATATTTGAATATCTGGTGTAGATATAGATGCACACGTTCGACCGTTTACAACAAACATATATTTGCTCATTATTGCTATATATTCGCCAACGGTATATGAATGATTCCTGGCCGGAACTTCTCGCCAGCTCGGCCACGTACGTGCATATTAGCTTGCTAATTTCATCCATGTACGTATTTTATTTTAACCAGCCAAATAGCTTTGCTTACATGTAATCATGGGCCAAAAATACATGGCCATCTCGAATAATATCTAATTGTATATGGGCTTTGAAATATTAAGCCACACGTAAAATAATTGTTTGGCGAAGTTGACTGAATTATTTTATTCCGTCTAATAATATCGTAATATAGCTTAATTGACATTAAAATAATGCCAAAATCTCATCTTACAGCGGCATCAAGGCCACCCAAGTTGACTCCACCCACGGACGGACCTGGATCGCGTGCAATACGAAGTCGGTCCTGGCCGCTGGTGGCTGCATGCAGGACGTCAAGCCTAAGATTCATGGCGCGGCGACGATGTAGGTTCGAAATGCACGGTGTCGGTAATGACCTCCTCCTCTGCGGCTCAAGGTCCTGGTGCGGGGTTAAATTGGTGGAGGCAGGAGGACGTGGTTCCACTCTTGAGATGTTGCCCCTCAAATACCTCCTTTTTGCGTTGCTGATTTCGACTTTGAGTTAGATTTACGACTTCTGCATTTGCTTGTTAGATTACTATCTTCAAACATTGGCTTCATGTTGCATATTTCGTCCATCTCGGATGCTGACAAAACTGTGTGTTGCGAGTTGCATGTCCTGTGTTTGATATAATGCCCATGCGAGACGATATGACCAACGCTTACTATCCTTTCGTTCATCAAAAGTTTGCTTGCAGCACTCATTTGTTTGTTGATTGGATTTGAGATTTGTATCTTCCGTTGATTAAAGAACAAGTTCATGTTATTTTTAATGTTATCTTTCAAACACACCATAAAATATTTGTCCATAGTGAACTATTTCCTACTCCTCTCAAATACTAAGTCACTGAAGAAACAGCCAACAGCGGCTCATGAGGTGGTCTGCGGAGTATAGTGAATTTAATAGAGGGAATACCAAATGGCTCTTTCCAGTCAGTGTGTTTGCAAATCATGAGGTGGTTTTGCGGAGCATAGTGAATTTGCTTTAATCAGAAACAATTGAATTTTGAACTCACCAGGACAATTTAACAAAAATAGAGGCTGTGCCAAAGCTAGGTAGAACACTGCCCTGGTTTCCGAGTCCTAGACTTAAAATGCAATTCACAGCAGTTGCTCATAAAATATAATGTTGAACAGCAGTTGGTGATTAGCAAAAGTGAAAAATATCTGAGACAATTAACTTTAGAAGATATTTGTTTGGCTTACAAATTTTGTAGCTCAGTCCCATTTGCAGGCTATTAGATTTAAGGATGACTTGAAATCATCCTTTTTGTGTATGGTTAGATGCTTTCAGTTAATTCCTCTATATGTATCTATGAACTTTTTAAATTAATGAAATCCTAACTGTGGGGGAACACCCCCACAGTCTTTTTCGTCAAAAATAAAAATTACCTTTAGAAGACAAAGTAACTGAGGCAATTGTTGTTGGCAAACAACGCATTGTGTTTGCTTACTTCCTCTTTTTTTTGTTTCTTATTAATACTTCTAGGTTTTGGTCGGAGACAAAGAAATCAGCTGGTGCCATTGTGAAAGCCGGTTCAATTAACAATACTCTGCTCGTAAAGGTATCATTCCCTTATTTCCTACATTTGTTTAACCAGTCCAGGATAACCACTCCACGAAAGATTACATGAAAAATCATTCCCCTACAAAAACCAGAAGGCTACATGAAAATTGAGGTGTTCTCTTCTGGGCTTCTTAACCGGTCCATGTTATCATTGTATTTTGTCGTATTGTTTTTGAAAAAATAGTACGACTTTCTTCTAGATGCCTTCCTCTATGTGAAGACTATTTGCAACAATATACACGGTGATGTTATATACACAATACATGCAAAATGTAAAATCATTTGTATATGTGCGGTGTAATACGATTGGATTAAATGTCACTTTAATATCATTGTTTAATTTTACAGTATTGTTACCTTATCATGTGATCCATGTGTTTTTTATATAAAATTTTGTTATCCCGTAGCAACGCACGGGCATTTAACTAGTATTTAATAAAGAACATCATTATTTAGAGAAACGGAAATGAAGAAACAAAATACAGAGCCACAAGAAATTATACACCATGGAGCATGGTTTTAAACATTAAGCCGGCCGAGGCATTGAATTAGCAGAGCCACACAATGTTTTGGTTTATGTTTGATAATATAGAATAATATTATTCCGAGAAAGGGAAAGGGAGAAAATAATGCAGATCCAACAAGCAATTATACTGATCACGCAGCAAGGTTTTTAGCATTAAGCCGGGTGAGGATTTGACGTGCTCCGAATTTTCTGTCTCATCTCATTTGGTGATCCTTCATTCCCCAAGCGCAAAGGCAGCGGCATCGAAGGTTTTGGTGATGCCGGCGCCGGACTTGAAGGTGACCTTCTCCGGCAAGGCCTCTAGGACGTACACCTCAACGATGCTAAGCCAGAGCATCAACTCCTTGGTCTTGACGCCAGTGATCTTTGTTATCTTGCCCTTCTCGACGAACGCCGTGACATTGGCATCATACGACACCTTCTGCTTGATTTTCTTGAAGGTATGCTCCACCTTCTTTCCCTGCACGAACCAAATGAAGCCCGAGTCACGGTTGTACCCGAACTCCTTGATGTCCTCCAGTGGAAGAAGGCCCTTGGGGATGCCGAGCTCCTCCAGCAGCTCCACGGACTTCTTCCTGCACGCGGCGTCTCCGGTGATGACCTCTGCACCAGCGCGGTGGCTCTCAATGGCCTGGGATGCCATTATTGTTTCTTAGCTATTTGAATTTACAAATGGAGCTGTGAGTAGCGGCAATGAAGAGATTGTAGCTGCAAAATGTAGCTGGTAGGTTTTAATAGTGATGAAGTGGTTTTGATGGGAGATGGAGCAACAGCGCATATATATAGACAGGCAGCTTGTACAGACAGAGAACAAGCAGTGCAAGACGACGTGCACTCTTGTAAGACGGCGTATGCTTTCTCGTCCGGCGTTCTGATGTACTTCTAATAAGCTAGGATTGTCGACCAGCTGCAACAAATCGACCAGATAGGATTGTCGAGTATCCTAATCAGCTAAATTCTCCACTGAACTTTTTAATACTCCCTCCGTTCCAAATTGTAGTTCACTTTAGCTTTTCTAGATGCATTGATTTTTTGCTATGCACCTAGTTAACTAGGTGCATAGCAAAATCAATGCATCTAGAAAAGCTAAAGTGAACTACAATTTGGAACGGAGGGAGTACTCATCTAACTGGATTCTAGGCAGGAGCATGGGTTGTTAGTTGATTAACTAGTCATAAAGAATTAGTTTGATCAGCAATGTTCCATCCCTCTGATGTACTTCTAAGCAAAATGCACGGAACTTTGTCTAAGAACTAATGCCGATGGGAGCTCATGGTGTGTTTAACTGCATTATTGTAACCGATCCGGTGGTTGTCAGCAAGATAGAGGCATATATTGCGATCAGCTAGACAGAAAAATAAAGCTATTTTTTATATGACAAAAAATATACAGTATTAGTTATTATACTAAGCACGCATATTGTTATCCGGCTGGCCTACGTCTCTCGGAACGTGTCTTCCACGTTCAGAGATGAGTTATGCTACGTCATGTTTGGAGTTCTGATCCTCTTTGGAGATCCAGTCCTCTGTGAGCCGAGATGCCAAACGCAAAACATCATTATTTTAACGTACACTACTACACAACTGATTTTATACAGCGTTTGGAAATCATTTTCCGTGGCGGTTATATTGAAAACCGCCACGGTTAATAGCTCAATTAACCATGACGGTTTTTTTATAATTTACCGTAGTGGTTTTAATAACTGCCACGGAAAAAACCAGCCGGCCCAAACAGCCCAGAAAGAAGCCCAATATCAATCTGAAATCGGGCTCGTATATATAGAGAGGGGGGAGTCTAGGGTTTCCCCAGCCTCTCGCGATCAATCACTCTCCTCTCTCTCTCTCTCACTAGACACTCTCTCGAACCATCTCACCGGACACAACTCCCTCTCTCTCCACCGACGGCGACGTGGCTCCTCCCCAGCCCGGTTCCTCCACCGGCGGCGGACCACGGCGGTGCGCGGGAGCTCCGCAGCGGGGCGGGGAGGAGGGAGGGCGGGGCGAGGTGGTGGCCGCGTCGATCCCCTCTGGCGTGGGCGGATCCCGGCGGCGTAGCTCCTCTTGGCGGCGGCGGATCCGGCGGTGGCGAGGTTCTCCAGCCCGGCGCAGCTTCTCCGGCGGCACAGCTCCTCCCCGGTGGTGGTGGATCTCGGCGGTGGCAACCTTCTCCGGCGGCGCAGCTCCTCCGGCGGTTGCCGATCTAGGCGGTGGCGCAGCTCCTCCCGGCGGTGGCGAGATCTGGCGGCGCGGTTCCTCTGCGTCGTTGTCCGACCCGGCGGCGCGGATCCTCTCATCGGTGGCGCGGATCCTCCGCCTTGCAGCTCCTCCCGGCTGTGTCGGATCCCCGCGGTGGGGCGCCTCCTCCGGGCGACTAGATCCTCCACTGACCGCCCCCCGGATCCGGGTGGCGGCACGGCTTAGTAGATCTGGGCCTGTTTGGGCCTGATGCGGATTTTTCTTTTGAGTAAAATCCACCGTGGGTCCTTAAACTTGTCATGAGGTCTCATCCGGGTCCATGTGTTTAGGAAACTAGGAAAACAAGTCCACGAACTTGTCACGAGGTCTCATCGGGTCCAAAACCGGGTTTGGTAGGCGGTTTTGCTACAAAGGTAAGTGGTTTTTGTCTTTTCTGATAAAACCACTTCATCATGAAAGCAAAACCGCCTACCAAACCCGGTTTTGGACTCGATGAGACCTCGTGATTTCAGGGACCTATTTTCCTAATTTCCTAAGTACATGGACCTGATGAGACCTCATGACAAGTTTAAGGACCTAACTGAATTTTACTCTTTTTTTTTTCTTTTTTTTTTTTACATTAACCGTGGCGGTTTTTTTACAATGGCGGTTTTTGCCATCAAAATAACCCGTTACTTGTTAATCCGTCGATTTTCCGTGACCCTAGCTGCGTGGCGGTTGCAAGGGCGGTGGCGGCGAGGCTCGCCTTCCGCCCCCATATCTTTTACGTTCCTGCGTGCATTCTTTTGAGGACAGCCCCACCCACGATTCTTGTGGTTGGAGTGTGGTTCCGATGGCGGGGAGTGCAGATCCGATGGCGGGGAGTGCAGATCCGATGGCGGGAGGGCGGATCCGGTGGCTAGGAGAGTGGTAGCGGGAATGGCGAAGGCGGCCGTGCTGGTTCGTGGAATGGCGGACTGCGGTGGTATTTCGGCCAGCCATGACCGGATCTGGCGTCCCTTGGCTAAAGTGGCCCACTAGCGCGTGGATCCGTGGTCTAGTGGTTGGAGGCAGCCTGCGGTTGCATGGTGGTGTGATGGCGGGGTGGTGGTGCAGCGCCAGCCCGGCGTTGACGCGGACTTCTCCGGTGGCCAGCGGCGTTATCGATGGCTCCACGCGTGTGGTGGCGACCAGCACATCCTTCTGTCCAAGCATGGTTGCTTCAACGCCCGGCGATGCTGCTCGACGGCGGTCGGATCTACGGAGGTGAGGACGGGCCATGACAAAGTCACATGGCTGCTGGCGGCGTTAGTCAGCAGCGGGGCGGCTGGTGCCATTCAGTCGGCGGTGGTCGGAGCTACTCGCTTTCGAAGACGGTGGCTGCCGACATCGACGACGACAGGTGGCTAGGTCGGACAGGGAGGTGGCTGTCGCAGAAGACAAATCGTAGCCAATGTAAGATTGTGCTCGGTTAGTCTACTATGGTGGCGAACGTTGTAGCGACGAAGTTAGAGAACTAGTTGAGGGCTCAAAATTGTGGTGTTAAAGACAGAGAAAGGCGGTCAGAAGGAACAATTTGACGGTCTCACATCTGTTGGTTGTGGTCCACGAATTTGGTTAGAATTTCATTGTGGGAGGCGCCCACGAAATTGGTAGAGAGGCCGTGGGAGGTGATGGACAACAGTTGAGTTATCTGAGATGACCTGCGTGAGGCGGCTATTTTCGCACGAAGTGTTGTCCTAGCATGTTGCTAGAGGGCGTGTGTAGCACTTTTAAATTTTGATGAGTAAACTTGGTCGATAAACTTTTGGTGTGCATGCCGTGGATTCGAGTTTGTGTGAGTTTGAAGTGTTGTGTGCATGCCTTGCATGTTCTACAAACTTTGGTTAGAAGGAGCTTGTTTAGTAGCTTTTATTATATCCATCTCAATTTACGAGTGTTTGAGTACACACTGGGCGATAAATAAGTTCATCTTCCACCTCAATCCACCCCAATATACAAGTGTTTGTCTGTGTATCAGGTACTATATATAAAACTTTTTTGGGATCAAGTACAGCTTTGTTATTGAATCATGTACTATATATATTATTTAAACTAGATAGGATCGTAGTATGGTATCATAAGATTGGAGATCGGTACAGATTGAGACAGATTCTACAGATGGGGATACTGACAGCCTGCTTATTACAAAGATCCGGGATGGAAAACCCCGACCAACCTGTCAAGGTTGACCCGAGAGTCTCCACCTGGCTGTGAAGCCGCGCGCAGCTGCTCTCTCCTTCCATTCGGCAGCTCGTGCTCTCATCTCCCTCTCTTTCTCCCCTCCCATGGCGTCCCTTACTAGCGCTTCCGCCTCCTCTCTCTTGATGTCGCTGCCGATCTCGACGCCGACGCACCATTCCGTGCAGGCGAATTGGCATGGGGACCCCAGAGCAGATGCCTCCAGCATTACTTCCAGCCACAGTGCGTCACGAACACGTTGATGGCCTCGTGCTGGAGCACCTCTCCCTGAGGGCACCAGCTCGTGACATAGCTCCGTCCCTCGCCTCGACGAATTCTGGCGTCGTCTACATGGCGCCCGTGATCACCATCAGAATGCTGCTGGCCATCCCCCACGCCTAGGTGGAAGTTGGATATCCATGAATGTCCAATGGTTAGCCTCTAGCTCAAAAAAAATAAACTAGCAAGAGGTGGTCCCCTACAAAAATTTGAATTTCTAGTTCATTTGTCAAAATCCATAGATATCCAAATTACATAAGCCTTCCACCTTGACCCACGTGAACTCCTCGATCTGCTGGCGGCGTCAGCACAACAATGTTGCCGAAGTTGGCGTACACCACAGACCGTGGTTCCTTGCTCCCGAGCCGAGCCAGGCACCCGTTGTCCTCCTTGCTCAGGTTGGTCTCCTTGGTGAGAGTGGCGCCACTCTCAGCGAACTAGTGGGTTGCCGGCGGGCCGATTTGCAGTATTCTTGGGTGAGCAGAGGGAGCGGACCCGGCGGTGTAGATGGGTGGAAGGACGGCCGACATGGCGGCGACGACCCCACCCTCCAGCTCGTCGAATATGTTGTGGATGATGCGGAGCACGGGGTCCTTGGGGTCCGTTGTGCGGACGAAGTTTAACATGCGCAGTCGCATGTCGGCCGGTGCCGATATACCCAGGTGATGAAACCGCCGATGAAATGAAATGGTCGAGTTTCATTTCATCACGCTCCTTGGGAGCTACAGCGCATATATATATAGGCAGGCAGCTTCTACAGACAGAGAAGCAGTGTAAGACGACGTGCACTCTTGTAAGATGGCGTGCTTTCTAGTCCAGTGTTCTGAACTGCGAAATTAACAATTTCTTTGCACATATCCAGCTGCAATAAATCAATACGCTGAATATTTAATTCTTGTGTGACATGATTCTAGGCAGAGCATGGGTTGCTATTAAAGGCCTATTTGGATTCAGTATGTAACAATTGTTTGCTGGCTAATAACTCATTATATCATTTGTTGTACTTGTAGGTAGTGAGGTAGTTGTTACCTAAAAGTCGAACTAATAATTAGTTACTTCCTTTGATTCAAATTAAAAGTTGCCATGACTTTTTTTAATTCATTTATTTTATGATACATCTAGTTATATTATTAATATGTAGATGCATAATAAAATGAATATAACAAAAAATGACTTATAATTTAGAAAAAAGTAGTTTATTATCTGTAACTATTTGGATCCCAAAGAGATAATTATCTAGTCCCGAGTCCTTGTCAGCGAGATTGCGGTCAGCTAGACCCACGCACAAATAAAGTTATTTTGTAAGACAAAAAAAAAAATATAGTGGTTGTATTATATTGAAACACGGATCGTATTGTCATCTACGGAACGTGTGAACGTGACAAAAAATTCTAAAGTTCATGGTGTCTCATGTGCTTCTGCCCCACTCTCTCCACAGCTGTTGCCATGGTCACCGCAACCATCTTTTTTATTGAAAAGACACCCCCCCCATCATCCCCTCTTTATTATGCAAGTGAAAGAAGCACATTGTTGCATACACATAATGAACTTGTCCAAGTGCATACAGATATAGACTCTGAAGCAGATTGTTGCACATACATGAACTTGTCGTAGTACATACAGATTTTTTTAGATAATGGATTAAAAAATCCGCCTCTACATCCGGGGGATGCGTAGTACATACAGATATATTACTGTTGTAAAAGCCACATAAGTGAAAAACTAAGAAGGCACGACTTCATTTTGAACTCTGGGAAAATTTGGTACAACGCTTCCTCTTGACAGCTTTAGTTTTTACCTCTGGGATTTCACTAGCATAAACATAGCTGTAGTATGGTGGTATCTCAGATTTCCATGCTAGGACCTCAAATCTTCCTTGTGGCTTAATGCTTCCATACACAAGGTCTTGGAGTTTTATCTCCGAACATCCTCTTGTGAAGAGCGTTGATGCTCACAATGAACAATGAAATCTTCAGACTGTGGAGCAATTCTCTCAAAACGTGCAGGCCTATTTTGGTTCATAAGATTAATTGGATGCTCGCCGAATCTGGAGACATGCTTCTGGTAAGACCCTCTCAAGAATGCCAAAACCTTGCACCAGAAGCGGATGTCGAAGTTACCCCTCAGCACAAGAGAAGTGACGTTTGCAGCAATGAGGGAACCATTCAGTGTCCTGGATATATCCATGGCTATGCCGGTAAGCTTTGGATGTGACATGGGATCCAGACTTCCAAATGTAAGTGTCTTGAAGAAATACCAATATGCCTCCTCGGATAGATACTTCAGAGTTAGTGCTCTTGTTGTTCCAAACCTTATTATCTTGTCCGACCCTCCGACTTGTGACTATGATTTTACTACTGCTCTGGACACTCCCTTTAAAAAAGAAGAATACAAGCTATCCCATGTATCTTCATCGAGATCCCCAAATAACTCAACAACTAACAATCTCCTATGACTATTCAAGGTTGGCAAGCTAGCTACTTTTATGCTTGATTCGACATCTCTCTCGGAAAGTAGTTAGATCACTATCTACAAAATCATGTTTGTGAAGGAACAAGATTTCAGAGAAATGGTTGCGGATTCTTTCATCCTTACACACATGAGCAACAAGGGGTACTTTTGCCAACTCTACCAGGACCGACGATGGGTAGGACCTCCAGTTCTTCAGTACTACCAGACTCTCTGTGCACCAGGAAGTTGATGATGAGTTCTGTCTCCAACTGGCGCCCAAACATGCAGTTGCGCAACAGGAGATGCATGCTGTAGGGCTCACGGTACATGTGGGGATAGCTCTCCAAGAAGATGATCAGCTCCTTGGCATCAAGGAGCATGGAGCTCAAACTGTCAAGTACTCCATTCATTTCTTCCAAAATTTGTGTACTAGTTCCACTACTGGAGAAACAGAAATTTTGGACAGAAATTGCTTTGGAGGATTGTGAAGAGTGACTCACAATGTGATCTTTATCCTTCTCTTTGTTGTGAGATTGGCATCTGTAGGCTTCGATCATGTAGTATCCTCGATGCATGGCCTCTCTCATCATGTCAAGCTGCTGGAGCATAGCTTGGTTTGTGATGCGCCCGCCCCATGGCCTCGTCGACAATTACCTGCACTCTGAGCAGGACCTTATCGAGGCGATCTTCAACTTGGAGTGCTGGTGGCTTGGAGAGTTTTCTGAGGACAAAGTTTATAGATCTTGTAGTAAGCTCACCCAGGACTGCAGAAAGACAAATCTCCATTCGGGGCTCTAGCTATATTGTTAGAGCTAAACAGATGATGGGTAAGACAGCAGACAGTTAGTTTGATGTTTCTGAAACTCTATGTGTTTCTGTGTTTCTTATTATCAGAATTCCAAGGAGAGCAAAGACGTGTGTATATATATATATAAGAACACTGAGGTCATGTATAACCTGAGAAGAAGTCAATAGCCGACACTGGGGCTGCTATGAGTTGTTTTGGGGCTGCTTCAGCGTCAAACTAAATGTTCTGATTGACATTGTCTGTTTCATTGTCAACTATTACTGCCCAACTACCTTCATGAGACACCGGCCCATCAGTCCACCATTTATGATCTATGCAATTACGTTTCCATACAACATACTCTTGTTCTCCCTTGTTTCTAGTCTTCAATGTCAGGCAGAGGGTCACGTTCAGATATTCAAATACTAACTCAGTCATGCATGCCCATAATGAAAGGCGCTTCCATGTACCTTGCCATATTGTCACTATCTGCCAATTCTAGAGTTTTTGCCACAAAATAGTGGTGACTGTTCCTGATGTATCATGTACTCAAAATTTCGTAAACTTGTCAAATTATGATATATTTGAGACCACGCCGTTCGCATTTTTGTCAAATTATGACATATATCACTAACAGTAAAGTGCTATTTCGATGGGCTATTGTTCTGAACATATTACTAAGGAATTACGGATAGCCATGAGCCCCTTTTTCGAAAGCTGAGGAATATCTGGAAATCTAATATCTTGAGTCCACCTTTCTTTACCTGAAAAAGATAGAGTATGAAGGATTTTTTAAAACAAAAATCGATATGTTTGCTATGGTCTGCAGATGTTTCTCCTCAACCATTGAAGTCCGTGATTTTACTGCCAGATCAGTCTTTGTGTTCAGGTACCCTTTCAGCCTTTATGCGCCAACTACTCGTCAATTCATCATAGCAGTAAGGGACGCAGCCATGTAATTTAGGACGACTTGATAGATTATATGTACAATGGTTATCTTTTTGAAGCTGCCTTATAATATCTCATAATTCCTTAGTTCATGCATAGAGTAAAAATAGGATTGTGAGTTGTTTGACAACAACAACTCATAAAAAAAGAGTACATAGGATAGTTGTCATAAACTCCTAAATTTTAGGTCATGAGAAAGTTGTTTCGACCTCATTCTCTCTCTCCCTTCTCCACATCATCAGGAATTCTACATGACACAGCATGAGACGGCTGTCCAGTACCCCTGACTCATGGAATTTATATAGTCACACCCCTGTTTGGGGTTTAGGTGTTCAAAGTGACTAAAATAAGAGGTGACTACCATCCAGACAGCTAGGCACGAACTAGTTCACACACTAGCGTCTACTATTCAACTTCCATTGGACTGAAGGAACACGCTGCACCTCCCTTTTCCATATATACTGTCCCTGAGCGACTTGTGCCATAAAAGGCTAAGCTGTACCTGTCAAAATGGTAGCTGGCCGTATAGAGTGGGCAACAGCTGACTGACTAGCAAAAGATCAAAATCTAGCTGTCTTGACTGAAACATTTGTTTGGGCCTTTACGAGAAGACAACAATGCAGACTTTAACTTGTCCAGGGTGATGTGCTTCTACAAAATATCTATGTTCGTCTAGCTTGTAGAGGTTTATGACAGTGTTTTTAGGAATTACAACTTCTTAAATGAGGTGGTGCTGTTCTCATGCATAATCTACTTATTGTTTTTGTGATGGATGAGTTCATTATGAATGAACCCATTTTAATTCCACACACAAAAAGAAAATCAGGAGTGGACAAGATATGAAAGACAAATTCCTGAAATCAGCAGTTTTTCTGCGTAGTTTGCAACAATGCAAAAAAAAAAAAAAAAAAAAGATGAAAAACAGGAGGGGTGTAACTCCTAGTCGAAATATATTAAAAAAGAGTAAAAGGGCACAAAATGTGGACAATTCACAAAATTTGCATATGTGACAAGCTAATAAAATTTGCCATGTTTGTAATTTGTGACAACCCTATTTTTTACAATTTGTGAGTTGTTAGCCAATCA
The DNA here is from genome assembly GCA_015847255.1 of Hyparrhenia diplandra. Classification (NCBI taxonomy): domain Eukaryota; kingdom Viridiplantae; phylum Streptophyta; class Magnoliopsida; order Poales; family Poaceae; genus Hyparrhenia; species Hyparrhenia diplandra. Next base: position 13,014 of record JADLZK010013191.1, on the reverse strand, counting down.
ATAAAACATGTTCAAAAATACAAATATACAAGCTTCATAATGACATGATCAAGACCTCTTTCTCTTAGCACCTTGAATCTTTAGGTCTCGAATCTCACAACTATAGATATAGTTAAAATAGGGTGGTATCTGGGAGCTAAATGCAAGGGCTTCAAATCTCCCGAAGGATTAACATCATCTCCATACACCAAACTTTTCATTGATACCTTTGGAACCTCCTCTTGCGAAGAGCGCTCATACTGATGATAAACCACAACCTCTTCAGAACTTCTTACCATTCTCCCAAGATGCACAGGTCTACTATTTTGGCTCAGAGCATCACACGGATGGTCACCAAATTTGGAAACATGCCACTTGCTGAACCCTCTCAAAAAGGATGCAACCTTGCACCAAAAAGTGGATGTCAAAGTTGTCCCTTAGGCAATTGATTGTCCCTGTAGCACCAAATAAGCATAGTTTTAGCATCCTGGCTATCTCCATGGCCAGACATGTAAGCCTCGGGTGCAACACAGGGTCTGTGCTTCCGAACGTAAGAGTCTTGAAGAAGTACCAATATGCTTCATCGGACAGATGTTTCAGTGTCACTGCCCTTGTTGTTCCAAGCTTTGTGATCTTGTCATACCGGCTTGTGATTATGATTTTACTACCACTTTTCATGTACCGTTTACATGTAGCATACATCCTCTTCCACTCGTCTTCCTTGAAATCTCCAGTAGCTTCAATAACAACTAGAATTCTTCCAACTTTTGTTGATGTGGAATTTTGATATTTCTTCACACACCCTTCCCCAAGGTAAGTTAACTTATCTCTTTCAAAATCATTGTCACTCAAGAACATAATTTCTGAAAAATGATCACGAACTCTTTTGTCATAGCAAACATGAGCGACAAGGGTGCTCTTACCAACTTTCGCGGGACCAACAATTGTCAGGACCTCCAATTGCTCAGCAACATTAGGATATGAGTGAAGTAGGAAATTGAGCACAAGCTCTGCTTCCATCTGGCGGCCAAACATGCAGCTTCCCAGAAGTAGATGCATGCTATAAGGCTGGCTGTACATACGAGGGTAGCTCGTCAAGAACACAGCCATCGTTTCCACATCAAGAACCCTAGAGTTCAATCTGTGAAAGGCCTCCTGAAGTTCTAAAATCTGTGAGTTTCTGTTTGAAGAATTCGAATAGAGACCATTCACAAAATTTAGTTTGGACAACACAGAGAAATAGTGACTCACATCATGATCTTTCTTGTCCTGCTCCTTATGAGATAGATATCTAAAGGTGTCAAGCGTGTAATGACCTTGATGGGTGGCTTCTCTCAGCATTTCCAGCAGCTGAAGCATAGCATGATTTGTGATGTGCCGTCCTGCGGCCTCGTCGATGATGACCTGTGCGCGAAGCAGGACTCCATGGAAACGGTCCTCCATATCCTGTTGCTGAAGCTTGGAGCTTTTGCTGACGAGAAAATTTATGGATCTAGTGATTCCCTCACTAAGTAGTGCAGAAAGTACCATCTCCATTTTGGGGCGCCGGTAAGGAAAGGCCAGATGGGGAATGAAATAATGATGCTGTAGGAGTGGCCTGAATGTCGAAGTGCGAATCATCCGTACAAAAGCAAGAGCATATAAAGGGAAACAGTTCCTGTTCTAGTGGCTGGTGTGTACATGCCTCACTTCTATTCAATTTGTCTGCACCTTGCATGACTGCTCTGTTCCAACTTCCAAGACTTGATCAAACATGACACTTCAGTTTTGTCATAACAGAAGGCACACGCTGCACCTGCCTTGTCAGCTACATGTCCTGGGACACTACCCTGAAAGCTGTGTTTACAAGTCAAAATAGTGGCTGGTCTAAAAATGCACAGCAGCAGACTAGTATACACGTTCTAAGCTACCTAGACTTAGAAAATAATTTTGGACTTCACGAAGAAACAACAACACAGACTACGAATTAAAGATCAGGCAGAACAGATGTAGACTATATTTACAAATTCTTCTTTGCTTGTCTTCTATATTGCAATATCATACACCTGCAGTTTTTAGCACTCTCGAAAAAGTATGGCAACTAAAGAAAGAGAGTGCTAAATTGCGAGAGGCAGGGTGCCCGCCCCTCGCTAAATCAATTCTTCGAGCCAGGCACACTATAAGGCCCGCCTCAAAACAAAAACTGTGGCCCAACCGCCCAGGGCGAGGCCCAATAGCCATCTTTGTATATATAATGGACTTAGGGTTTTTCATCATTTTGGCTTTCATAGAAGCATGTGTCCACAGTCGGCGTGCCAATACCATCTTTGTAAATCAACAAGCAAGCATCACCTTTATTTTACATATAGTTACTGTCTTGCCACAAACCTTTAACTTAGCACAGTTTTGAAGAAGTTAAAGTGCAATTTAGCATCTGCCTACGTACCGTGACAACCTCAGTTGATAGGAATTTCATGAAGTCCCCGTGAGTTTGCATTAAATTTATCAAAACTGCATGTTTAATACATGTACGGGTACTCAAAAGATCGAAGGCTAAGTAATACATCAAAATCAAAACCGAAATTAAACCATTTAGAACCCTAAAATCTCTTTCCAGATCGATCATTCTGGAGTAGTGAGTCATAGACTTTGTTGGCACACAAAAGAAACTGGGAACTTGCCGACCAACCTAGCTAGAGTCACAGCCAACAAAATGACTACTTCCTTCGGCCAAAAAGACTGCACGTCACATCTTCGAAGTCAAACAATTTTAGTTTGACTAAGTTTATATAAAAATATATATAATATTACTTTTTGTATTTTTAAATAATTTTCTATCAAAAATATATTTCATGATTAACCAAATAATATTTACTTGATATCATATATATTAGTGTTTTTATGATTTTGTCAAATTTAATTAGTTACTTCTGTAAAACAAGATATACACTTTTTTTGGACAACAGGAGTAGCAGCATAGCAGGGGTTCAACTCGAAGCATAAAGAAAACACATCTCGATCTACATGCCCAGGTCCTGAGGCTTCTATCTAGAGCAAAACCCCAACAGCAAAACCAACGCCAACCATTTCATTTTACCTCATAAAAGAGGTATCTTGCATTTTTTATGTAAAACTAAAATACTCCTACATTAACTATCATATATATTATCCTCCTACATTAACCAGATTTTTAAAGGAAACTTTATTAATCTTAGAGAATTAAGTCAAAATGACAAATAAAATGACCACTTCTGTCTCTGCATTGCTAGGATGCATAAGGCATATAATTATTACAAAAATGGAGAAACTGACATGTCATCACCAAATAATACGCCATGGATCGTAATGATGTACACAATAAATTCTTCAGTACATCCACTACACAATAAAAAAAAAGACTAAGAAGTCGAGACTCCATTCTTCGTAGAACGCTTCCTCTTGGCCCCAACACTTTTTGGTTCTTGCACAGCAGAGCAAGTATAGACATAACTATAGTATGGTGGAATCTGGGACGTCCTTACTAGGATATCAGAATTTTCATGATTAACGGTTCCAAACAACACATCGTTCATTGTTGTCTTAGGGATTTCCTCCTGTGAAGAGCATTCATAGTGGTGACAAGCAAAAAATGATTCAGAAGGTGATGCCATTCTTCCAAACTGTGCAAATTTATTTTGGCTCGATAGATTGGATGGATGTTCTCCAAATTTGGAGATATTCTTCTTGATGAACCTTCTCGAGAAGCTAAGGATCTTGAACCAAAAGTGTATATCAAAGTTGTCCCTTAGTAAAGAAGACACAATATGTGCACCATTGAAACCACCGTTCAATATATCAGCCATTTCCATGGCCACTTGCATATGCCTTGGGTGGATCTCAGGATCCATGCTACCAAAATGCAAGTGTCCGAACAAATACCAGAATGACTCTTGGGGAAGATACATCAGAGTTAGAGCCTGTATTGTTTCAAACCTTACAACCTTATCTGATCGACTTGTGACTATAATCTTACTACCACTTGCCAAGCATTGTTCTGAATAAGAATACAACTTATTCCATACATCTTCATTGACGTCCCCTACTAACTCAATAATAAGTAGTAAAATGTCATTTTTGTTCAAGTTCAATACACAATTTGTAAGTTTCATTGGACATCCTTCTCTCAAAGCTAATTTATCATCAGTAAAATCATGGTCGCGAACCAAACAATTTTTGAGAAATAATGACAAACTCTTTCATCCTTACAAACATGAGCAAACCAAGGTGCTCTTGCCAACTTTACGAGCCAACAACTGGTAGGACTTCCAATTCTTCATTACCCCCTCATATTGTGTGTGCAAATGAACTTTATTGCAAACTCTACTTCCATCTGACGACCAAACATGCAGTTTCCTAGTAGGATATGCATGCTATAAGGTTGCAGGTACATGCGACGGTAGCTGGCCAAGATCATGACCACCTCTTCCATGTCAATGATCATGGAGCTCAAGTTGTCAAGTGCCTTTTGTACCTCTTCCAAAATCTGTGTTTTCTATTGGAGTAACATATATCTTTCAAATAATTTACTTTTGAGAGAGAGAAAGATGAACTCAAGACCTGATGTTTGGCATCCTTGTCATCCTGAGATTGGCATCTGAATGTGTCAAGCACATAATAGCCTCGGTGCATGGAGCCTCTCAACATATCCAGCTGCTGGAGCATAGCTTGATTTGTGATGTGCCGAGCCATGGCCTCGTTGATAATGACTTGTGCCCGGAGCAGGACTCTGCGGAGACGGTCCTCCACTTCATGTGCCTGTAGCTTGGTGGATTTGCTGAAGAAGAAATTTATGGATCTAGTGATCGCTTCGCTAAGAACCGCAGAAATTATCATGTCCATTTGAGGGACTCTAGTCAGGGCGGGTTACTGGGGGTGGAGGAATCATGTAAGATGAGTGTGAACTCCATGGAAGGCAAGAGCATATATAAAGAAGAAGTCTCTATTCTAGATGCAAAAGGTCCATGTTCTAGATTCAGTGTACGTACTAGTTCACGCATTAGTGTCCATTCAACTTTCCTTTTCCATATTTCCCCCGAGTGACTTGTACCAGAAAGCTAAGCTGTACATGTCAAATTGGTAGCTGGCCATATACAGTGGGCAACAACCAATACCGATCGACATGTAAAAGATCAAAAGCTAGTTGTCTTGACTGAAACATCTGTTTTGGCCTTTACGTGTTTGGTCGCTATTTTTTGCAAATCAGCCTACAATGGGCTAGAAATTGGTTGTTTGGTTGAATGACCAAGAGTTGAAGCCAAGCCAGACCGGGCCAACCGTCTGTTTTGGAGCCTCCGGCTCTAGGAGAACGGCCGATTGCCATTCAATCCTGGCCAGGCCCGAGCCGGCTCGGTGTTGCTTCCGTCACCACTGTGCTCCTCTTTCTCCCTCGTGCTTTTTCGCCGGCGCCCAGCTCCTCGGCGGTACCGCCGGCCACCTATTTTCTGGCCAGCACCTCGGGCGTTCATGCGTTCACTTCCGACGGAGAGGTAGAGCGCACGCAAAGTGGTAGTGAGCCCATCGGGGCCTCGCCGAAGGATGCTGCGAAACAGAATGACCTCGCGAGCGCATCGCGCAGCACTGGAGCCCGCCGCAGCAGGTCGGCGCAGGTCGGCACGCGAGGTGTCGGAGGACAAGGAGGAGTGGTGGTGGTTGTGTGACCTGAGCATTGCTTCAACGATGGTCGTTCTGCACGTGCTGAGCTTCTTTCTTTAGCGGAACGAGCCATAGGGAGGAACGGAATGGCTCCGGCGTGGGCGCAGGCACGAGGCTGCTCTGCTCCGTCAGTGTTGCGCCGAAGTTCATCATCTGAGCAGAGCAGCACCGCCACGATGATCTGTGGCAGAAGCTCTTCGACGCTGTTGAACCTGCCCCTCAAACGCATGAGATGTGGCCGCCCTCTGGAACCTGCAGGCTTCTTTCCGAGGAGTACATGTGCAGCAACCGCAGCTCGTCGGTAAGCTGAACCAAATTAGCCACAGATCGAGCTCACAACGGCCCGAACCAGATCTGGAGGACGATGACATCTGATTGCTTGCTTACTTGCTTTGCTTGGTTCTCTTGGTTCATGGAGAGGCAGTGATGTGCTTACTCGTTTGGTCGGAACGTGCCGATTGCTGGACGAACACGAGGCAGTGACATTTGGGCTCGTCGAGCTCTCCGTCACCCATCAACTGTTCATGAAATGCCTCAACAGAGGTAAATCATACCAATTTGGAGAAGAGGTTACTACATCAAAACACATCGCGGCGACAAAACACACACTAAGCCTAGCCAGGCTTAGATGGCGCATACAACCAAACAATTCCATCTTAGCTTGTTAGGGACGGGCTTGGGTTAACATGGCTAGCCAGGTTTGTATAAGAAATGAACCAAACACACCCTACAACTACTAAGAAGACAACAATGCAGACTATTACTCGTCCGGGGTGATGTGCTTGTACAAAATATCTATGCTCGTCTTGTTGGATATGATAGCGTTTTTTAGGAACCACAAATTCTTAAATGAGGTGGTGCAGTTCTCATTCTGTTCCAAGACTAGATCAAACATGACTTCAGTTTTGCATAGCAGAAGGCACAAACTGCACCTGACTTTTCAATTACATGAGCCCTGCTGCGACACTGACCCCTGAAAGCTTTGCCTTACCTGTCAAAATAGTGGCTGCTCTAGAATGCACAACAGCAGACTAGTAAAGACGTAGAAATTGCCTAAGCTTTAGATAAAAGTCAGAGTGATAAATTGCGAGAGATCAGTTGTTCTAAGCTCTAACAGGCATGAGGGCATTGGTGACCTCAGAGATAAGCCAAGGTGGTGGCTTAAAAATGCCGTTGCCCAGCTGGCACTAAACTCGTTCTCAACATGATTAGATCTTCCACATCAATGAGCATGAAGCTTCAAATGGCAAGTGTGGTTAGTTGGTCGGGGTAACTCAATATAACTTTATCTAAAAAAAAAAAACTCAATATAAGTCAGTCGATCCGGTACTGTAGTTGCAGTCACCTCTAGTGCGCAGATTTTGACCAGCGCACTGCTTAGAAATTGCGCTGCAACAGCTTTCCACCTCCATTAATTCCATATTAATTTTCCATCTGTTTCTAGTCTTGACTTGAAAGAGACATGCATTGAGCAAACACAACTTCAGCTTTATTTGTCTTCTAAATTATGGTATTCAATTCCGTGTGAGAGGCTTAATGAGAGATCCTCCGCTTCATTTGCCTATGGAAAAAAAAAAAAAAAAAAAACTTTTTAATTTAATCATATTTTAATGAGAGGTTTAATCACATTTTTGTTTTGCCTTGTGTGTAAGAGGGTTGTTGTGGGTTAGTCGGCAAGGCTTTTTGTGTTCCTGAATATATGCACGTAAGGTTTTAGGCCTGAATTTTTCTTAAAAACTAGGCCAATTCTATTCTACTTAATTGGCAAAAGCTCTTTCCGTTACATAAAAAAAATTGTTTACTGTGCCACTACCATGTCATAGTTTATATAATACTCCATGTTAAGAAATAAAGCACTTCAAAAGAAACCCAAGGAAACATACACCAGTACTTTCTCTTGCAAGCCTAATCAAAATTAAAATTAACAAAGAGTGATTTTATTTTTTATAGGACGTTTCCTCTTCACAGCTCTTGTTTTTAGCTCTTTTGAATCTCACAAGTAGCAACATAGCTATAGTGCACGGAGGCAATGGAGACCTCCATTCTAGGACATCAAATCTCCCAAGAGCATTAACACTCCCATACATCACATCTTGAAGTCTTATCTTTGGAACCTCCCCTCTCTTGAGAAGAGTGTTGACGCTCATTACAACGCACAAAAATCTTCCTTAGGTGTGGCCATTCTTCCATGACGCATAGATTTGTTCTGGTTTATAAAATCAACCGTTTAGCACCAAATTGTGATACATGCTTCTTCGTGCCCGATCGAACGAAGGCTAGAAGTTTACACCAGAAATGGATGTCAAAATTGTCCTCATCAAACAAGAAACGATGTTTGCACCATTAAAGTGTTTGCCCAACATCTTAAGGCAATCTCCATTGCTATGTGTGCATGCTTGGGATGCATCTCCGGTACATTAGGCTTTCAAATGTGACAGTTTTGAAAAAAATACGAGAATGCTTCATTAGATTTATACTTTAGACTTAGAGCTCTTTGTTGTTCCATACTTTATGATCTTCTTAGAACGGCTTGTGACTATTACTTTAATATTGCTCGGTATACGGTGTTTACAAGAAGCATAAAACATACTCCATGCATCATCATTAAGGTTGCCTCCATCTAAATCAACAATAACTAGTAATCTCTCATCTTTTTTCAACTTCAATATGCACTTTTCAAGTCTCATTGCATATCCTTCTCTAGATGTAGAGAGGTCACAATGATCTGTAAAATCGCTATAATAAAAAGAACAAGATTTCAGAGAAGTGATCACATACTCTTTCATTCCGACAAACATGGGCAACAAGGGTGCTCTTGCGGCTTTAGTTGGGGCCAACACCAAGGACCTCCAAATCTTCATACGCTTGAGTTTGTGTATGCAGGAGGAAGTCGATGACAAGTTCTCGCTTCCATTTGGCGGCCAAACATGCGGTTCGGCAGCAGATAGATGCTATAAGGTTGGCGGTAATAGGCGGGGTAGCTCATCAAGAACACAACCGTCTCTTTAACATTAAGTATCATAGAGCTCAAGTTGTCAATTGCATCTTGAAGTTGTTCCAAAATCTGTGTATCCCCTGTTGGAAGAAACTATCTCTTTCAAGTAATGAGATTTGCACGAGATATTTGAAAATAACTCACAGTCCTTGGCATCCCCCGGATTGAGATTGGTACCGAAAGTGTCAAGTATGTAATTTCCTTGGTACCACTCGTCTCTCATCATGTCTAGTTGCTGGAGCATAGCTTGTTCGTGATGTGTCGTCCGGTGGCCTCATCATGATAACCCTCAGGCCCTCAAGGAGAGCCCTTTGCAGATGTCCGGCCACATCCAGCACCTTCGCTGGTGTGCTTTGCTGATGAAAAATTTCTGTAATTGCATTCTACGTTGATACGTTTTGGTGAAGGTAAAAATGGTAACTCCATAAAACAGAACATATGATTCAAAGTACTTATAGTTAGAAATGAATATCATCTTATCACTACCTATAGGGTTCCTAGGGTCTCGCTCGTCGTACAATGGAGTCGCCACGCCGCTGCCGCCCGATCGTGGGAGAAGCGTCAGCCCATGAGCCTTCTTCCTCCTCTTCAGGGCACCAGCGCCGCACGCGGGTACCCCTCCGTGCTCGAACCTGGAAAGCGCCCGGCGCGAAGCCACGCCGCGCGGTGTCCAAGTCCTCCAGCGCCGGCTACATCTCGGAGTACCTGGAGCCCACTCCTTCGTGCGGACGGCACATAGGGTGGAAGCCGGCGCGAGCGCGTCCGCTTGCACAGCGACGACCAGCGCTGCCTCCCGAGCCAACGTAGCAAGCAAACAGCTACTGGAAAGGAACCTCGTCACCGCCGATGCCAGGAACGGCAGCGAGACCACGATGATCATGATGCAGTGGAGGGTCGAGGCCATCCACTTGTGCCCTAGCCGGAGCCCGAGCCATACTTCCGCCTTCGCCTGACCAGACCTCCGGTGAGCCCGCCATCCTTCTTCTTTTCATTTTGCTAATTCCTTTCTACAGAGAACACTGAACCTGCAAATTCCTGGATGAACACAATGTGTATTCAGACGTATCTCAGTATTCGTGACTTATCTCTGAACCTTTCTCTCTTCTCGTGTACAATGTGTATTCAGATCGTATTCAGTATTCAGGACTTATCTCTGAACCTTTCTTTTCTCAGTACAAATGTGTACCTGCAGACTGAAACCTAAGCTAATCTCCATGGATGATCTTTTCTCAGATCTGCAACATTCATTTCTCTTTTTGGATATGCAAATGGTTTATAGTGAAGCTAAATTGTCCTCGGTTAGATTTTCTTTCTTTCTCGTACATGATGTATATCCTTTTCCTTTCCAGTGCTACACCTTGCTATATGGCGCTGATGCTTGGTGGTAGTGGTAGCTAGTGTTAATCAGCATGGATGGGATGAAACCTATAATCATCAAGGATCTGTAAGGTGTGGCCATTCGTTTCAATATTGTCCACGATGATTCTGTCCAGCACTTTGTTTGATAGGAAATTGCATGTTGTTTTTCTTCCAAAGCAAGCAGGCCATCTGCATACCAAGAGAGAATAGAAAGCAGTACTGCCTGACTGCCTCTCGCTGCAGGGAGGGTTACACGTTTGGAAAGCATATGTTGGAGAAAGTGATGTCGATGACAAAAATACCAGCAACTGTGATCTTGACATCACTGAGTGATTGAAAGATACGTAAATGTGCAACCCGTCAGATGCTTATTCTCCATTTTATAGGACTGTCAGATGCTTTGATCACTGAAGTTCTCACTGCTTGTTTTGACTCCTCTAGAAAATATTCTCTTATGTTGTCAACCATGCAGCTCTGACCAGGTTCTCATCTTGTGAAGATTTTGCCAGATGGAATTCTTTTTGTGTTAGCTCAATCAATTCTGAGTCATGATCCAGCTAATAATGAAGCAAAAACTGAAGGTGTCATCCTATTGGATTTGCCATTGAGAACAGCTCTGTAAATTCAGTACCAGATCGAACTACGATTTTGCGGACAACAGCAACACATTGAATTTTTGTAAAGTATGTTGATGTAAAGGCGTACCAGTTCTAAATCAGTATCTTTTAGAGTAGTATATCATGTGTCGATGTAGTCTAATTCAGTTATTGCTCGTGGCCTGGCATCAATTTACATGACTCGTGTATGAAGTATGAGTGTTCATTGATCAAATGATGGGAACCGATTTTTAATTGATCTATTCCATGTATATATAACCTCGTCCAACTGTGCGTTTACCATATCCATATTTTTGTTGTCTGAAACCCCGGACAACAGCAACACATTGAATTTTTAGGCGCTGGCTTAGTCCGATATTTTTGTTTCAAATAAAAATCGATTCTCGGTTTCTATCAAAAAAATAATTCAATAGCTCAATGGTTGGTTAGACAAGTTGACTATAAAAACCCTAGCTCCCAGGATCAAAACCTATGGAGGCCATATTTTTGAACAGTGTTTGTATTATGTTTTTGTTTTTTCTCTATGCTCTTTATTTATTTATTTTTGCAACTCATAGACACCTCATTTTTTTAGCTCCATAAACATACTAGTAAAATTTGAGATGATTTGAAGATAGTGTGATACACATATTTCACATGTGGCGGCATCTCTCACATAGTCACATTGATCTTAGTGAGACATGTATGCCTTTGTGAGGATGTGCACCACTACTTTGCGCAGAATCCATTGAAACTTTTTCTCATGGCTATATACCAAAAATGTTTGTGTCCATGTAAGTTTTTAGATTTTTCTAGCTAGGTTAGGGTATTTTTAACATTTATTATTTAGTAAATCAATAAATAATTACAATAATAAGTAAACTCTTTGCTACGAAAATTACACAAATGCACACAACATCTTAGTTTGGATCCATGAACACCCTATTAAAGCTTCAGATGATTTAGAGATAGTGGTGATACACATATCTCACATGTGGTGACATCTCTCATATAGTCACATTGGTCGTAGTGAGACATGTATCCTTTTTGTAGAGGATGTGCACCACCACTTTGTCGAGAATTCATTGAAACTTTTTCATGACTATATACCCAAATGGTGTGTCCATGCAAGTTTTTAGATTTTTCTAGCTAGATTAGAGGTATTTTTAACATTTATTCTTTAATAAAATTAATAAATAATTACAATAATAGGTAAATTTGCTCTAAAAATTTACACAAATGCACACAACATCTTAGTTTGGATCCATGAACACCCCTAATAAAGTGGCTCCTATAGGGTTCGAAGCTTGGAGGTTTGGGTTAAACTCAAGGTGTGTTACAGTTGTGCTAGTAAAGTGTTTTTTTGATAGGGTTTCGAACCTACCATTCAGTGAGTCTAGACCATGATTTTTAGAAAAATTTTTGATCATCACATTTGGAATTAGTACGAGGAAAAAGACTAGTTATAAGTTTTAACTTCTGATTAAAAGAGATATAAGTGTTCTTCAATAATTTTGAAATTAAATCTGCCTGAGCCCATCTTTAAATGAAAAACATAAATGGACCACTATAATTTTTGATTCGGCCTAACTTGGAGCGCATGCGAGCCATTTTACATCTTTTATTTTTGATTCCTTTTTATCATGTAGCGTTTTTCCATATTTTTAAGTGCTATATTTCATATTTATGCAAAAGACTTGTGAATGTGTAGTGGTTAGACTTGCTATTGAAACCCAAGGTCCTTGGTTCGAATCCTGCGTGCACACCATTTTTTTTTTTTTTTTTTTTTTTTGAGAACTCATCCTAAACCATAAGATGGCACAGCAGGTGAAGTCATCATGCAACGAGCTAAAGAAGATATTCATGTTAATTACTGTCACCATCCACACAATCCAAATCCATGTAGCTGAATAAACAAAGTTGTTTTTAAAGCGTCTCTCCATAATCATTCAGTCCCTTCCATACCGTTACATGTTTCCAAACATGATCGTGTGAGTCTGAGAGTCCAATCCAAGATGAAATTAAAACAGTGTTTTTATGAGTGCGTCACACTCTTCGTGCCCATATAAATTCGAGAAATATGTCCAAGCAGAGTGGAGTTCACCCTTAAGATGAATTGAAATAGGCAACCATTAAATTAAATAAATCTCTAAACCTCACATGCTCATACTAGCACACGTCTAGACATCCAGAATGCATATTGTGATCAATGAATCATCTCTGCAAGTCGCGTGACTATGCAACAAGATACATATCACTGACAACAAGATACATATCACCTTACAACGGGTGAACATATTTGCTAGTAGATTCTGAAACCTACCAACAGACAGCGAACCTGGAACAGTTTGAGCTGGTGCGCCCTAATGAAAGTGCTCCTCCTTATCATATATCAGTATAAGTTGATGATCTTTA
>JADLZK010013190.1:0-62053 GCA_015847255.1 Hyparrhenia diplandra | reverse complement strand
CTGCTCGCCGGCCACCTTCTCGCCATCGGCCGCCGAGCTTCATCGCCGCTCACGAGAAGAGCTGCCGCCCCGTCAGCGCCCGAGGCCATCCGCCCGACCACCGCCGCCCTGAGGGCTGCCGCCGATCGCGCGGCCCCTCGAGAGCCATCCGCCTCACCAGGCGCCGCCGTCCGCTCGAGGGAGCATTAGGCCGCCGCGTCGTGAGGCGGCAGCGAAGAAACGCCGCCTACCGCCCGCCGTCATCGGCTGGACCGCGACGGCCCTTCCAGCCACTCCGACCTCCCCCTTGACTTCCGGCGGCTGGCCACCACCCCATCCTCGCCCATCTACAGGATCCCACCGCCCGGACTCATCTCTTCCCGCCGCCGCATCCAAACCTTGCCATCCTCTGGTGAATCCTATTGAGCTTGATGGGGTCCTCATCGACCTCGGGCGGCAAAGCTGGACTTCAATGTCGGCCTAGAGTTCCAAGATGGAATTCGCCGCCGTTTTCATTCACGGTTCACCACCCCTTCCCCCACCCCTGATGGCTCGTTCTTTCTCCTCGTCACTTTCCGCCCGTTTTCTCTTCCGTTTAGCGGAAGATTCAGTCTCTCTGGCTTTGCAATCTTGTTCGGGAGGACGCGCTGGACTTTCATGTCAAATTTCTCAGCAACAATCATTTTCGTTTCTCCGTCTTTTCCAAAGAAGTTGGGTTCCAAATTTTACAGGCTTCGCAGAGTGATTTCCTCCCAATTTGACCTCTATTTTTCATCTTTGGAATAATGGAACTCCTCATTGGGAAAGAGAGAAGCGAGCTTGGGAGATTGGGCAGGAGAAAGAGTGGACAAAGGTTCTTTCCAGATCAGCAAAACGTGAAGAGAAAAAAGAAAGAAAAAGAGAAACATGTTCGTTTTGCGGCAAAGATTGTTCAGTCTCCTCCAAAGATCAAACCACAGCCCGAAATTTCCTGACTTTCGGATCGTTCACCATCCAGGTTAATCCTGCATCCAGTGTATTGTTTCCTCTATTCTGTGGCCGGTCCCGACGTGATTCACACAACGGTCAGGAGCCAGTCAAGCTGCCAAATGCGGAAGCCTCTCCTGAGACTTTCGAAAACTCAATCTCAAATCTTTTGGGCCGACCATACTCCTGCACACGTTGTCTTGGGTTGGGACACAACCGCAAGACTTGTAAGTCCAGAATCAGATGCATCAGATGCCTCAGATTTGGCCATATTAAGAGATTTTGTCATGGCATCCCGAGGCCGATCATGCAATGGCGGCCCAAAGCTACTTCTACAAAAAGTGAGCACATTATTTGTTGCAGGCCAAAAATCCCAATCAAGGAAGGAACACCCCAAAATGCTGATGCTGCTGATAAGCTTGTTGAAATTAACATCAATGATCAGGCATTTGGGTTGAACCAGAATCTAGAAACAGGACAACCTTTCCTTAGAGGTGATGGGCCTAACATAACAATTGATGATGTGGTTCAGCTGTTAGATGACAGTTCTTCTTCTAGTGATGCTTCCTCTGTTCCCAGTGAAGACAGTGCTCGTCTTGCTGCTGTTAAAAGTCATTGCACTACCATCAATATATTCCATCCCAAGAGTATACCTGCAATCAGTGCTGATGGTCCCTCCATAGTCATGCAGCCCATCTTTTTTTGTTAAGAGTTTGATGTCAGATATCAGCACACAGATACAAGATCCAGCACCAACAGGCCTTGAAATTGTTCCGTGGCGCCCAGCTATTCCGGCAATAGCTCTACAGTTACTGCCAGCTTTTCTTGCAGCCAAGCGTGAAACCCCAGTGCAGCCATCACCTCCTCCTTTAATTATAGCAGAAGATGGTGTGCTTCATGTAGATGAATCTGGCCCAGTCGAGTTTGAATTTCAATGTGAGCAGTTTAGGCCCAACCCAACTAAGGAGAGGGCAGCGAAACATACAAGAGTTGGTCCTATCACAAAAGTGTATTTCAGAAGAAGGGCTCAGACGAAGAGCCAAGTCTCTGAGGAGCAACCAATGCAACATAGCTTGTTCCCTGCCATCCTTGGAGACTTTGTTCTCAAAGATCAACAACTCCCTTCAGATAAAAATGGACAGGAAGAATGCAGTAAGGCAGCAAGAAAGAGAAACACCAGCCATGCCATTCCTGGCCCATGGGCTGATTTCTTCTCTCCAAGCATTGGCTCTGGGCCAAAATTTCTGGTTCCAAAGGATTGGGCCCAGTTTTTCACATCTCTTCTTCTGTCTCCAAAGCACTTTGCTCAGGCTAAGAATCTGATGGGCTCAGGATCTTTTCTCTCTTGCATCAGTGAGTCTCAAGGGATTGTTTTCTCTGTTCCTGATAAGTGTCCTGTGAAGAAATTCCCAGCTTGCTCTCTTTCTGAGCTTGAGCAAAATAATTCTAATGCCATTGATTCTAAGGCACTCGCCCTGGCTGAAAGCAAAGAAAGAGTTGTCATGTCCAAAGAGAAG
The DNA here is from genome assembly GCA_015847255.1 of Hyparrhenia diplandra. Taxonomy (NCBI): domain Eukaryota; kingdom Viridiplantae; phylum Streptophyta; class Magnoliopsida; order Poales; family Poaceae; genus Hyparrhenia; species Hyparrhenia diplandra. The sequence goes on along the minus strand of JADLZK010013190.1, from coordinate 59,591 downwards.
ACCAAAGCTGCAATAGTTGAAACTGAAGTCAGAAGGAGCCCCAGGATTAAGGCCTGCTGCAAGGGCTATAGAAATCCTGCCTGTAAAGACAAGCAGTGTGTTGGGTGTGTCAAACCACCCACTCTGAACACAAAAGCAATTAGGAAGCTCAGTGCTGACCTTTGCGATGTTGATGCTTCGCTTGTCACTGATGAAGCCTTGAAGAAGAAAAAGAAGATGGAGGCTCCGGGAAAAGGCAACAGTACAAATCAAAAGGTGACTGCTCCTAAGAGTGCTAACAAGAAGAAGACCCCTCCTGTGGATCCTGGCTCTTCTGGACATGCCTTCTTTCCCCCTAATTTTGTTTAATGGATAGCTTTCACAATTTTAAAGCTTGGAACATTCTGTGCTGGAATATTAGGGGCATCAATGCTTCAGAGAAATGGGATTCCTTGAGGAATAAAATCATGGAGAGCAATTGTGACATCATCAGCATCCAGGAAACCAAAAGAGAGTCCTTTGACTTGTCTTACATCAGAAATTTTTGTCCTGCTAATTTTGATGCCTTTTGTTTCCTCCCTTCTGTTGGAGCCTCGGGGGGCATTTTAGTTGTGTGGAAAAGTGCAGTTTTTAATGGAGCAGAGATATTCCAAAACGGATTTGCTATTGCTGTTGAGTTTAATTCTCTTCATAATAATGATTCTTGGATCCTCACCTCTGTTTATGGGCCCTGTGATCCTGAGGGAAAGGAAGCATTTCTAGATTGGTTAGAAAATATTAATATGCCAGATGAGGTTGATTGGCTGGTAATTGGGGACTTTAATTATTACAGAAAACCAGAAGATAGAAACAGACCAGGTGCAAATGTTAATGATATGCTCAGATTTAATGATGTTATTAGCTCTCTTGGAATTGTTGAGATTCCCCTTCATGGCAGAAAGTTCACATGGAGTAATAAGCAGAATCCTCCTCTTTTGGAAAGGCTTGATTGGTTCTTTACCTCTCAATCTTGGACTCTTAGGTACCCCAACACTGCTGCTCATTCTTTGGTCATGGAAGTTTCTGATCATTGGCCCTGTGTTATTGAGATTAAAACTACTATTCCTAAAGGCAATATCTTCAGGTTTGAAAACTTCTGGATGCAGTATGATAGTTTCCTTCCTTTAGTGGCAGCTTCATGGAACAACCACTTCCTTCAAATTGATGCAGCTAAGCTCCTAACAGCTAAGTTTAAAGCCCTGAGAAGCACTCTTCGCAACTGGCAATCAAGGCTCTCTAATCTCAAGACCACCATCAGCAACATCAAGCTAGTTATCACCTTTCTGGACAGTATTGAAGAATGGAGGGATCTCACCCTAGAAGAATGGAATTTTAGGGATATTTTAAATAGCAAACTTTTGGATTTGCTCCATCAACAAAACATCTATTGGAGGCAGAGGGGGGCTATAAAATGGGTAAAGTTGGGTGATGAAAACACCAAGGTTTTTCATGCTGCTGCTACAATCAGAAATAGGAGGAATACCATTACTTCTCTTGTAGATCACAACGGTGTTGTGCTTCATGACCACTCTTCAAAAGCTGAGTTAATCTGGAAGGATTTTAAGGAAAGATTAGGGACAACATGTGCAGAGAGAATGTATTTTGACCTTAGTTCCCTTTTGCATCATAGTACAGATCTGAGCTCCCTTGAGACTCCTTTCAGTCATGAGGAGATTGATAATGTCATCAAGCATCTGCCAAATGATAAGTCGCCAGGCCCAGATGGATTTAGTAATGAATTTTTAAAGAAATGTTGGCACCTAATCAAGAATGATTTTTACAATCTCCTGTGACTCTTTCTTTGATGGTGATGTTTGTCTAAACAGTATCAATGGTTCTTATATCACCCTCATTCCAAAAGTTGATGGACCAAGCAGGATTAATGATTTCAGACCAATTTCTCTTCTGAATTCTTCACTGAAGCTGATCACGAAATTGCTTGCCAACAGACTTCAACCTCATATCACCAAATTAGTCCACGCAAATCAGTATGGGTTCATCAAATCTAGAACCATCCAGGATTGTTTGGCTTGGTCTTTTGAGTACCTCCATCTATGTCATACTTCCAAAAAAGAGATTGTTATCCTGAAACTGGATTTTGAAAAAGCCTTCGATAGAATTGAACATGATGCCATGCTGCTTATCATGGAAAAAATGGGGTTTGGTGAAAAATGGTTAAGCTGGATGAAGTTGATCTTTAATTCTGGAACCTCATCTGTGTTACTTAATGGAACTCCAGGCAAAGTGTTTCATTGTAGAAGGGGAGTGAGACAGGGGGACCCTCTTTCCCCTCTTCTGTTTGTGTTGGCTGCAGACCTGTTGCAATCTATCATTAATAAAGCCAAAGATCAGGGCTTATTCAACTTGCCAATTCCCTTGCAATTCACTAATGACTTTCCAATACTTCAGTATGCTGACGATACTCTTATTGTGATGGAAGGTAGTGAAAGACAGTTATTCACCCTCAAGGCCCTATTAAACACTTTTGCAGACTCTACTGGTCTCAAGGTCAATTATGCTAAATCAATGATGGTGCCAATTAATATGTCTGATGAGAGAGTGAAGCATTTAGCTGCCACCTTTGGCTGTTCTGTTGGGGGTTTTCCCTTCACATATCTTGGACTCCCTCTTGGTCTGACTAAGCCAAGAGTTGATGATTTCTTGCCCCTTATTACCAGGTGTGAAAGAAGGCTAGTGAGTACCTCTCTCTTTTTGTCTCAAGCTGGGAAGCTCCAAATGGCAAATTCTGTCTTCTCTTCGCTGCCCACCTTCTATATGTGCACCTTTCATATCCATGCTTCTGTTAGAGAGCAAGTTGACAAGTACAGAAAATATTGCCTATGGAGAGGGTCTGATGATAATAATAGAATTAATGCCAAAGCTGCCTGGCCAATGGTTGCTAGGCCAAAAGAGGATGGAGGTCTTGGGATCCTTGACTTGAAAACACAAAATGAAGCTCTGTTGCTGAAAAACTTGCACAAGTTCTTTAATAGAGCAGATATCCCGTGGGTACACCTTGTTTGGGAAAAACATTATGGAAATGGGAAGCTTCCTAGTCATGTAAAGAAGGGATCCTTTTGGTGGAGAGACATGTTAAAGCTTTTGGATAAATTCAAGGGAATGGCTTCTGTCTCTGCTAAAGATGGGGCTTCCTGTTTGCTTTGGGAAGATTGTTGGTCTGGTCAACCACTCAAGCTTGAGTACCCCGAGCTTTATTCCTTTGTCAAAAAACCTTTGCTCTCTCTTAAAAGTGCAATGACATTGGCGGATAATACTGCTCTATTCTGCTTGCCTCTCTCAGTAGAGGCTTATGATCAATTTCATCTTTTGAACACCTCTCTACAGGCATATCAACACTCAGGGGAAGCCGATGTTTGGAATTACATTTGGGGTAATTCTACCTTCACATCCAAGAAGGCTTATCGCCATTTGCTGGGCTCCACAGATGCACACCCAATTTTCAAGAGAATCTGGAAATCTTCTTGCCAACACAAACACAAGGTTTTCCTCTGGCTTTTGGTTAAGGATAGGCTGAGCACCCGTAACATCTTGAGAAGAAAACAAATGCACCTCCCTTCCTTCTGCTGTGTTCTCTGTTCCTTGGATGTAGAAGAATCCATTGATCACTTGTTTATGGAATGTGACTTTGCTAGAAACTGTTGGGGTCTGATTGGATTGACGATTATCAGTTCTCCAGATGTCACTCAAAGATTTGATAGCCTCAAAGAGCAGCTTGCGGTCAGCTTTTATATGGAGATTATAATTCTCATGTGCTGGAGTATATGGACAGCTAGGAATGATGTCATTTTCAGAGGACTCCCAGCTGATTGTTTGAGATGCTTAGAGCTTTTCAAAACTTTGTTTGGACAACTCCTGTGGAGAGCCAAAAGGAAATACTTCCCTGAAATTGAATTATGGCTAGAGCACCTTGTGTAGTTCATTTGATCTTCTTTGTTTCCTTCTTTGTATCTTAAGTTAGTCTTTGTTGTTGCTGTTTCTGTTTTTTGGCTTTATGTTTAACGCTCTTTTGTATTCTGCTTGGTTTCGGTTAATAAAATTTCAGTAGGGGCTCTGCTGCCCCTCCTGTTCTTTCAAAAAAAAAAATATATATATATGTGCATAGTAGATAAGGCTACCTGCTTTTTTTTTCATTATTGTCTATGTATGCTTATTCTTAACTCCCCATAAATTTCAATGGACAGATACTGATATTCCCTTTCTTTTTATATTGAGTATAGAACACTGATAATTGTCATCAACGTTATTAATCTTACCCCTCTGGTTCAGGATACTTATTTTAGACTTGGGCACAAGAACTAAGCAGGTAGATAAAATGCCCATCTGACAACCATATTAACTGGCTCTAAAGTGTTCATGCAGTGTAGTTAATTATGCAATTAAGGGTAAGACTTTTTTTTTCAAATTTCCTAGACCAATTATTCTGGAGATTTTGAACATCAAGTATTTTCTTTATTTACACCACATGAATAGAATATACATATAGGAGTCTGAATTTTGTCAATGGCAGGTCAATGCATATGATGGCGTGCAGATTGTTGATTCAATACATAAGCCAAAATATCATATAAGGACACCTGTCAAATACAGTCATTGCAACTGTTTGCAAGCTTCAGCTTCTGAAGTAGCATCAATTGAAGTCACCAGAAATATACCGGACGAGAAGCATGCAATGCCTATTAATTTGCATGGAACCGTAAGGAAGGTTGGCGACGGGCACACTCTGACAGTTCTTAATGTTCAATGGAAGGAGAGTTCTCATTTGCACAGCCAAAGTTCTGCAGATGATGACGAGCCATCTACTTTTCACTTGGGCAGTGGTTGCTGTAATGTTTGCAGAAGTCATATTTATCATCCAATATTACCATGGATAAATGGTGATGGCAGCATGAATGGCACTGTCTATGAAGGTTTAAGTCGTCGAATTATTGGATATGTCATGCAGTATCCAGGAATTTCGGAGGTATGTCTTTATTATATTTATTTAGACCTGCTTATTTTGTGATGGAAATTTTCTTAAGTTTTTGTATATGCAATTGGATTTGTGAGTTCCTGGATTAGTGGTATTTATGTTATGCACAGCAAGAATGCTTGTATTTAACATACAAAATAGCTAGTCTTCTAGGAAGATCTTATTTATGAGTGTCACAATTCTAAACTTTAGGTACAAAAATGGGAAAATCACTAGTAGATCCAAGACATATCATTCACATACATTGAAATGTTCCATTTTGCATTTGATGGTCATGACTTGTTCTGTTTAGAGTGAAATGTGCCATGGGTCCTTAAACTTTTTTCCCCGACGCTCATGGTCAAGGACCCATGACGCATTTCACTCTTCTTTTTATGTTTGTGCTGTTGTGCTTCCACTGCGCTTGTTTCATGTATATGCTTCCTTTCATTCTCTTCAATCTTCATATCATATATAAGAAGTGACTCAAACCCAGATGCTGGTTTCTTAAATTCATCAGACAATTATTCTAAATGTGACTGAAAGATGTTTTGATTTCCTTATGGAGTTATGATTCTGCCCCTCTTCTCAACTTTTATGAAACTTGTTCCTGGCTGTTTTTAATGCATTTCTCTCCTGTAGTGGCTTGTCCCTCCAGTTCCCTCAAAAAAAGTTATGATTCTGCCTATGATTGCCAATATTGTTTGAATTAAAAGTTTGATCGTTTGCTTTTGCTCGACATGCATCAGGAGGACGTTATCCATCGTATGAATGTACTGAACCCTCAGGTATGTTGGCTACATTATCATGTTTGCAATTTGTACTATATTCGTTATTAAATATTAATTGTTCGATTTCAAATTCCTTTCCCTCTATGTTTACCTTCTCCGTCTGCAGACATGCAGGACCTTGCTGGGAAAGCTGACAGTTGATAAACACCTCTATGTCCGGGTGTCCGATGAACCAGTGCCAGATGCTCCCATCATGCTGCAGAGTCTTCTGCGGCAAGGTCACTACAAAAACCCTCCAAGTCTGGAAGGCGGTACTTCGCTAATCCGATGAGTACCTCCATGCTGTAGGACGACGCGGATGGCTTGTTCAGTTATGTATTTATAGCTAAAGCTTTTGTACACCTTGAGAGATCCGTGGTTAATTGGTTACAGTAGCATAACTTTTGACAGGACAGTCGTGCATGAGACCTTTAATTCAGTACTCTGTTTCAAATTATAAATTGTTCGGGCTTTCTTACAGACATATAGGAGTAGATTTAGTAGTATGTATCTAGACACAATGTATATATACTTAGCAAAAGTTATGTACGTGGTAAAGCTAGAACAACTTGTAATTTGGAATAAAAGAGTACTATTTTTACGCTGATGGAAACAATATTGGATCGCCGTTCTCTGACTGGGTGCCGTACATCGGGTCATCAGTGATTCAGTGGCTGGAGAACGTGCTTTGTTGGCCGTTGGGACCTCAGCATCAAACCGAGGCGCTCCGTGCATTTTAGTACACACTGGTTGCAAGAGTAACAGGCCCGGCATCAGCAGGTGTAACACTTTCTGTCTAAACATTTGTTTTGTTTTTGTTGCTATTTGTCAATCAACCCATAAGTATTCTAATTCTATTGACTTCAGAAATTTGGGCAACAGATCCTTTGTGGCATACACCCTCCGTCCACAAATAAGTATATTTTCTTTTTAACTTTTATCAAATTGTTTGACCATTCGTCTTATTTAATTTTTTTAATAAATATAACTTATTTTGTCATAACATTAAAATATCTCTAATGATAAATTAAGTCATAACAAAATGAGTAATATTTATTAAAACTTTTTAGATAAAGACGAATGGTCAAAATGAGAATGATAAAAGTCAAAGATGTCTTCACTTAATGGAAAGAGAAGTATTGCATAAAAAGATTGTAACACTATTGTTGAATAAGCAGCTCTATTCTGTTGGCACGATGTGATGCTTTCAAGATTCGTGTAGTTAAGATATTTAGGCCTCGTTTAGTTGGCTAAAAGCTTAACTCTTTTTTCACTCTCTCCCATCACATCACATTAAATACACCAAAAAGCCATACGTATGTTCGTAGGGGTGAAATGTGCGGTAAAAAAGTAACTAATTACACGCTTTAGATGTAATCTCAAAAAAAAAAAAATGATAAAAGTCAAAGAAGTGCACTTATTTATGGGTAGGATAATATTTACCACAAAAAAAACGAAAATGCTGTTGAATAAGTGCTCTATTCTGTTGGCACGATGTGATTTTTTCAAAATTTCGTGTATCTTAAACGATATTTAACTTGTTTAATATTTGATATTTGGCCACACTTTTGGACTGGACTGGTGTCTGTGCCAACGAACGAAGTGACCAAAAAAAGGTGACCCCTGCCGGACGCGTGCTGGCTACTGAACGATCCTGATGCCTTCCGTATCAGCACTGATCCTGCCTGCTGTTGTAACAAACCGTTATACAGACTGACCACCCCGATCAAAGATCGAAATATCCAATGCAACGCGCCGGCGCCGCCCACGGTGGATGGCGACCGGCACTCGCACCGGCCACCTCGGCGCGCCTTCTTTCCTTTCCGTCCACGACCCAGTCGTCTCGTCCGTCGGTCATGCTCATGGATCCATCCACCGCAGCGGCGGCGTCGCGGACAAAACAGAACAGCAAGCGGGCGCACGCACGCACGTAACCACCGCGGCCGCGCGCGACTGCCGTTGCGGTCTGTCGGGACGCCAACCGGAAAGCGACTTGCCACCGGCCGGATCGCGGCTGGGGAAACGCTTGGGTGACGAGGCAGGCTTGGAATTGGTGGATGGACGACGGGTCAGGGCAGGGGCAGCTTCCTTCCTTGGCGGCTCCTGCGTTGTGCCTGGTAGGTACGTACGCCTACGACGACGTCGGCACGGCAGCGGAAAACCGTGTTTCGCCTGCCTCCGGGATGGATATATTCCGTTCCCGTCGCAGATCCTCCGCAGGTCAGCAGTGCGTGTACCTATCAGCCACTTCATTTTCGGAGACATCCGAGTGTGTAGCCTGGATCCAGCTCGGCCCCGGCGGCTCGACGGTACGGTGGTAGCTCTCCGCTGAAAAAGTAATGAGCGTGATGAGCTTCCATCGCCACCTGGACCCGACAGCTGGACCTAGTAGTAATTAACCTTCCGAACCAGGCAGGCGACCTCGTCGTCCCTCTGGGCTTAGCTCTGGTTGGTCGTTCATCCCATCTATCCGCGGTTTTTACTGGCTGGCTGGGTGCTGTGAACGACGCGACATGCGAGCGGTCGACAGATAGAGACACGAGTACGACGACGTCGACTGTTGTGCTCCTCCACGTGGCGCGGAAAAGACCTGCCGATAGATTCCATCACACACACCACAGTCGAAGTGGAAATCGAAGGCGAATCGTACATCCTCCGAAAAAAGGGCTTCCTTCGCACGCACGTTGCACGCGGCATTGGCGCCATGGATCAGCGGCGACCGGTTCAACGCGCGGCCACCACGCAGAAAAGATCTGAAAAAGAAGGAAATTGATCGCTGCTGCATGGATGCTCGGTGGTGCTCGCTTTCGGAGGGGCACCATCACATCACGCCCACGGCCGTCTCTTTCCGCCAAAACCAACCGACCAGCGCACAGGCACAGGACGCACGCATGCCGTTGGCAGTTGGGGCCTGTCGTCCCGTCCGTCCGTCCTCGCGAGCGCGCGGCACGCACCACGTGAATGAAATCAGGAGACGGACCGGGCCCGGTGGGTGCCCGCGCGGGCGGCGCTGCATGGACGGACTCGGCTGGGTTGATCGGGAGCGGCGTGTGAACCCCCACCCCGGCCGAATTTCTTACCGTTGGTTCATGGGCACACGACCGACAAGGACGCATGCGGCGGCCTTTTCGCTTGACGCTGCCTGTCTGCCGTCGCCGGGCCGGCGATCGATCGACGCCTGTGGCCTGGTACTGGAGCTAGAGGTGCAGATGCAGCGAACGCGCACCAAAGAAAAACCGTCGACCGGATTCGCACGAGCAAAAATCGAAGCTCGGCAGCATGATATACGGCCGTGCAGTGGGTGCATTCGCTGTTCCATCCATCTCATCCACCTCACCTCACAGTCCTGGACGGGGCACGGCATCGAGCCATCGACGACGGTATCACGGTACGCGGGCCCTCCCGTTTCCTGGGACCAGGAGTCCAACAGTGCTCGACGAGCTCTCCCAACTCCAAGGCCACCCGACTCCCGAGAGAAGAAGACTGGAAGGTGGTGCGCAGCATTTACCGGTGGCCACCACGTAGCCCCCCGGTGAGAAGGCTGGCCGTGCCGTGGATGAGGCTCCAGTTCTCCACGCCCACCACGGCGCCCCTGGTGAGAAGGCAGCGGCGGCCCATGCCTGCGGCGGCAGCTAGTGTCACGTGGAGTGCTGTTGTGGCGCTGTGCGCCTGGCCCGTGCCGTCTGGACTCTGGTCAGACGGCTATCCTCATTGGGAGTCCCGCCCGGCCACTTGACGCGCGCCCAGCGTCGCACTCAAGTTGGTCAATTCATCCGTAGTGTACATACTCCTACGTACGGTAGGAACAGTGCAAGTACGTACACGAGATACGGTGTAATACACACATACTCCCCCGGGATGGTATTTAGATGCTCGGCTTTAGTGACAAATGGAGTGCGATTGTGGCCTCTAAAACACAACTGGCTCTCCGTATTATTATAAAAATATTTATGGAGATGTGATATATGTATATTTTTATCAAAGTATTTTTTAAGATAAATCCACTCATATAATTTTTACATTTATAAACTCAACAACTTAAAATAGTTATTGATGATTTATATTCCCGATGTTTATCCAAACCTTTAGTCCAAAAAACTTCTAATACCAACCCGAATGAAAGTTTAAAAAAAATTTACAATAGGCTCTTTTAATTTGCCTTTGGGCAACAGAGAAAACTAATCCAAGCTCTAGTAGCAAAATTCTGCGGCCGGCGTGGCACTCCACTGACGTGTGGTTTCCACTTCAAGTAATCCACCGAATTTCTTATCCGTATGCCCACTTGTTTATTGACGGTTTGGTGCCACACACGCTGTTCTGGAGGCAGCTTTCGCCCATCCACCGATGAGGAAAATTGTACTATAATAAAGTTTCAACAATGCATGTCCAGAAGCTTCTCCTTCGGAACAAGCTCATCCAGAAGTTTCCAATCCTGGCAATTTTTAATAGAACGAACGCCATGCTGTTGGAATTTTTCTGCAATTCCATTTCCCAGTCAGCGATGTACGCGTGCAGTTAGAAGGCAGAGTCTTGGATTGCAGGATCAGAGAGGAGAGACAAGCAAGCTATTGACTTTTGATTAGTTAGTATGTAGTACTAATAGTTGTTTATTTTGAGCTGTTACTCATACTAAGATCTATTAGTGCAATTTCAGTTGGTATAAGCACGAATGGATCCCAAGATATCTATAATTATTCCCCACAACAGTAGTGGAACGGGCTTCCAGTCAAATGCTTCATGAAAAGTGCTCATAGTATCTTTCTTCATATCACCGGTTCATTTTTTAAATCATAAAGTTTGTATTTTATTGCTACAGGTAGCAAGCAAACACAACTTTGTAAAGCTAAGATAATGCTTAATATATCTTTAGATGCTACTAGTTGATTTGCATTAAGCCGTAGTACATTTTAATGATGATGAAATGGACGGTACCTTTTCACATATTTTTTTTATAAGAGTGAAACACACTGTTATTCTATTCAAATTCGATGACCTTTATATAGCTTTTCAGGTTTGAGGACTATAGTGCATTTCAACTTAATCAGTTATAGATACCTAAAAGCTCATGCATACACCTTAAAATAGCAGCATTCATGCCAATAAAATAGCAGCATTATTTCAACTGATCATCATTTTCCTGTGTAGAACCCCAACCATACACCTTAAAATAGCAGCGTCGTGCCGTTGGCGCCATACCACCTCAGCAGAACGAATCTTTTGCTGCACATACGTGAGGGCACGGCTAGCTCCATCTTTCCTTTTATGGCTCGGGTGATGCCATATGGACATTCCAAATTCTTTATGTTCACCAGATCTGACCCAATTTGATCCACAAGCTCTATGTTTTTTATATATATTTTCTATAATGATAAGTATCTAATTCTCGAAAAAACAGAGAGAGATGAGTACTACATTTGACAATATATATTTTCTTGAGGACGGTTGGGTGAACATGTCAGGAGAATTCATGGCTTCTCATTACCAGCATTTTAGAGGGATCTATCTCCAGTCCACACAGCTTTTTATAGGGATCATCAGCTATGATCTTTTCGTGTGTCAGATAAGCTGAGTCGATTAGGCGTACGTATCTTCGACGAATCACCAAAACTGTCGAAACGGAGGATTCCAAAGTCTAGTAGGATGCTGACTGACCGGAGAATCAAGAGGGATCATTCCCAGATCTTCTAGCAATGGTTCACACGATTCAGCCATCCGAATTCCCCATGACACCAACCTGAATCTCAGGTTCAGCAACAAGTATCATGCACTGACACTGTTCTTCGATTCCTTGTGTGAAAGCACGAAACCTTCAATCATTAATCAACGTGGAATGGAAAAGAAAAGATTGGAGAGGCGATGGAATGGAGCAGCCACCAAACAAGGTCCAAAATTTCCTTATTTTTTCTCTTGTTTTCTTCCCGGTGAGAATCTCCTTTTTCTTGCCAATTACCAGCGCGGCCACCACTTCTTCCACAGCGCGAGAGGAGAGGAGAGGAGAGCCCACGACTGCACCCTGGACCAGTCACCACCACCAGCACGGTCCACGGCGGCGGATGACGGTATGCTCTACTGGTATGCCTACACTGGTATGCCTACATGGCTACGCCTCTCTCTCTCTCTCTCTCTCCTCCCACTTCGACCCGGCCGGCCCTATCAAAAGCCAGCCCTCCCTTCCACACCGCACTCCCTCACCTTCCTCCACCTTCCCTCCTCCCTCTGCCCCCACCGCCTGCTTCTTCCTTCTGCCTTGCCCGTTGCTTCCTCCACCACAGTCCACTCTCCACTCGCCGGCCCTGAAGCTCTGCTCAGTATTTCACTGATTGGTGGTGGAGCTGCTAGCAGCTATATATCCTGCTACTTCTTGGTCCTGACGACGGACGGTGCGTGGTTCAGACCAGTGACGCCAACGAGCTGAGAGGAGAGAGGGCTAGGAAGCAAGGCTGCCAAGGAGGTGGCGATGGAGAGGTACGAGGTGATCAAGGACATAGGATCGGGCAACTTCGGGGTGGCCAAGCTGGTCCGGGACGTCAGGACCAAGGAGCTCTTCGCCGTCAAGTTCATCGAGCGGGGATGAAGGTGCGTCCGGCCTTTGAATCGATTTCCCCCCTTCCTCCTTACCTTCTTAATCGGGCTCACCTCTCGCGTGAAAAAGGTTCGATCTTGGAGTGCGCTCCATCGGTTAATGCGAATTCTGGCAGGTGCGTTTTTCATCGGAGTCTTGGTCCTTCCTAGTCCTAGCCATCTATAGTCCTAGGTTTTGCCTTGTTCTTTTGGTGCATAACAGGAAGGGTCCCCATTATTGGGGTTGGTACTGGTCGGTACTGTTTACACCTTAATAGGTGCTTGCTGATTTGGTTAGTTGATTCTGCGTAGTATCCATCTGCTTTACCCGTTCTTGATATAGCTTGATCAAGAGATGTCATGAACGCTGCGAAGTATCCCCAGGCCCCGACCGATCTACTCTGTTTTTTTCGTCTCAACTTCTGCTCTGAATGCTGAATCTTCAGAAATGTGACTTGAATTTTGACTAGCTCCATAGTTCACATGACTTAATGACGCGTTTGGTTACCTGTTTCTGCCCGGCCCTGGCTGGCTGGATGCATGTGCGGCGTGATTGGTTGCCTGCTTGAGCGCTAGAGCCTGGCTACCCGCATGCAAACGGCGCCGCTCAGCCTGGTTCCCGGAAACGAATCTGGCCTCCGTTTCTTGGGAGCCTGGCTCGTGCGGGCGCTAGCACGGATGCCTCGTGGCTCGTTTGTGAGACGCGGATGCAGCAAACAAGCCGGACAACTAGCAACCAAACAAGTGATGCACCCAGCCAGACTCTAATCAACCGACCAACCAAACAATGGTACCCTGCATGAGTTTAGCATGGCCTGCCAGGGCCTGGTCGCCGGATACGAGCAAGGCTCAGCTCAACAACGAACCAAACGCACCCTAAGTGTTTTTGCTATTAGTGGATGCACAGCTCTTTGTTTGCTTGGCCCTAAGTCACACTTGACTGATCAATGCAGGTGCCACTTTGCTTGTAGTGTATTTGTTTACCGGTAAAGAGCTTAGTTTTGCACGTGACCACCTGGGTACTTGTTAGTCTACTCATCTAGCTATGCTGGATTTAGATGCTTATGCATTCTAAAAGCGTTGATAGACTAGCTGGAGTTAAAAAGTGTCATCACTGCCTCAATTGGATGCTCGGAATATGAATTTCAGCGTTGTAATTTCAATTCGCATGAAGGCAGTAGAGTTTACTCTTGGTCAGGAGCGTTTAGCTGAGAATGTTTGGTTAAGTTTGTCTGGTATGATGCCATGAGGCTGGAACTGTACAAGGTGAGAGAGCCAAAACACTGAACTCAAACGCGTTTGCTTTTTGAAATATAAAAGCAGGGGAAGCCTCCTTTTCAAAAAAAAAAAAAAAAAAAAAAAAAAAAAAAAAAAACTTATGCATTCTTGTAAATGGACTTAAATGTTGTTTTGTTTCTCGGAGATTTAGCTTTAGTAGGGGAACTTTTAAAAAGAGTAAAGGATCACTTCCAAATCATGTGCCCATATTATTGCAGATAAACCCCTACCTGAGTGAATGTTCTGTTAAATTCGTTCTCTTTGTCACGTTTATTGGGTAATCTGAAAAATATTAGATATGGATCCTTGTTGTTCTTGTTCTGAGGAGCTGGTCAAGTTGAACCAGTCCAGAGATAGCAAGAACCTGCCATAGTAGGTAACCATGCTTTACTTATAACAATAAATAATTCAAACAAATCATATCTGTTACTGTTAGCATTGAATATAATTTGTTCATGAATGGTATCGTTTAAGATTACAGACATCACAAACCTTACTCCTGGTTTAGTTGATTTCCCCACCTCAATTTTGCTTCATTAACTTCAGCTTCCCATGGTGCTTCTAGCATCTGTCTGATTCACCTTCCATGTCTGGACATCTGCAGTTAATGGTATTGTTATTGTAGTAGTGCAAAAGGGAATGATGAGCTGGATTATAAGTATCTGGATCAGATTAGTTGTGTAGCTGTTTGTGTTTTCTTAGAGTTGAACACGTGTTTTTTATAACATCTGTTTACCTATTATTGTTATTTTGCTTGCCTGTTATATGTGTCACATTTCACATCTTTAACTCACATGGTTTCTCAACAGCTCTTCTGGAATGATGCATGAGTACCTTTATTGATCTGTTAATTGCTATAACCTTTCCTTCTGCTTTCATAGATCGATGAGAATGTCCAAAGAGAGATCATGAACCACAGGTCGCTGAGGCATCCAAACATAGTTAAATTTAAGGAGGTAAGTCCCATTTTGCCTCTGTGACAGCAATACAAACTTAGATTCAACAGTGCTTTTTACAGTCGAAATTTGAAATGTTGCATTTCTAAATTGATACTGCTTTCTGTTTCATATTACACTGAGTGTTATGAAAATATCTTGTAAGAGCTGCTGGTGAATTTTATAATTATTATACAATGGAAAACCTCTACCTTGTGCATTTTATTACACATTCTCTGAAATGCGTATGATAACATTCAGTTTTCGAGTGACTAGATAAAGATAAAGCATGTCGTTGTGCTTAGCCTCCTAATTTCCTGGGTTATCCCACTTCCGTAAACAAAGTATTGTTTATACATAATCCATTCCACAATTTATTGGACATATGGTGTTATGATCGGCCTCCCCTACCGACGCCGTAATAAGCCCAATAGTGGCTAAGAAGAGGCACAGCATTAGCCATCCATTTAATTTACTATTATTAGAAGTTGAGAGAGAGTTATATGTTGTAAACACTTGGCATTATGAAATTAAGCCGGTTGCAACCCATTTGTTGCCGGCTTCCCGGGAGCTCGCGGCCCTCTCTAACCTAGCCGCCACTTCTCTTCCTCGCGAGAGCGGCGACGGCCCCCGCCGTCGGACGTCGTTGTTCAAGCCCCGTCCTCCGATCTCTCACACCTACAACCTCCCGGCCGGTCGGGGGTAGGACCTCCTGTTCTATCAACCCGGTATCCGAGAGACCTTCGATCCTCTCGAAACCTTCGATCCTCCTTCCACCATGAGTCGGCCGCCACCATCCGCCACCCCGCCGATCTCCTCCACGCCCACCTCCACCGCCCCCCTCCATCCGATCGCCACCACCCCAACCCATCTCCACCACAACGACCATCGCTAATCCCCTCATTTGCCGATCCCGGCATCTCCACCGACCTCCCACCATGACCAACGAGCATTTCACCCACTCTCTCGATCCACTTCGCCAACGCCGTACACACCCCGCACCGACGCGTGGGGCGATCAAGTCCCATCTCGCTGGGCTCAAATGGCGCCCCCCCCCTCGCCAGGGTGCCATTGCCTCGCCCCTGGTGCCGCCCCTACCGTTTACGCCGGCGCCCTCGGCCGCGGCGGCTCGCCCGGCTATCCGCCGCGGCGGCGTCCCACGGTGGGGCTTCCGCCGCACCTCATCAACCGGCCCCGGCCGCGCCGCAAATCCGCCCCGGGCCATGGGGCCGCCGCCGCCAGCGTCGCCTCCTCCCACCACACCCATCACGACGGCGGTGCCGCCCGCTCCACGACTACGCCGCCGGTCGACGCCGCGTTTGGGGCGCCCGACCGCTGGCACCCTCTTCCCAGGTGGACGGCTCTGCTTCCGTCCCTCGCCCGCCTCTCCGCCGGCAACGTGCCGCTCTCACGACCGCTGCCGCCCCACGCACCACCTCCGGCTCCCGAGGGGACCGCCCGCCGCCGGTTCTACAAGCCGGAGTTCACCACGCACGACGGCTCCTGAGGACCCCCCGAATTGGCTCAACCACCGTGAGCGCTTCTTCCGCCGCCAACGCACCTTGGCCTCGGATCGCACTTTGGCTCGCCTCCCACCACCTTGCGGCGTGGCGCCGACGCGTACCACGCCCTAGAGCGAGTGAGGGCATGCCTTCTTGGGATCGGTTCAAGGAGTTGTGCCATCTCCGCCTTGGCCCTCCCGTCGCGATTCCCGGTTGCCCGAGCCGGGCGACCCGAGCCCGGACGACGGTGGTAGACTTCTTCGAGCGCTTCAACGCCGCCGTCCCGCCATGCACGCAACATCGACAACGCAAAAGGCGGAACTATTAGTGGGTGGCCTCCCGACACATCGTGGTCGACGGGCTATCGCGGCGCGCACCGCAGATCTCGCGGCGGCCATGTACCGGCCCGGCGTTCGAGCTTCGCGCCAATGCTCGATGGCGCCGCCCCACACGCCCGCGCCGCGCGGGCACGGCCTCCACACCGCGGGCTCCACAGCCTACCCCCGGCGGCGACCGACCCGGCCCGGCCGCGGCGCTGCCAGCGAGGCCCGACGCCTTCCGTCTCTCGCTCACGACGCCGAAAGCGGCGAACGCCGCCCGGTTGGGCCTTTGCTACAACTCGCGACGAGCGATTTGTTCGGGGCCATCGCTGCAAGCGGGTGTTCTACCTCGAGGCACGCGATGACGGTCGCGATCGCGCGAGACTTCGTCGCAGCGGCGAAGGAAGAAGCCACCGAGGAGGAGACCGTCTGCCACCGACGCGGCGGCCAACGCGCCGGTGGTCTCCCCTATTCCCCTTGGGCATCCTGACCGCCAACTCCATGGTCGCCCCAAAGCCGGGATCAAAGGGGCGCTTCCAGCCCTCCTCGACACCGCTCCACGCACAACTTCATCCGCAATGGACACCATGCGGCGCTGGGGCCGGTGACCTCTAGTGGCGCCCACTCCGTCACGTGGCGCTGGCGACCTTCTTCGGTGTGTTCGGGCGTCGCCGGGCGCGTACCCATCAAGATCGGGGCGAGTTTTCTTCGCCACCGCGCCGCCATCGACCTTGGCGGCCGATTGTATCTTGGGCGTCGACTTCCTCCGCACACTTGGCCCCATCCCGTGGGACTTGGAGGCCATGACGGTGGCTTTCGGCGACAAGGAGCGCATCCAAAGGCAAGGCGCGTCGCGGCGCCGGGACAGCAGCCCCAGCCGCTGCGCCCTCCACGCCGGGACCCCGGCGGCCATCGGACGCCCGCGCCGAGCGGCCAGGCGCCATCTTCGCAGCCCACCGGGTTCACCGCCCAGCGCGCCCTACGACCATCGGATCCATCTGGCCGCCGGGCATGGAGCCGATGGCGTGGCGCCCTACCGCTACCCCCACCAATTGACGGGCGAGAGAACGGCAATGTGCGGACATGCTTGCACAGGGCATCATTCGCCCAAGCACGCCGTCAGTTCTCCGCTCCGCCCTCCTTGTCAAGAAGGCGACAAGTCTTGGCGCTTCGCATCGACTACCGCGCCCTCAACGCCAAGACATCGGCGGACAAGTTCCCCGATCCCGGTGGTCGACGAGCTCTCGACGAGCTCCATGGCGCCGCGCTTCTCAAGCCGGACCTCCCCCGCTATCACTAGGTCTTGGGATGTTTGCGGGCGACATCGACAAGACCGCCTTCCGCACCCACCACGGGCACTACGAGTTCCCCAGTGATGCCGTTTGGGTCGCTCTAATGCCCCGGCGACATTCCGGCCGCCGATGAACGACGTCTTTGCGCCCCGACGTACCTCCGCAAGTTCGTGCTCATTTTCTTTGATGACATCTTGATTTATAGCGCATCTTGGGCCAACACACCGCAAAGACTCACGGCATCGTCCTCAACGCTCTCCACGCGCACGCCTTGCGCCTCAAGCGCCCAAGTGCGCGTTTGGGACGACGGCAAAGGGCCTATCTTGGCCACGTGATCTCGGAGGTGGGAGTCGCCATGGGACGCCGACAAGATAGGCGCCGTGGGTCGCCGGCGCCGACCCCGCCGCCGTGGGCCTCCGTGGGCTTCCCGCTCGCGGGCTACTACCGAAATTCATCCGGGACTTCGCCTCATCGCCGCCCCCTTACGCGTCTCTTGCGGCGAGACGCTTCGCTCGGGACGACGACGCCGAGGCTGCCGCGGGCGCCGAAGAGCGCACTCACCGGGCGGTGCTCCGGATGCCGGATTTCTCGGCCTTTCGTCGTGGACCGTGGACGCGTCCGGGGTGGGCTTTGGCGCATGCTCCATCGCCCGCCCTCGGCGCATTTCAAAGCGACATTCGCCGCCCGCCACCTCAAATCGGGCGGCCTCGACGAGCGAGCTCATTGGCCGGTGCACCTGCGCCCACCCGGGCGCCGCACCTATGGGGGGCGCTCCTTCCCGGTTCAGACCGACCACTCACGGCTTAAAATATTTGCTTGACCAGCGTCCTCCACGGTTCCCACGGCATCAATGGCTCGGCAAGGTCGCTCGCTTCGATTTCTCGGTGGAGTATCGGCCAGCCGCTTGAACACGGTGGTGGATGCCCCCTGTCCCGCCGCGACACCGAGGAGACGGCGCTTACGGGGGCGGTGGGAGACATGGCGCTATACGTCCTCCGGCCCCCTCCTTCGCCTGCCGCGGGCGACATCCGGGCGACCACGGCGACCTCCGTCGAGGGGCAGCGGCGCCACAGCAGCCGGCGTGCTTGCTGCCCCCTCGGCGCCTCCACGGCGGCCTCCTCCTTCACGGAGCCGCGTGTTAGTGCCGGATCACGATGACTTGCGTGCCCATGTCATTCGATTGGCCCACTCACCCGGGTCATGAGGGCATCCGTAAGACGCTCCACCGGGCCGCAGTGACTTCTACATCCCCGCGATCGGGCCCCGGTCCAGGATCGGGTTAGGTCTTGCGCCACTTGCTAGCGAACAAGACGGAGACGCTGCAGCCGGCGGGGCTGCTACAGCCCTCGAGGTGCCGTCCTGTGTGGGACGGACATCTCAATGGACTTCATCGGAAGGGCTGCCCAAGGTCCATGGGAAATCGGTCATCCTCACCGCCGTCGACCGCTTTTTCGGCGGTATCGCACTTCATCGCTACCGGGCCATCCGCATTACCACCCGTCCTCCGCCTCCGCCAGCTTCTCGACGGCGCGGCGCGGCTCCACGGGTTCCCCTCTTCGATCGTCGATGGGGACCCGTCTTCACCGGCAATGTCCGGAATGACTTATTCTCCATGGCCGTCAAGCTAAAGATGAGCACAGACCTTCCACCCGCATTGCGGATGGCCAATCCGAGGTCGCCAACAAGATCATTGCCATGTACCGCGTTGTGTGCGTTGTGTGACGGTGATCGCCCTCGCTGCGGGTGGAGTGGCTGTCCGGGGGGCGGAGTATTGTTATAATACCTCCTTCCAAACCGCTCTCCGCACCACCCCGAGAGGTCGCCTACGGCCATCCGCCGCCACCCCTGCTGCCCTATGAGCCGGGGACAGCCAGGACGGACGTGGTGGACACGATGCTATCCTCTCGGGGCGAGGTCCTTGAGGAAGTTCGCCCGGCTCCTTCGTGCTCGCCAGATCGCCAAGAAGTACTACGACGCTGCCCACCGCGACGAGGAGTTCCAGGAGGGCGACTGGGTGTGGCTCCGCCTGCTTCATCGCACGACCAAGTCACTCGACCCCCGCGCCAAGGGCAAGCTTGGGCCGCGCTATGCTGGCCCCTTCAGTCACGGAACGGGTTGGCGCGGTGGCCTACCGTCTCCAACTTCCACCGAGGCGCGCGATCCACGACGTGTTCCATGTGGGACTGCTGAGCGTCACCGTGGTGACCCACCGCGGCGCCGGGCCCTTGCCGCCGGTGCTTGATGGTCGTCTTCTTCCAGCACCGGAGGTCGCTCTTCGGGCACAACAACGTCGCGAGCACTGGTATATTCTGGTGCAGTGGAAGGGGCTGCCACGCGAGGAGGCAACGTGGGAGCTCATGGAGGAATTCCAGCGACGTGCCCGACTTCCAGCTCGAGGACGAGCTGTTTGTGCAGGTGGGGAGAGATGTTATGATCGGCCTCCCTCATCGACGCCTTTAATAAGCCCAATAGTGGCTAAGAAGAGGCACAGCATTAGCTATCCATTTAATTTACTATTATTAGAAGTTGAGAGAGAGTTATATGTTGTAAACACTTGGCATTATGAAATTAAGCTGGTTGCAACCCATTTGTTGCCGGCTTCCCCCCGGAGCCTGCGCTCCTCTCTAACCTAGCCGCCACTTCTCTTCCTCGCGAGCAGCGACGGCGCCCGCCGTCGGACGCCGTTGTTCAAGCCCCGTCCTCCGATCTCTCACACCTACAACCTCCGGTCAGTCAGGGTAGGACCTCGGTTCCTATCATATGGAGTGTAAAGGCGAGAACATCTCATGTTGCAGAGTTGAATGGCTTTTATGGTGGCAAGTATGTTCTTTTATAATGAGTTATATGCTCAGTGAATGGTGTAAATGCTATGTGTGATACTTATTGGTAGAGAATAATTTCTTTAGATCTGTGTTACTAGAGTCATTGTCTCTTTTTCTATCTGTGTAGGACTAGTTGGCATCTTGTTTCAATGGCTGTTGTATACTTGGATGCCTATCAGCATTCAGCAGCTATGGATAGCCTGCACTAGTTCCATGCCCTTTAAGACGGGGAAGTACTTATGGTATTCATGCGTGAGAGTTCTTCACCAACACATCATAATTGTTGACTGGCTATAATGTAATAGCTTTTAGTGCCAGCTCCTTAATAGCCTGCTGTATCCTCTTGCTTTGCTGTTATGTATTCTTGTTTGCATGGAATACCTGGCACTATTGTTTGGTCTACCTGATTTATTGTCCAAAACCAAAAACGAGGTATCAACTAGGTACTGTGAAGTAGAATTATCACTAGATGGCAACAACATCAGCAAAAATAAGTTTGGACTTCAGTCCCATAGTCTGAACTCTTTTTTAACCTGTTAGTGTTTTCCTTCAGGATTTCATAGCGGCATGCCTTTTAAGGAATATTCCTTGCAACTAGGTTCTTTGGAATGAAATTGGCTGCATCAAGTAGAGTCAATTATGATTCTAGCAGTAACTTGCATTCCTCCCAACTAATTTGGCTTCAGTACCAGAGGAATACTTACTGTACTGGTCATTTAACAACAGTAAATTTTGTGGATTTAATTGGAGACCTCTTTATAATAGTTCCAACATAGTTCCCTCATGAAGCTTATACTGTTAGTCTGTTACACATACTAAGGAAAACAGTAGGAGAGGGCCTGACTGTGATTATTACATTTTTGCCTGAAAGTTTAAATTACTACCTTTTCCAAATTACAAATTTAAGAGAGACTTAGTTTTTCAGGTTGTGCTAACTCCCACACATTTGGCCATAGTTATGGAATATGCTGCTGGTGGTGAGCTATTTGAAAGGATCTGCAAAGCTGGAAGATTTAGTGAGGATGAGGTAGATCATGTTTACTACTTGTGATTCTTTCATATTACCGAAGATATGTACTCCTAATGACAGTTATTTGTTCTCCTCGGTAGGCAAGATTCTTCTTCCAACAACTGATTTCAGGAGTTAGCTATTGTCATTCAATGGTATATAGTTATCTCCAACAAACATATGATTAGCAACCTGAAAGCAGAACATCTGTGACATAATGCTATTTTTGTTTCCTTGCTGCAGCAAATATGTCATAGAGATTTGAAACTAGAAAACACTCTCCTGGATGGTAGTATAGCACCTCGGCTAAAAGATATGTGATTTTGGTTACTCCAAGGTATTGCAGATTATAAGCTTTAGTAAGCAGCTTGCCTACAAATGAACCTATAAATCATACTCATATTTTTTTTTTTTCAGTCCTCTGTGTTGCACTCTCAACCAAAATCGACTGTTGGGACACCAGCTTATATTGCTCCAGAGGTCCTTGCTAGAAAGGAGTATGATGGAAAGGTGATTCCTGTCTTTGCTAGTTCTTGTTTCCTATGGTCTTATTTCCAGTGGAGTGGCACACAAACTTGCTGCATCTTCCGAATAAGAGAAATATCCTAATTAATACTGAGCCCAAACATCACCATGCTCAATTCAGGTCGCTGATGTTTGGTCATGTGGAGTTACTCTGTATGTGATGCTTGTTGGTGCTTATCCCTTTGAGGACCCTGACGAACCCAAGAATTTCCGCAAGACGCTTACTGTGAGTGGATCCATGCTTCACCAAACAATCACTTCTGCATGTACTATTTTACTCTGTTCAGATCAGCTCATGTATCTAATTTTCTTGCAGCGGATTCTCAGCGCCCAATACGCTGTTCCTGATTTTGTCCGAATTTCAATGGAGTGCAGACATCTGCTGTCTCGGATTTTTGTGGCAAGCCCTGAGCAAGTAATTCTGTCGAAAACATTTTCTCCAACGAAACTCATAAGACTGCTGCATTCTTATCATCCATTTCATGCAGCGGATAACCATCCCAGAGATCAAGAACCACCCGTGGTTCTTGAAGAACTTGCCCATCGAGATGACCGACGAATACCAGATGAACCTACAGCTGATCGACATGAATGCCCCTCGCAAAGTTTGGAGGAGACCATGGCCATCATACAGGAGGCCCGGAAGCCTGGTGACGGGCTGAAGCAGTCTGGACAGCTGCCCGGCCTGGGGAGCATGGAGCTGGATGACATTGATGTCGACGACATAGACGTTGAGGACAGCGGTGACTTTGTATGTGCCTTGTGACGTGGCTCAGTCTGTCTCGGCGCTTTTGCTGCCGTGGACTCTCCCCCCCCCCTTCTGGTCTTGTGCTCTGCTGTTATTCCATCTTGTTTGTTTCAGCGAGCTCCGAGCTCCCATTTTGTTGTTGTAATATCACATGTTTTGTGTAATCAAGGTAGTGACCCTGTGGATAAATAATAGACATTATATGTGCATGTGCTGTATTCTTTGCTGAATTGTTGTTCAGCTCCTCTGTGTTCACTGTTTGCCCTGTATGAACTGGGCAGTTTCATGAGTGCCACAATATTGCATGTTGACGGCGTCTTCCTTTTGCCTCGGCCGTATTTTTTGATCTGCTGCATCATCTAGCGAAAAGCCAATGTTTATTTTTATTTTACTAACCATTTTATGAGTTACCAAGTACTTATTACTATATCAGATCAAATTATTTTAATTTTTATACTAAACCAATGAACGACTAGCTTTTTCTATGGCACGCAAGAAAAACAAAACTCTCTTTTTTAGTTTTTTAAAGAAATTTTTCTATTTGTTTATTTGGATTTTTTTTATTTTTTAAGAAAAAAGTGTGGTATATGCTTTTTTTTTTTTTTTTTTGAGGGACATAACTCTTTATTACGCAATAGAGTTACAAGAAATACAAACGCCATAAGGCGGTTTTAACAGCCAAACTTGCCTTCCAAAACCAGTGTAAATCACACTCCTTGCGATAGTGTGAGCATCTACATTGGAACGCCTGCCTTCATGAACAAAATCCACTGTATCAAATTGTGATGCTGTAGCCTTGATCTCCCTAATAACCTGGCCATGGACGGCCATTCCTTCCTCCTTGATTCCTCTGATCACGTTCACATTGTCTGAGGCTAGCCTGCAGCGTTGAACCATGAGGTCACTCGCCAATGCCAAGCCTTCCCTGCATGCTATAGCCTCGGCAATCTCTGCATCTGAGAGTCCGCAAATCACAAGTGCAGACGCTCCCAGAAATTTGCCTGCATCATCCCTAGCAATGGCAGCAGCAACTGCCTTGCTCGAATTCTTTGAGATGGCTGCATCAACATTGATTTTTACAAGGCCCGGTGGTGGAGGTATCCACCGAGATGGGGTACCTTGTACTCTTCTCACCGGCTCCTCCTTCACCGTCTTGATTTTATCCAGATCAGCTACGAAATTGTTCACAAAACAATGAGTAGATAGTGGACTCTGAAACGAGCTCTCCAAGATCGCCTTCCTGCGAGCGTACCAGATCGCCCAAAGGGTGACCACCACCCTCGTCATTTCTTCATGCTTTAGCGAGCTGAAAATAGCCGCTAGCCATCCCCTGGGCCCAGTCTCTTGAATTTCACTCACCAGCTGTGTGATCTCCTCACCTTCCAAAGCCCATACGCATTTCGACATACTGCACTCAACCAACGAGTGCTTCCAAGAATCAGGCATGCCACAGATTGCACAGGTGCTTCGAGTAGCCATGTTCCTATGGTGCAGTACATCACCCGATGGCAAGGAATGATTAGCAAGCCTCCACAAGAACACATGTATCTTTGATGGTACCTTCACCTGCCATAGCGACTTCCATTCATTTTCCTCGGATCTTAAATCTGATCTCCCAGCAATATTCTCTAGGTATGCTGTCGCTCGCTCTCTATTCACCACCAACATCCTGTAGGCTGAACGAACAGAGAAGGAACCCTTCTTTTCATAGTGCCATGCCCAAAAATCCCCTTGTCTCCGAGTACTGAGGGGTATGTTCAGAATCGCCTCAACATCAAACGGACAGAAAACAGAATTAAGCTTTTGAACGTCCCATGAGGCCGTCGTGTGATCTATTAATTCGCTGACCATCTGCGGAGAATTTGTTAAGTCCAACCTAACTGGGCGAAGATTATTTGCTCTCGGAATCCAATTCATATGCCATATATATGTTGATTCCCCGGTTCCAATCCTCTTAATTAGTCCCCGCTCCATAACTTCCCTGCCATCAAGTATGGAACGCCAAATCCGAGAGGGAGAAGATCCCAGATTAGCATCTAAAAAATCCACATTTGGGAAGTAAACAGCTTTCAAAATCCTTGCACTTAGTGAGCTCCCATCCATAAGGATTCGCCATGCTTGTTTTGCCAACAACGCGAGATTAAAAAGCTCAATATCCCTGAAGCCTAGTCCGCCCATGCACTTTGGTTTGATCATCGCATCCCAAGCAACCCAGCACATTCTCCTTTTTCCATCCTTGCTACCCCACCAAAAGTTCCTTAATATACCATTGATATGATGGCATAAACCTCTAGGGAGCTTAAAGCAAGACATCGAATAAGTAGGTATCGCCTGAGCAACTGATTTAATCAATACCTCCTTGCCTCCTGATGACAAGCACTGCTCTAGCCAACCCTGGACCTTTTTCCACACCCGATCTTTAATATATTTGAAAGCTCCATTAGTGGAGACACCCACATCTGTGGGCATGCCCAGGTATTTTTCACTTAGAGATTCATTATGAACATCGAGGACACTCTTGATCATGTCACGTAGTGACTGACTGCATCCCTTCGCAAAATGAATCGAGGACTTGTCCACATTGACCCTCTGTCCAGAAGCTTGACAGTACGAATTGAGTACCTCCTTGATCTCCTCTGCACTTTCCCTATTAGCTTTGAAGAACAGCAGGCTGTCATCTGCAAAGAGTAAGTGAGACACCATCGGAGCCGATGGCGCCACTTTAATCCCATTGAGTCCGGATGACTGATTTCTAGCTTTTAGCAGGCACGAAAGGCCCTCTGCTGCCAACAAAAACAGATAGGGAGAGATAGGATCTCCTTGTCGGATACCCCTCGATGGTCTAAATTTGTCAAGACTATCACCATTAAATAGAACTGAAAAAGAGATAGTCGTTACCAAACGCATCATTGTCTCAACCCAATATTGGTGGAAGCCCAACCGAAGCATTATCGCTCGCAGGTATTCCCACTCAACCCGGTCATAAGCTTTCCTCATGTCCAACTTCAATGCACAACATCTTGATTCATGAGGCCTCTTTCGCTTCATAAAGTGTAGGCATTCATATGCTGATATAATATTATCTGTAATAAGACGCCCGGGTACAAACGCCGACTGCTCTTCGGAGATAATTTCGGGCAAAACTTGCTTCAGCCTGTTTGCAACCACCTTCGAGGCGATCTTATACAGAACATTACAGAGGCTTATGGGCCTGAACTGGCCTAACTCCTCTGGATCAGCGACCTTAGGGATTAGAACAATAAAAGTATCATTTATTGATGTGGCATCCTCCTCCCTTCTCAAAATCCTCAATACAATTGAGGTGACTTCTGTTCCACATAACTCCCAATGCCTCTGGAAAAAGTGTGCCGGAAAACCGTCCGGTCCCGGGGATTTTGTCGGGAACATCTGGAACAAAGCTTCTTTGACTTCCTTATCTGAAAAGGGTGCAAGTAAGCTATCGTTCATTGCTGTGGTAACCTTCGTTGGGACTGTGTTCAACACCACCTCCATGTTATTAGTCCCCTCCGAAGTATACAACTCCTTGTAGAAGCTAGTTGCTAGATCACTCATCTCCTGGACTTTTTCCGTCACCTGTCCATCTGGTTTTTTCAGCCGTGTGGTATATACTTGCTTAGTTCAGACTTAGATGGGCCAAGAAATGGGGCGAACTGAGTGAGAGCACGCTCGCATTCAGGTTGGGGCCCATTTCTATTCCGGCCTGCTAATGCAATCCGCCTGCCAAAATCGCGCAGGCAGCGACGAACGGTCAAGATCGATCCTCGCAACCGTGCCGTGCGGGGGCCTCCCTCCCAGCATCCACTCGCCCTATATAAGCTGTATTCGTCTCCATCCTTTGCCCTCTCGTCCAAAACCCTAGCCCCTGCGCCGCCGCCGCCGCCCCCTGCTCCCCAGCGCTTGAGCTCCTCGCCTCCCGCGAGCTCGCGCCGCAACGCCACCATGAAGGTAAGCTACACGTCCTCGCGGTGCCCTCTCTAGGTGGCGTTTGTGGGAATCTAGCGTCTGATCTGTGCGCTCTGTGTTGATTCCAGTTCAACATCGCGAACCCGACCACCGGGTGCCAGAAGAAGCTGGAAATCGATGACGACCAGAAGCTGTGAGTGTTTCACGCCCTCCATTTGCTCTGTATTTTTGGTTTCTCGTAGATCCGTGGGAGTGGTATTCTGCTTCGAGCCCAGTTGTAGCTGTTGGTGATGCGATTTAGTATTTGAGTGCTACTACTTATGCATCGATTTGTCCTATGTAGTTTTACCAACTATCCCTTGTCTCCTTAAGCACTTTTACTGCTTAGATTCAAGTTAGTTAAATTGCTTGCTGTTGGCCACTGGAGCATGATAGTAAGTGTATTCATATATGTTAGCCTTATTATCCAGTTATAAGGTAATGGCTTGTAGGCAATAGTACAGATAAGTTTAACATACCTTCTGAGGCATTGAATGTTTAGAAATGCTCCATTCCCATTTTGTTGGTGTTTGAATGATCATTACTGGTGAATTTTCGTGTCCAATGATAATATTAGGACAGTAACATCTTGATTTGCGGTTGAAGATGCTTAAATCTAGTTAAAATGCATAGTTTGTTAAATTAGGACCAGACATTCCTTTTATTGCTGTTTTTAAATTGTGGTGCACATTGAGATTTCATTAGGGTAGAGAATAACTGGGGGCTAATAGTTTTAATTCTTGAAATTATACTAACTAGATCCAAAATGGTAGCAGATCATTCTATTATATTTTATTATTTTGAAAGTGCAACTTGTTTACTATCTACCTTTTGAATTATTGAAAAACTGTCTTATGTAAGTTATAGTGTATTACCTCTGTCCTGAAAAAAAATGCAAAGCCTAGCATGCTACTGAGTTAAACCATTTTTAATTTGACCAAGTTTATGAAAAAAAGTATCAATATTTACAATATGAAATAAATATTGGTACTCTTTCTATATATTTGAATGGATATAGAGCTAGAATTGCATCCTTTTCTGGACTAAGTTAGTATATCAATTATCAAATAGACAGATGCTATTTCTTCCTCCTTTACTTTGCTTTGTTTTCTGATGAACCTTTCTATCAACTACAGGCGTGCCTTTTATGACCGAAGGATCTCTCAGGAGGTCAGTGGTGATGCTCTGGGCGAGGTAAATTTTCTGATGACTTATTTCTTTATCCATGACCCTTTTGCTGATTTCATAGTTAAATAAAGGTGTGATATGTTTCTTTGTTTTGCAGGAGTTCAAGGGTTATGTCTTCAAGATCATGGGTGGATGCGACAAGCAAGGCTTCCCAATGAAACAAGGAGTTCTGACTTCTGGTCGTGTTCGCCTTCTGCTCCACAGGGGTAATAGATACTTCCTATCTCCATTGTACTCTTAACACCATTCTTTTACTGTGGTTCTTATCTAAACATTCCATATGAATTCTGTAGGCACTCCCTGCTTCCGTGGTTATGGCAGGCGTAATGGTGAGCGCAGGAGGAAGTCAGTCCGTGGTTGTATTGTGAGCCAAGACCTATCTGTTATCAACTTGGTGATTGTTAAGAAGGGTGAGAATGATCTGCCTGGTTTGACTGACACTGAGAAGCCAAGGATGAGGGGTCCCAAGAGGGCCTCCAAGATCAGGAAGCTGTTCAATCTTTCCAAGGATGATGATGTACGCAAGTATGTGAACACATACCGCAGGACATTCACTACCAAGAGCGGTGAGCTTTCTTTTGTCTAACTGCATTGCTAGCGTATTTATTTCCTTGATTTTAGTCTACTCTTAGCAGTTCAATCTCTCATGGCTTGAAAGTAAACCTACTCTGGTTACGTTCTTGTACCAAGTGCTTGCATGCTTTGTCTTGCTTATTTATGCTAACACTGTTTTCTGAAGTTTTTCAGACCACAGCAAGCTAACTTGTAGCTTTCCTTTGCAGGCAAGAAGGTGAGCAAGGCACCTAAGATCCAGAGGCTTGTGACACCCTTGACCCTCCAGAGGAAGCGTGCCAGAATCGCTGATAAGAAGAAGAGGATCGCCAAGAAGAAGGCTGAGGCTGCTGAGTACCAGAAGCTTCTTGCCCAGAGGCTGAAGGAACAGAGAGACCGCCGCAGCGAGAGCTTGGCCAAGAGGAGGTCCAAGCTCTCATCTGCCGTCAAGGCTGCCGCTGCCACCTCTGCTTAAGAATGTTCAGTGCTTTGAGATGTTTTTAAGGCCATCCTATTACAGATTAAGTACCTATGCTGCCCTGACTGTGTTGCATCAGTCGACCCTCTACTTAGAATTATGAGTAATTGTTGCAATTTTGTATGAACGTGGTTCTGGCTTGTCGGAATTTTTTGAGTACCAGAGGTTTACTATGTTGTTTTATGCTGTGAACGTCAGCTGGCCTTGTTCTTCTTTTGGTCTGTCCCATATTATGTTAAAATCTGGGATTTTCATGCTTGGTGCCATTAGCATTGTACTGTGTTGCAGCTTAGTTCTGTTTGGCATTAGCCTTCTGTACTGCTTTGCTGCTTGGTGCTGATTTATGTTCTTAATGCGTTTAGTATCATAGTTTGGATGCAAGTGTTCCTCGTCTCTGGTACTGATCAGTGACCAGTCATTAACTCTAATTTGAGACGAGACTAATAATTCTCAACTTTGAGCATATTTCAGCATGTAATAAGTCGTCTGATTGCATTTGATCTCACCAGGTGGCAGGTGCAAGACCCCGTTCCATGTACCACCAGGGTTGATCACAAGAAAGTCATGCTGCCCTTTTTTTTTTTTTTTTTTTTTTTTTTTTTTTTTTTTGACAAGAAACGGGGGCAGAAGCCCCAAACTATTATATTAGGCAGCATTCTGCTGAAAGTATAGCACAATTTCTTGGGATTACAAGATCCCCCATTGTAATGAGAGGACGAGATTTAATGTGAGGGACATCAAAACAAACTAGAGAGGGAGAGCTTGCAGAAGAATTCTGTTTGAAGGCCTCTCTTGCTAAAGAATCAGCTACCGAGTTGTTGTTCCTTTCTATTTTGAGCACCTTAGCAGACAAGTTTTGTGCCAATCTAGAGAACTGCAGTGTATTGGGAAGAATTCTCCAATCAGGGGTTGTCATGCTGATCTGAATTGAGGTGGTTAACCAAGAGCTGACTGTCGGAGAAGAAGGTGATGCCATCATAGCCGAGTTGTCTGCATATTTGTGCTGATAACAGAAGAGCAGCCGCCTCAGCTTGAAGTACTGAGGAGCAGTAGTCATACTGCTGATTAGTTTTGGAGATGGGGAAAGCTACTATGCTCGGTGATAGTTCCTGCCTTCCTGGCATGGCAAGATGCTGTAAAATGGAGTGGTCTCTCATCTCGTTTACTCCGGAGCTTCGCTGAGAAGTTGGCCTCGGCGGTTACGCTGAAAGACTCCCTTCCCTTCGCAGTGTATTTCAGCAGGAGCCGTAGCCCTTTGATGAGCAGCTACAGTAGAAAACAATGCAGCACAGTGTTTTTTTTTTTAAGAGGAGCCGGAGCCCCTGGAGCTGCGCCAAACAGGCGGATGTATGGACTGGACAGCTTGCACTCCGGTCTGCCTTCTTCAGTTCAGTTTGAATTAAAATGGTCTTATTAAGTTCTGAAATGCATCAAGTTTCAGGCTCACACATGCATATGAGATCACAAGATTCTAGTTGAAATAAATAAAGTAGCTACTGCTGAAACAAAGAAATTTATAACAAAACAAAAGAAAGTAAGAATAAGAAAGCCTGTTCTTTAAGGATGCGTGCACAATACTGTTTTAAGGGGCCTAACTAATTTTTTTTAGATAATGGATGAGAAATACCATCCGGCCTCTACACAAGGGGCCTAACTAAATACTGATCCAATATATTGGTTGAAGTTAATATCTTTCTTTTTTTTGGCCGAGAAAGACCGGGGAAGATCCCCACAGTGACGACCTTTTTGTATAATATCTTATATGTTGATCTAATACACATCCTAAACAACCAATGTGGGACTAATCCCCAATACGAGTTATATGTTGATCTAATACACATCCTAAACAATCAATGTGGGACTAATCCCCAATACGAGCCTAATTTAAACTGAATTAGATGTCACAAATCCTCTAACTCCATTTGAGCCCTTCGAATTGAAGGTTTGCTCCATCGAACTTACACCACCAAGTTTAGCACACTGGAGTTTACACCTTTTTTAAAAAAAAAAAATTAAAAGGAATGGTTTTTCACCGTCAGTTTGCTGTCCGTCACTGGTCTTGACTGTGGAGATGAAGAACGCTTATTGGCGTTTGGTGGTACCACCAGTGTTAATCACGGCAAAGCCGTCCTGCTCAGCTTTGGAGACGGAAACGGAGAAAGTGCCTGTAATGTAAGATGGAAGTAGATGTCGAGTACTGCATGGAAGTTGTTGCCTCCATAAGACACATGTTTAGATATGTACTGTACTGTAGTACAAGACAAAACGTCTTGCGAAAATCGTTCAGTTAGTAATTATTGACTGTGCAACAAACATAAGGCTTAGAAAATTCAAAATTGTGCCATAAACAGTTAGCCATGTTATGCCATTCAAATTTTATGTACTTTGGTGCAATATCTCATGCATAGAAAGAGACATTGGATCGGCCATCGCATGATTGCAAACTGCCCAGTGGCGCTACTACTTGCCCACAGCCCCACACCAGCTTGTAAGCACAGTGGTGCTGGCCGCTGAAAGTGCAGGTCACAGTTACGAACAAGCATTTCAAAATCACTGCAACTGGGAGAAGTGCAGCAGAAGAGAACAAAATATAACCATCAAGGGGATCAATTTATTGAGCACCAGCAAACATTTCATTCTCATTATCTCTTTATTCTCTCCTTACCAAGATCAAAACACCAGTAGCAGCTAAGTCGGCAAGTCACGCACCCAAAACAGGAAACGAAGGCATACAATTACAACAACATAATGCTAGCTACTGTCGTCCACAGCACAACAAGTAAACTCCTATAGCTCCCCAGCATGTAACTTGTGCCAAGAGCACCCACCAGGCCACCACACCAAGCATCAACAAATAAATAGGCGTCGATTGCCTCTTTCGAGTCGCCGCAACTATTCCTATCCTCTCTGTTCAGCTTCGCTATTCAGAAAGCCAGTGGTGGCAGTGGCAGGCTGTTGTTGAGCCCCGACCGCATCCTCCCTCTTCCTGAGCCTCTCTGCAATGATGAAGGCGAGCTCCAGGGACTGGGAGGCGTTCAGCCTTGGGTCACAGTGGGTGTGGTAGCGGTCGCCAGGTCATCGGCTGGTCACAGTCCGTGATCCACCAATGCACTCGGTCACATTTTGCCCAGTCATTTCAAGGTGGATGCCTCCTGGGTGACTTCCTTCTTGGTCATGCACGCCGAAGAATGCGCGCACTTCAGCCTGTTAGATATGATGGAGTTCGTGATTAGAGTACTGATATCAGTTGGAATGCCAAGATGGAATGTTTCTAGATAAAGTGTAATACATGTCTAGAGTAAACGAGAACTATACAAAATCCATTGTGTCAACCAATTGACTGATCAAATGTACTGCCCTTAGAGTGGCATTTTAACATTCATTCATGAAGCTGAAAAGACATCAGCAAATGGCTTCTATCAGAACTTAAGGTGAAGACTCATTAATAGCAGCACCTAAAATGCAGACCCAAAGTATGCTTAAAAAAATGAATTGATAATTTGAAGATAACCATTTAGGCCCAGCCCAGCCAAGTATTTTATTGACCTGTTGAGGATAAGTAGCCTAGTGCTCCTACTTCTACTAATTATAAGCAGATACAATATTCCAGAGGTATGACATATGCCCTTAAGTCCTGCAATCTATATTTCATCCGTTCACTTGTAGTTCACTTTGGCTTTTCTAGATCCATTTCTTTTACTACGTATCTAGACATAGTGTATAACTAGGTGCATAGCAAAATCAAGAAAAGCCAAAGTGAACTACAATTTGGAACGGAGGGAGTACAAAGTAGAAACACATAGCAAAAGAATAGATGGGAACTTCAGATATCATTCCATATTCCCAATACAGCCATATGAATGCCCAAACAAAACAGGGTACTCATTCAAATTGACCATAATAGAAATGCATACTAAGCAAAGTATGAACAAGAAGTTCCCGATGGAAGCTCACTCACCAGAATTGAGTCAAATGGACGAGTCTTCAGGCCACAAGGGGCCTTGATGGTGTTTCCATGCATAGGATCAGTAATCCATGTGACAATCAATCCAGCATTGCGGACAGCACGGATGAGATGAGGCAACTTCACTCTCATGTTCTCTGCCCCCATCCTTGTAATTATGGTGATCCTTCCAGGTTTGTTTGAAGGGTTCAGAATCTCAATCAGCTTCACCAAGTCACTGGGGTTCATTTTGTCGCTCACCTACATTGCACAAATTGCATGCCAATTTTGACAGTCAGGGTCACAGGACAAGTGCAGTGCCTAGATTTCACTTAACCAATGGAAAAAAAGGATTTAAAGCTGACCTTTATGCCAAGAGGGTTGGCAACACCACGGAGGAATTCAACATGAGCTCCATCAAGTTGACGAGTGCGCGGCACCAACCCATAACATGTGGGCTGAACAATCATAGAAAAGGCCACTGGTGGAGTCCTCACGGGTAAGAGCTTGCTCGTAGGGTAAGAGAAGGCACTCGTCGCGAGGTCCAGAAGTCAGTAGTCGCCATTATCGGGTGGTCAACTGTAAGCCCTGCTGCAGTCATGAACCCAAGAGCCTCATCCACCCTATGGGCCAATTCACGGTACCTATATGCCATCCAATGAAAATACTCAAACCATTAGATTATGATATTCATTTGACCATTTGCAAACACAAATTTTTAATTCAACCAAAATTAGATAAACATTTCATGTAATAATGTAGCAACAGCATATGATTAGCTAAGCTATTCTTGTATCATAACACGTAAATCACTAGTTACAAATTTGTGCCCTTCTGATGGTGACCTATGGGAACTTTGGTGGGGCAGCAACTTCCAGGAAAAGCCAAATACTTGGTCCACAAATATTATAAAGCACATCAATTAAACAATATAGACTACACTTCCGTGACTAAATCAAAACCTTGAAACAAAAGAAAAAATTGTATGCACTAAAGAGGATCCATTAAGGAATTTCATGGTGAAGCACCGTAGAAAATACCAGATTACCAGTGACATGTTTTATTGACCAACAATAATACTTTCTCAGCATGTTTTATTGACCAACAATAATACTTTCTCAACATGTTATATTGACCAATAGTAATACTTTCTCATGGTACCTTGTTTATGCAATAAAATAAAATAAAATCATATGCAACAAAAAAGAGATGCATTCAAAGACAGTGATGCCCTGTTTAGCAGCTTCCTCGAAAGAAAGGGACATGTAAAGGGAAAGATCTAGCATATTCTACTGCAACTACTTGTACCAATTCTGACTTATGGCCCCAAAAACCACGTGATTTTTACCACATTGACGAACAAACGATCAAGAACCACCAAAAATGCTGAGAACCATTGCTTTATTTACATGGTCAAGCTATTGGAAAAAAAAAAAAAATCTAAACATTTCAGCAATGGTTCTAGTTCCATTCATATGTTCACTTTCAACAAAATTTTGAGTATCTAAGGATAGCTACTTCAACTTAGAATTAGCACCATAAGAGATCCATGCTACCATGGACAAAATTATAATTCAACCTAGATAGACATTTGATGTAATCATGTAGCAATAATATATGATTAGCGAAGCTATTCTTGTATCCCTGGTTACAAATTGTTGTTTTACATGTGGCCTTCTGATGGAGACTTGTTAGAACTTTGGTGGGGCAACAATTTTCCAGGAAAATCCAAATACTTAGTCCACAAAATAGTATAAAGTACATTGATTAAACAATATAGACTACATTGGGAGTAAATCAAAATCTTGAACCGAAATGAAAAATGTAGGCATTAAATGTGACCGACAAAGGAATTTTATGGTCAGATTACAAGTGACATGTTTTATTGACTGACAATAATACTTTCTCATGATACCTTGTTTACCCCCCCCCCCCCCCCCCACCCCCCACCCCAAAAAAAACAATATATGCAACAAGGAGACGCACTCAAAGACAGTGATGCCCTGCTAGCAGCTTCCTCGAAAGAAAGGGACATGTAAAGGAAAGACCCAACATGTTCTACTACAACAACTTATACCCAACTTCGTACAACTGACTTATTATGGCCCAAAAAGAGCCACGTCATTTTTACACCATTGACGACCAACAAATGATCAAGAACCACAAAAATGCTGAGCACCATTGCTCCATTTTAAGAGTGGTTCTAGTTCCATCCATATTTTAAACTTTCATCAAAATGCTCAGTATCTAAGAATAGTTACTTCCACTTTGAAATTAGCACCAAAAGAGGCGGATCCGTGCTATCCTATATTGCAAACTAGTTTTTTTTTTCATCAATCATATGATGGTGATAACGAGATATGTGCAAGAGGTTTTTCGTTCTGACACGACAGCGACTTCACAACCTCCACACCACAACAAAGGCGCTACTGAAAAACGACGCAGGAAAAGGGGCGATTTTCTCACCTATCACCTTGCTCGCTGTGATCCATGAAATCAAGGTTCCATTGGGTAACGCGCTGCATGGCAGCATACCCTCCGGTCGCGAACGCACGGAGCAGGTTGAGCGTCGCCACCGACTGCGCGTAGGCGCGGATCATCCTCTGCGGGTCCGGCACGCGGCTCTTCTCGGTGAACTCGTCGCCGTTGACGTTGTCGCCCCTGTAGCTCGGCAGCTTAACGCCGTCCCTCTCCTCGAACGCTTCGGACCTTGGCTTGGCGAACTGGCCAGCCATCCTCCCCACCTACCATGCACAACAAAGTTGGAACAGGTCGGATCAGATCTGGCAAACCTTGATGCCTGGTGACCGGAATTTAGTGGTGGATTTGATGTGTTGGTCGGTTACCTTGACGACCGGCACCTGACCACCGAACATGAGCACGGCGCCCATCTGGAGCAGGATACGGAAGGTGTCACGGATGTTGTTGGCGTGGAACTCCTTGAAGCTCTCGGCGCAGTCACCGCCCTGGAGGACGAAGGCGCGGCCCATGGCGGCCTCAGCCATGCGCTCCTCGAGGTGGCGCGCCTCTCCGGCGAACACGACCGGCGGGAACGTCTCGATGGTCTTGAGCACCGTGTCGAGCTCCTCCTGGTTCGGGTACTCGGGGAGCTGCAGCGCCTTCTTCGACTTCCAGCTGTCGACCGCCCACTTCCCCGGCGCCGCCGCCGGCTTCTTCTCCGGCGTAGCCACCGCCGAGGCGGAGGACTTGGCGGCCGCGGGGACGGCGGGCCCGTTCTTGGACGGGTCGGCGGCGTGGATGGCGGAGATGGTGCGCCTCTTCAGCGGGAGGAACGCGGCCGCGCGGCGCGGCTGGGATGCCGCGCCTCCGGATACGGCCGCTGCTGCTGCGGCGGCGGCGGCGTTGCTGGCCAGCGCCATTGCGAGCGAGGGGGTGGTGGTGGATGCCTGGATGGGTAGGTAGTGATAGATGGGGAGGAGTCGTGCAGTGCAGGGCGTCTCCTCTGAGGAAATGGAGGTGGCGAGCGGGGCGGTACTTATTGGCGGGCGGAGGAGGAGGAGGGGGTTGGTAGCCGTGAGCGACGACGGTGGTGGGGGTAGTTGCGATTGCCGCGGGTGGCGACGAGACGAGACGAGACGGGGACGATAGGAGGAGGTGGTGGAGGGGAAGGGTAGTTTGGGGATTATGGCTGCGAATAGAGCGGTCGTACCACTTCCCAGGGTTGGTGGCGAGTCTACGTCAATGACAATGTGGGGCCGTGACGGCAGAGGAAAAAGGGTAGGTGCGGCCTGGATGTTCGGCTTGGCTACAGCCGCCGAGCTGATGCAACCAGTGTTGACGGGCTCGCGCTCGTGTGCGCTTTGCAACAAACACGTGCGACGAATTTTTGCATCCTTTGAATTGAAATCAGCAGAGTCAGATAGGGAAAAGGGTTGGATCTTTTCCTACTACTATGGTTGCCGAAACTAATGACATTGAGTATTTGTATCTTTTCCAACTATGCATTACTATACAATCATTAAACATGTTCACAGCGAAGCTAACTAACTCAATTAGTTTTTTTTAGACACTTACTCCTACTCCCTTTATCCCGTTTTACTATTTGTTCTGACACAGTTGTAAAGTATTTGCATTCACTGTCTCCTCCATGCATATGGACACAAGCAATATATCCAGGAAGTACCAAAGCAACTTCGCTGCATCAGGTTCAAAGCTACCACGACCATTCATGCCGGACAAAGGGAATAGAGTCTTAGATAAAACTGCTCGAATAACTTATATTTAGGATGGAGGGAGTAGTAATAGGGTTTGCCTAAATATATTCCGGATGACAGGGAGCAGTAATAGGGTTTGCCTAAATATATTCCGGATGACATAATAAGTGAGACGGCCATGCATTCTATTAACAAAATCCGGTGTATTAATTAGTACACCACAAAAGCCAGTTCAAATGCTTGACGCCGGCTTTCTTAAATGGCTGATCAAGCTCTCGTCACCGGTACGTGTCGGTTCTTAGTTTTTTTATTTAACCGGTGAGGTAAGTCCGTTTTGGTATATCATTTTGGGATTCAAGCTTAAGGTGTTTAGAAAAAATGCATTGTTCAAAAAAACGTTATCCTAATTTAGTGCGAAAAAATTCCTCTCCATATTATAGCCTAACGATGAATTTCTTTAATGCGAATTAAATATCTATCCGTTCCATCCTCATATACAAGGTATCAAGTTTTAAAATCAAATAAGGAACATGATAAAGAACTAATTTATCCCTCACTAATTAGTTAGTTTTGTTAAATTTCTAGTAAGACATAGTTTAAAAGGCAAACATGTATGACATTGATTTCGTGTGCCATTTTATGTAAGATGTTTTTTTAGAAAGCACACATGAATGCAAACATAGACCGACTAAATGTATAGAAAAACAATGATAGCTATGACATCAAATGAGTATCATTAGATACATTATTATGAAAATATGCATTTTTTATATTTACCTTCCTGATATAGTAGATGTTAATTTCTTTTGCTTTTTATATTTGATGTAAGATAATTTCACTTAACACAAAATTAAATACCCTATGTTTCATCATGATAGGATAGAGTAACTTGACATTATCTAGAGGTTGGCTTAACTAAGTAGCTAGTTTAGTCGAAAAAAGATAATTAGCTAAATTTTTTGGATACCAAATGTAAGCAAATTAGAAATTGACATGGTATCCATTTAGTATGAATTTTTGACTAGACCCAGTATATTATATAGGAAAATAAATTACATTAAAGTATCAAACAGGAAAAGTATTAGCAAAGGAATACACAACATCAATTGTTGGGTGAATGCTAAAGTAACATTTATTGATGATGATATGGTTTGACAAAACAAATTCAACATGACATTTACAAAGTTGTCATCATTTATAGGGGATCCCCGACTTCGTAACAACACTACAATTACAAAAGTTCACAATGAAAGTCTATATTCTATTCTTTTCAGCTAAGTTGTTTTCCTTGTCTTCGCTAATCTTTTGGTTCTTCCGGTCTTCTTTCATTGTTGTCAGCGAAGCCGATACTTCTAATTTCGCTTGAAGCTTGATTTGTTGAGCTGTCGTGTCTGCTTTTACTGAATGTCTGCGAAGTCAATATCTGCGAAGGCACCTTCATAACTTTTTCTAATTGTTGTCTTTCTCCCGAAGTTATTTGAAATGACCTGCAACTTCAAAGTTTAGGATGAAAATTTAAAAATCAAAGTTAGATCACAACATCAATCTTTTCTTTTAGTACTATGAATCTACAGACATCAAGGAGGTTGGCACATGGCAAGTGTATAAATGTCAACGGTCACGAAATGGGATCACATTACGAGATCGAGTAAACTGTAAACGGTGTATGCCTTTGGTCGTGGTTGGTGAAGGTTTCGAAAATGCTTTCGCTTGCTCTCAGCAGCTGCCCCACCACACGTGAGATGCATCCGTCCATCATTCACGCCCGGGTACACGTGAAAACGTGACCTCACTTGAGGAGGTGGCAGTAACTGGGCCGGCGAAGTGGCTCACAACCCGCTCGGCTCACAAAGCCAGCGATCGGCTCTAGTGTTGTATGCATGAACTGACGTGTGGACCCAGACACTTTTGTCGGGCTCCACCTGCCACCAGCCATGCATACTGTAGGAGTCAGCCGGGGGGCGCTCTCGCACCACGACCACGACTCCACGAGTTGGGTGGGGGGGCTTGGTTGGTGGCGCGTAGGCGCAGGGCACGGGCCACGTCGGAGTGTGGGAGCCCGGGCCCAGATCAGCTCTGTGGCCCTTCATGTGGCTTCGCTTCCCGGGCCGGTCAGGTCCAGCCACGTCGCATGCGCAGGTAAAAAAAAACAGCCGACTTCATTGAGATTCTCCACGTGAAACGAGAGATCACATAGACTTCACTGTCATTTCCTGACCACGATGCATGTTTACTTACGGAGATACTCGGTGGAAATTCCGGCGAAAATGACTCGGAAAAGAATCTGGCACGACCGATCGAAAAACCGCGTAATAAGGACAAGGGACACGCACCGTAAAGATGAGCAGCCCATGTGTTACAACAGGGACCAGAAATGACTTTTCTGAACTCTCTTGCTAGGTGACTCAATCAAAAAAATAAAAATAAAAGAGAGGATCTAAACACACTTACTACGGACTAAGCCAAGATGAACATAGATTGCTAGCAGGCTACCATGGGCCACGGCACGGCAAAAAAACGTAGTGACTCAGCAGACTTTTAGTGTCATCTTCTCCCCACCTAATACGTATTAGCTAGTAGATTAGTACGAGACGTCGAGACACATCATAAGATGGCATGCTTACAGAAAATCCAAAACCCTTTTGCCTCTCGTCGTTTCTTCCTATAGACTCCAATGCAAACAGCGGCACAAGCGACCGAGTTTAACTATCTTGCACGGCCAATCTAAGCAAACGTGCGACGATTAAAAATCCTCGTGTGACGTCAATCGTCGAGACGGGGAGATTACTACCTCGCTCGAAAGTGGAAACAGAAAGTGATCAGAAAGAGATCAATGGACCAGCAAATCCGTGTGAAGATACATCATGTCCATCACAAATCAGGCACGATACGATGACGACCGCGCGCGACGATACGTGTCCGGCTGGCCGTTTTTCTGTCGACACGTACGGACAGCTTCCCCTCGCCGCAAGTGGAATCACGTTTTTTACAATGGTGCGGTGCCCGAGTTCCCGCAGTGATAAAAGACTGTAAAACCTTTTGATGCGTCCGTCGTTGTCTTTTTCTTTTTTTTTTTTTTTGATTTGGGGAACGTCCGTCGTCGTCGGCAACCCGGCCTGCACGGTAACTTGCGGGTCGGTCAACTGCCGCGGGTTTACGGCTCAAGTGTTGGTGTTGCTGCTCCTTCGTTCCATTGAGAAAGTGCTTTTGACCATATAAACTGTGTTTGGCTGCCTTATTCAAATTTTTTATGTAAATTATAAAATAAACAAAACGTCATTATAATATCTTTAGTGATGTAATAAGTCATAATAAAAATAGTAATATTTATTAAAAAAATTGAACAAGATGAGAGGTCAAACACGGTTTATATGAAGTTAAAACAATGATTAGGCCTGAAGTGAAAGTTCTAGCTGATGAGAAAGTGCAGACCAAGGAGGAGGCTGCCTGGAAAGTCGGTTCGTCTTTTTCGTCCCAGACCTCGGCCGGCATGTTTGATCTGAGCACCGGCGGCGGAGTGAGTGAGCATGCGCAGCACGAGCAAGAAGCGCCAGAGCCCAGAGATGCATGCATCTCCGATACTGAAGGTGATGGAATATACGAATATGCTAGGACTGCTGGTCTGGTCCCACCAGTCAGGCAGGACCACAACACAACTGACGGCAGCCCCAGCTCTAGTGACAGCTCCAGCACGTTCTCACAGTCCCACGCCACAGATCAAGCAAGAAAGCGACAGCCTCACGTACGGTGTGCGACTCATCAGCGGGTGGGTACTGGGTGTGAGCCTGCGACCCACACACCAGTGCAGACCAACAACGTGCAGGGCCTGCTCTATACTACACACACGCCCTGTGATGGCCCTTCGTTTAATTTAATTAAATTTGAATCCTGAATCTGCAAGGTGAATATGCAAGGGGCTGTGCCAACTGCTCTCTGAATGTAAGGAAGATCCTGCACGTGACCACGGTGGCTGAAGATCCATGCGAATCACGCAGTCTGGGCTGGACCTCGACTCCTCGTCGCAATACCGTGGCCCGCACGCAGGGCCCCAACGGGGGCACGGACACGGTGGGCCGCGCAACATGCTAGCCCATGCTTACCCTACCAGCTGTTTGCAAAGTCAATTTTCAAAAAAGAAAAAAACTATTTGAAAAGTCCGATTTTCTTTTTTCTCATGTCATCTATACAAAACCAAAATGTTTAACATCTCCTAACCTTTAAAACATTTTTTTTTCATCTTAGACAATTACATGTCAATTCCAGCCTATGTAGTGCCACGTCATCCATCCTACATTTTTTTTTTAGATAATGAAAATTATATTCCGGCTTCGGTCATCCGAGGATGCGTCGGGGCAACAAAATTACAACCTGAAAACAAATGTTACGGGTAAGGCGAAGTCACCCGAAAAATACCGGGGTGCACTTTTTAAAAAAATAAAACAACTAAAAACTCGTCCCACCAATGGAGACTCGGATCCCAGAACATGGCAACAAAGATAAGACCCCATAAGCGTGTGCGATGAGCGCCACCTTGATGCCGGCGTCAGCCGACATCCAAGGGATCTTCCACCATGCCTAACGAGAAAAATGCCATCCAAAGACGCCATCGCCGCCCACCCAACTGTGTAGGTTTTCACCGTAGAGATCCGCTCAAAGACGGCGCCTCCAGCCGAGGAAAGTGGCGCCCTCAAAGCGCCACCGCTGCCGAGTGAGCGGCCAATGCCATGTCTCCCGCCACGCCGTTAGCGGCCGAATCGCCGCGACGCGCACCATCCGCGAAATACAGACTGAAAACAAAGCCGACGTCCGCCGCCGTCCTCGCCATCCCTTCCATGAGTCCTCCACCTTGACGGGCCGCCGGCCCCCATGGCCGCCACCGGGTTCTCCGACATACGGGGAACTCAAATGCTTCACCAACGCCGCCCGAGAACCGCCTCATGGTCGACACCGCGATGCCCATCGCCCCGGGTCGCCGATCAGCCCCGCCGCACCGGGTTCTAGCGCCCGCGATATGGGCGGTCGACCACGCCACCATGGGTCGGACCTTCGCCGCTCCCAAAGCCCCGCCACTTCCACCGCCACCGCCGCGACGCCCGCACGCCCCAAATCACCCGGCGACCCCGCCGCCGGCACCTCCACCACTGGGGTCCGTAGAGGCTCGGCGCGAGGCCACCACCACTTCAGTCAGCCGCGCCAAAGCACCGACGCTGCCAGGCGCTGATTCGGCCCTGCCGCTGGACGGCCGCGCCGCCGCTGCCGCTGCCGAGCCGCCCACCCGAGGCGGGGACCGATCAGGAGGCAGGCCGGATCCCGCCGCGCATTTACTTCCGCCACGGCCGCCACCGAAGAGCACAGGCCCCGGCATGCCACCGGTCGTGCCGCTCCGCGGCGCCGAGCCGAGACGGGCCGGTGGCGTAGCTTTCCGCCGCCATCATCTCTGAGAGCCGCTCGCTTCCCGCGGTGCGCGCCTCGGTGGCGGCAAGCAGGGAGGGAGGGGAGCGGCGGCGGCGGCGGCAAGAGCCGCTCGAAAGCCGCCACGCGAGGGCGACGCGAGGCCCCGACTTCGATAGGGGGAGCCACACTGTGCCTGACATGAAAATCCCGTCATCCATCCTACATGGCATGCCATCATTCATCAAACACTATGAAGGAAAGGGTAAAATCGAAATCAAACAACTAGATGACCTTAAAGAAAAACTATATTTTTAAAATACATTTTTCTTATAAAATCCATGCGACAAAAATCTAGAACTATGGTTCAATTCGAGAAAATCCATAGGAAATTGTTTTAGATATCAAATGAAACGAGACCGTAGGTGAGATGAGAAAACAAAATATAACAAATACTATGTCTTCATACATCTATACTCCCTCCGTCCCACCGAAGTTTGTCGCCCGGATTCCGTGTGCCATCTTTTTGATGTTTTGTCTTATTTAATTTTTTTTGCACAAATATAATTTATTTTATTACGACTTATTTTATCAATAAAGATACTTGAATATTGATTATTTTATTTTATGATTTGCATAAATATTTTGAATAAGACGGATGGTCAAAGATGAAGTTCAAAAGTTAAAAACGACAAACTCCATGGGACGAGGAAGTACCTACTAATAAAGAGAGGAAATTTCTTGTCCACCTTTTTTCCGTCTGCCTGCCCTTCTCTCGGTTGCCTGCCGTTCGTAACGCTCTGACTCTTTCCGTCCATGTACGTATATGGAGTCCGTATTGAAGCCGCCGCCAGGAGCTGGATCCAGCAACACCTCAACCCGCCCAGGAAACCTAGGCAGATGCGCGCACCGGGCTCGATCCAGCAACCTCATCTAGGCCACTCGGCCAGGAAGCCCAGGCGGGATTGTCGCAGCGGGCCACGGTATCATTCTGCAGCGTCATATACATCCTTCTCCTATGGAAAATATAATTAAAACCTAAACCCTTTGATATGATTGGTCCTTTCGATTCGATGTGATGTAGGTGGTGCCACGTATGTATAATCTTCTCCTTTTGTTTTTCCTTAAATATAAACTAATCTTTGTGGAAACATAATAAATAAACTATTATTCTCTTGAATAGGCTTATGGATTTACATGCACGTAACCCGAGTTTAGTAAAAAATTTCATAAAAAACATGACATGAATTGCAATCCATACATGGTGTAAAACGTCTGCATGGAAAACAATCTAGACCACTCTCAAC
Organism: Hyparrhenia diplandra; assembly: GCA_015847255.1. NCBI lineage: Eukaryota > Viridiplantae > Streptophyta > Magnoliopsida > Poales > Poaceae > Hyparrhenia > Hyparrhenia diplandra. Next base: position 15,845 of record JADLZK010013190.1, on the reverse strand, counting down.
GCATCAACGCTTAACGAGCATAATAAAAAAATATGGCATAAGAAATATGTTTTTCTTCTAAAATAAGGAAATCAAGCGCCCTTTCAACCACCATAATACAATTACAAAACTAAACAAAAGATAAAAATGCACACATAAAATATTCTACAATTCAAAATCTAATTGCTTAATATGTTGACTAGAAGATGAACATGCTTTGTATTTAGAAGATTCAAAGTGAAATACGACATCATTGCCTTAGGCATAGAATTTTAGCCTTAAAATTTGTCTCCAAAAGAAAAAATTTATCTAGAGGTGAATGTATGGTCCGGTGATGTACATTAATCTATCTCTCAGTCTAGGTTGCATTTAACACAACCTCTCTTATGTGTTGCTATTGGGTACTCCAAACGCTTCTCGGTGACTAGAGCTATTAAGGTGTGACAGTTCAATGAGAGACAACAATTTTTATCTTTTCTTGCTAATATGTTTTAAAGTGGCTAGAAATTCATTCTTTTAAGGACAAAGTGAGTATAGTTAAAGATATCATTGTCTTCAAAAAAAAAAAAAATCTAGATTTCAATTTTTTAAGTCAGAAATATCAAATATGAATAACTTCTCATTGGTAATTATAAATATTATATCTTTTTCTCCCAGTAGCAGCAACGCGAGGCATATTTCCTAGTGATGATAATATATATGGTTGTTATTGAAAGAAAACGAAGTCTCTGTATGAAAATAAATATCAAAGTGACTATGAAGGACCGTAGCTGAGGGGGAACGAGCGTAGCTCGTTTTGGTCACGGCTTCCAGTGCGAAGGGACGTCGTGGGTTCGAGCCTTGGCTCCCCACGCGATTTCCCTCCCCACGATTTCCCACCGGTGGGAACGATGCGTTCCTAGTTTATTTCAAGTTGCCTCTCACGCAGATGTGTCCAATGGTCAAGTGGCGTGCCCGCCACACAAATCGAGTCCGGATGATTTTCGAGTGTCCATCAACCTGCGTTCTAGTTCTAGGTGTAGTTGTAGGTTTGTTCGTATATAAGGTGGCGTGTGTGAGGTGTGCGTGTGTGTGGTGTGTGTTTGTATCCGAACAGATACTACAGCTATTCCCACCGGGTGGGAACAGTGCGTTCCTAGTTTATTTCAAGTTGCCTCTCACGCAGATGTGCCCAATGGTCAAGTGACGTGCCCGCCACACAGCTCGGAGTCTGGATGATTTTCGAGTGTCCATCAACTGCGTTCTAGTTCTAGGTGTAGTTGTAGGTTTGTTCGTATATAAGGTGGCGTGTGTGAGGTGTGCGTGTGTGTGGTGTGTGTTTGTATCCGAACAGATACTACAGCTGTACTTAGATGAGAGGTCACAAAAAAAAAAAAAAAGAAGGACCGTAGCTGAGGCGTCCACACCGTGTGGCCGGGTGACCATTGTCGAGTTACCCGGAAGCTTGCGACAACTTGTCCTCACAGTCGTTGTTTGATTAAGGGGGTGTTTGGCATGGCTCCAACTCCATATGGAGCTGCTCTGCTCCAAAACTCCAGGTGGAGCCAGCTCTACCAGTGAAGTTGGAGCTGTCAAAGTGGGTGTTTGGTCGCCAACTCCATCTTTTTTCGTGGGTCCCACCGTCGGCCTCATCTCTAATTTCTCTCCGGTCTTCTTCCTCCCCGCCTCCCCACCGCCCTCGGGCCGACCTGCGCCGCCCCTAGCGCTGCCCCCCCCGCCCTCGCTACGCCCCGGATGGCCCCCGCGGTGGCCTCGCGGCGGCCCGGCGCCGTCATCACGCCGCCCTCGGTAGCCCCGCACAACACGCGCCGCCCGGGCGGCCCCCGCCCTGGGATCTTGACACGCACGGCGACGCGACGAACCTCGGCTGCGTGGGAGAGGAGGAAGGCACGGCCACACGACGGACCTTGACGCCGCGCACGGACCTCATTTGCGGGCAAAGGGACCTCGCCGAGTTCACGCGGACGACCGCATCGCCGCCCCTTCTAGCTCTACACCGCATCAAGAGGGAGGAGGGCGCTACCGGCCCCGCGTGGTGCCCCCTCGCCCCTCCGCCTTGCTGCCGCCCCTTCTTTCCTCACCTCGCCGGGAGGAGGAGGGCGCACCGGCGGGAGGGGAGCGCGGAGGAGAGGGCAGCCGTCGAGATTGGGTTCGGGGCGCTTGGCGGCGAGATTCGGCCGAAAGGGGAGTTCGTGGGGGAGGAAAGAAAGAAACGAACAGCTTATTTCGTGTAACGAGTGGCATTGGTGGGTAATTAACCATCAACTCCACGAAGGTTCATATTGGCCGGTTTTGGAGCAACAGGAGAGGTGCTCCAAAACTCCAACCCAATTTGCACTACGCCTCCAGCTTAGGAGCTCCATGGGTTTTGGAGTTGGGGTGTTTGGCTAGCTCCACCCAACTCCACCCCGAGTTCGGCTCGAGCCATGCCAAACACCCCCTAACAGGTCATGATGATGACGCCGATGGATGGGTTCGTCAGGCCGTGACCGGTGACTCCGTGAGAGACAGAGCACGGGACAGCCCATGAGGCAGGCTAGCAACCTGGGCCGCCAAAACAAAAACAAAGATTGAGCCCAAACAAGCGCGCCGGGCTTCCGGCGCCTGGCGCGCACCGTTCGCCCGGGGAAAAGAGAGCCATTGCACTACCGCAGCGATAGTCCCACCTCGCCTGCTGAGCCGTGGAGAGGCGCGAGGCGCCCTACAAAAAGAAGGCGAGGGTGCCCAGCTGCAACTCATACCTTTCTCGGCCTTTTGGCTAAGAGATCAAGTGTAGTATCTGTTCTTATCAGTTTAATATCTGATATGTGGGCCATGTGCCCACTTTGATATTAAATTTATTTTTTGTGGGGGAGGGCCCACCAACAGTAGCTTGCTACTGGTGTCCTCACGTGTCGCCGGGTGTTGCACTGCTGCCCGAGCCTGGCGCACCCCAGCCAAAACAAAAACAAGTTTGCTTCGTGGGCCTCGAACTTATTTGGGCTTTAAACGAATTTGACTAATTTGCCGAGCTTTTTTCTTAGTTTGGGACTTTTGAACGGATACAGTAAGGGGATGGAAATTTTGTATTTGCTTTGTTGCGTCCAGTTGCATTTCCGTTAAGCCCACATCACAAGCAAATTGAGAACGCCTGTTTTAACAGAACTCTCACAGTACACAATAGCATGACGGCAGAGCCGATGGCAATCAGAAAATTCAGAATCGGTACTTTTTTTTTTTTTTTTTTTTGAAATCTGGAGGGGCCAAGGCCCCTACAGTACTTTATTAATCAGAAAACCGAAAAAAAAACAAGAATCGGTACTTTTATTAATCTAAAGTTCTCATCAAACTCATACCTTTCTTAGCCTTTTGGCTAAGATGTATCTGTTTATATCAATTTAATATATGATATGTGAGCCATTGTCCACTTTGATATTAAATTTGTTTTTTGTTGCACTGCTGCCGCGCACCCCAACCAAAGCAAATCTAATTTTTCTCAAGCGTCGCTTGGGCGTTGCACTGCTGCCGCGCACCCCAACCAAAGCAAATCTAATTTTTTTTTCACGCTTCGCATCACCCTACAAATTTTGATTGTAATAGCACTAATACAATCAATTCAGCCCTATACATAATAAGACAAAGATCAATTATTTGAATCATGGCCTTGCTGATGGTTAAATTGTCAGACAAACAGAGAATTGATGTCAAGATCAGTGTGTTGCTCTCAGGCTGAACTTGTTTCCCCAGAACGGCCAAGCAGTCTTTATTCAGACATGCACCGGAGCGGTTGATTTGCTTTTCGATATCCTGCGCGATTTTATTCCTCTGTTCCAAATACCAGCTCCTACAAAATTCTTTTACTACATGCTTTCTGTGTATCAATGGGATTTCAGGTAAATTTATGGAGCTAGTTGACGTCCTCAATCACCCTCCACGCCAGAGCATAGCATGCCTACAATCTCCCTTCGTTCCAGGATTCCATCCTTGCTTCCAACAAATAAACATTTTAAATTAGACAGAAAGGTTAGCTTACTTGATCAACTGACATCTTCGTCCTCCCCACCCACCCACCCACTCCCAGTCAGTCTCATCATTCCTAAAGCACAGCCGGAGGCAGGAGAAGCGCAGCGCAGGCGCAGCATGGCGTCGTCGGAGCCCCAGCCGGCGGCCAATAAGCAGCCGCACGTCCTGCTCATCCCCTACCCAGCGCAGGGCCACGTGAACCCGTTCCTGAAGCTAGCCAAGGCGCTGCACGCGCGGGGCTTGCACGTCACGTTCGTCCACACAGAGTACAACCACGGGCGCCTCCTCCGCGCGCGTGGCGCGGGGGCCTTCGACGCCGGCGCCGCCGCCGAGGGCCTCCGGTTCGAGACCATCCCGGACGGCTTGCCGCCCTCCGACCTGGACGCCACGCAGGACATCTGGGCGCTCTGCGAGGCCACGCGCCGGACGGGCCCCGCCGCCGTCAGGGCGCTCGTCGAGCGGCTCAACCGCACGGATGGAGTCCCGCCGGTCAGCTGCGTCGTCGGCGATGGCGCCATGGGCTACGCCGCGCACGTCGCCAAGGAGATGGGCTTGCCGGCCTACCTCTTCTTCACGCATAGCGCCTGCGGCTTTCGTGGCGTACCTCAACTTTGATCAGCTCGTCAAGAGAGGCTACGTCCCTTTCAAAGGTAATCAGATATGATGCTTTGCATTGCAAGATCTGCAGCTTTGACTTGACCATCAACTTTTATTTCGATGCTAACTACAGTAGTATAGATGGCATTCTTATGAGTTGAGTTCTAATTCATCATCAGCTTATATGATATTGATTGATCTATAGCTTGTTGATCCATGACTAACTCAAGATTGATTGAGTTCTAGCTTGTTATTGATCCGGTCGATGACTAAATTATGTGATCCAAATATATGAATTGCACTTTCTCAATAATAATTTTGTTCTTCTTATTCGTTGAAAAAAATCTTCTTTGTGAACACTTGATTTTTGCTTGCAAGGCTTAAACACTTTGGATGACTTGATAGATGGAACTTACCACAGTACTAGCACCAAAGAAAATAGATGGAACTTACTACTTTCTCTGTTCTAAATTATAGGTCGTTTTGACTTTTCTAGATGCATTTGTTTTTTTTATGCATTTAAAACATAGTGTATAGCTAGGTGCATAGCAAAGACAATGTATTAAAAAAAAGCTAAAAGTACCAAAGGCTTACGCATCATGTACAAAATATTGTTTGAACTTCGAATAGAATAAAGATTTGGAGGACCAACTAGTTCCACAATATATTTTTAAATAGAGAACTTTTGACAATGCACCACCATACGTAATGGTCCATTATGTAAGCTAAGCAATAATTGAGATTAGGAAAAAAAAAACACAAGCTAGGAGATAAACATTGTACGGGCCGTGTTTAACTAAATTAACACACAGCTAGCGCACTTGGCCGCCATTATCTAATGCATTTCCTGGCCAGTTTGCAGACTTTTCAGTCATCAGTGATAGTAATACTGTATACCCATCGTCAAGTCCAACCCTTCCACTATCTTCCACATAAAACAAGATAATTAAAAGGAATTTAAATAAAATATTGATCCGGTGGAGCAAGCTAATTAAAACGGTCACGGTGTCACATTGGGACGGCCCAGTAAGAGATGGTTGACCAGACAAGCTCAGATCACATCAGATTTGACCAGACAAGCTCAGATCACATCAGATCAGACTGATTGGTACTCCCTCTGTCCCATAGAGTTTATCGTTTTTTTCTTTTGAACTTCATGTTTGACTATCTATCTTATTTAAAATATTTATATAAGTAATAAAATAAATTAATCAATACTTAAGTATCTTTATTGATAAAATAAGTCATAATAAAATAAATTATATTTACGAAAAAAATTTGAATAAGACAAATCATCGAACAAGATAGCACGGAATCTAGGGTGACAAACTTAATGAGACAGAGGATAGCATCAAAGTAGCCGCTCTACGTTTTTTTTTTTTAAAAATTATAGGCTCTATTTATTTAGCGCCTACACCAATGTTTAACTGTATTAGTAAGGGTGTTTGACTGTACTACTTGTACAAACTTTAAGTGCTGATTAGTTGATAGATGCAACAACCCCTTAATACTTAAATGAAGTATAGGTGTAGCTTCTTTTCGTTGTATCCACCGGGGGTGCATATATATATTGTACAAATGTCAAACTCACAAATTGGTCAAATTACATAGCTAGACGAAATATATTGAGGGTAGTTTTGCATTGGGTTATTTATTTTGTGTAATGACAGTGATTGCTGATGCATGTAGGAGACTACTTTGATTTTATTTTCCCTGGTTAACGTGTGGTGATTTCTACACGTACCTTAAGAATAAAGGTAATTATAATATATATTTGACTTTTTCAACCCTAAATTTGATTATTCGTCCTATTCAAAAAATTTGTGCAAATATAGTCAAATTTAAGTTATTGAACCTTTTGTTAATAAAGCATACCATAACAAAAAAGAAGTGATATTGTGCACAAATTTTAAACAAGATGTGTGGTCAAACTTGAGGTTGAAAAAGTCAAATGAACTACAATTTTAAAATGGATTTGGTACATATCTTTGTACGTAGTACATACGAATACAAATAAGCAGCAATATCGCATACACATTCATGCAATCATACAATTTAAACTTGAAGGCGGCATTATACATATTAATAACTCGCACATATACACGCAGATGAGACGTGCTTCACCAACGGGTACCTGGACACCCCGGTGGACTGGATCGCCGGCATGCTGCCCGGCGCCCGCCTCCGCGACCTCCCGACGTTCATCCGCACCACGGACCCCGACGACACCATGCTGAACATCATCATCAAGCAGTGCGAGCTCGACTCCCCCGGTCGCCGACGGCATCCTCCTCAACACCTTCGACGACCTGGAGCGCCGTTCCCTCGACGCCATCCGTGACCGTCTCCCCAACACCTTCACCATCGGCCCGCTGGGCCCGGAGGTCTACCCGCCGTCGTACCTGCCCTCTCTAACGTCGAGCCTGTGGAGGGACGACGACCGGTGCGCGGCGTGGCTTGACGGACACGCCGACGAGGAGGGCTCCGTGGTGTACGTCAACTTCGGGAGCATCACGACGGTGACGGGCGTGCAGATGGACGAGTTCGCGTGGGGGCTGGCCGCCGCCGGGTGCCCGTTCCTGTGGGTGGTCCGGCCGGACGTGGTGCGCGACGCCGGCGGGTGGGCGCTCCCGGACGGGTTCGCGGAGGCGGTGGCCGGGCGCGGGCTCACGGTGGGGTGGTGCGACCAGGAGGCGGTGCTGGAGCACCGCGCCACGGGCGGGTTCCTCAGCCACTGCGGGTGGAACTCCACGCTGGAGAGTCTCCGCGCCGGCGTGCCGCTGCTGTGCTGGCCTTTCTTCTCGGAGCAGGTGACCAACTGCCGGTACGCGTGCGACGAGTGGGGTGGCACTGGAGATGCCGCGCGAGGCGGGGCGTCGCGAGGTGGAGGCCGCCGTCAGGGAGCTGATGGGCGCCCAGGGGGGGGCGCTGCGGCCAGGAGGAGGGCCGCGGAGTGGAAGGAGAAGGCCAAGGCGGCCGTCGCGCCGGGCGGGTCGTCGCACGTCAACCTCGACAGGTTCATCCAAGAGATCACGAGGCGCGCCGAGTGCTGAAATTATTCAGGACGTGTGCTGTAAAATGTGCCGTGCTTCCTTGTGGGCCGGTAGATGGTTGATGTAAAACAAAATATTCTTGTGTTCCTCTAAAAGAAAACCATTATGATTTGATTAAATTACACAAAATGTATCAGTATTTATTTATGATTTGAGTAATTTACACAAAAAAATGTAACAAATATTTATGATACGTAAATAAGTGTTTTTTACTAGATTTAGCTAGAACATATTTTTATAGTTAGTATCATAAGTGTTGATATTTTTTTTATCTAAGTCAAGCTTAATTTGGTATGCTTGGATTCATTGCGACTATAACAATAAACTAAAATAAAGTTGTCTTGATCCAAACGTTATGGATTGTAGGGTGGATTAATTATAATCAAAACGCCATGTTGTAATGATTCTATAATGAGGTGAGATCTGTAGTTTGGGATTGTAGCCATTTCTCACTTTAACTAACACTGATTAAGGAATCCAAACACTTAATTATTATAATTCATAATCTTAATTAAAATAATCACATACATAACTTACTAATTTAGGTTATAATATTTCAGTTATGATTTAAACATGGACTTTCAACTTGGGACAAAACTATTAAGGGCAAAATTCACGTTTGCAGATAATGACAACAAGGATTTATCAACTGTCATCTTTAGAGCAACATCACCAAATGGATTTTTCCCAAACTTGATTATCATGTTGTTCGCAACTTAAGCCTCCTCATAGGTAGAGGAGAAAGATGAGGCATGTGGAGAAGAAAAAGATACTAGATCCATCACGAATGGACAATTGCTCTATCAACCATAACTTCTACAGCGTTCCTAACGAAACATTGCTTCTTGTTACCATCTCTTTTTAAAAACTTCATTCTTACGATGTTGTGATAAACTCAAATAAACATCGTGTCATGCACAAACAAAATAGGTTAAGAGAAGAATAAAGTCTCAATCTTTCATATAGGAACAATTAGAACAAGTTATCACTATGGGGTGGTGGCGCAGTTGGCTAGCGCGTAGGTCTCATAGCTAAACGTGAGTGATCCTGAGGTCGAGAGTTCGAGCCTCTCTCACCCCAATGTTCAATATTGACTGCGTGCCCAACATTTTTTATGACAACCAATCGAGCATTCCCCTAGAGATGCCTGTGGATTTGTCAAGTGATCAGCAGCGTCGTAACAAATTTCACGGGGTTTTTGATAAAGTAAACCTCATATATCAACTAATAAGAGGGTTTCAAAGGTAGCATCAGCGAACCAGTTCAATCTGTGAGCCAGCTCCATTGGGAACACCCGATCTTGCTCCCCCAGATTAGAAGCGCGGCTGTATTAGATCGGTTTTTTTTAAAGTAATTGCATTAGATCGAATTGAGAAAGGTAGTATACTGCAAATCATTTTTGTGTGTGTGTGTGTGTGTGTGTGTGTGTGTCTCACGGTCACTGAGTGGATAACAGGTTCAAGAATATACTGTCACAAGCAGGTGGCAGTCACTTCTCTCAAATGTAATAATGATATAAACATGCTGACCTTCAGCAGTAGTCACTAGGATTTATGTACCTATGTCAATTTTGGAAGAGTACAGAGCTGTCTCCCATTAATCAAAGCGTATAGCAGGTCAGTCTTCTCGATCAGAGCCCATCACCTAATGCAGTAAAAAAAAAATCAAATGTTGTGTATTGTGAATGAAAAATCATAGTATTAAGAGCACTTATTTTTAAATTTGGATAGAGAATAACAGGAGTCGATATAAGCTTTCCGGCTTATGAAATAAGATAGGGGTTCTTTATTTACATGTTTATTGGATCTGTCTTGGATGCTCACTGTGTCACGTCCATTCATTCTTCAGCTCAAGAGTATTGCAGATAGGGTGCCCGGCCAGTGCTGCTGCTGACGGCTTAAAAACCATACAAAATCATTCAGAGAGTTTTCTTACAGAACAAGGTATTCGTCCACTAGAAGTCAAAGGTACACATCGTAAGTGTGCTAGTATGGGGAACCTTGTAATTTTACAGGACGGCAGCACTGGAAATGCAAGTAGGGCGAAATGGCGAGTGAGTGTCCGTGCCATCGTATCATGAAAAACAGCTCGAGAGGTAATAGTGACATGGCACCAAAGCTTGGTACTCATGGAGAAGTGCAACTGATTGAACCAGGGGTATATCACTACGCCAAAATGAAACTATAGGGGCGGTTGGCGACCCTATGTAGGGGGCGGTTTTGTCGGCAAGACCCCTAAATCACCGTTCTTATAGTGGTGGGCTCTGTAGGTGCGGTTGGTGATGGACCACACTTAAGAAACGAGCGCCCCTAAAAACCATTCTCGGAATTCATGTTTTTAAAACTCAAAAAGAAATAGCAAAACATTTTTTAATCGGGCGAGGCTCCCAGCGGCCAGCCACCCGCCCGACGATTGTGACACACCCGTATATGTACCCGTCACTCTACGTGTTCAGTACTACTTGAACCGATCGGTTCGGTTCCTTGGTAATGGCACTAATTCGATTCTGGCAAACTTCGGTACCAATCGATTCTAAAAATTCTCGATACCGATGGATTTCGGTTCCAGATTGTTTTCGTTCGGTTTCGGTAAATACCGAACAACGTCTTTACGCCATGGGAGAGGGCGGAGGCGGAGTGTCTTCATCGATCCTTGCTCGGCCGGGTGGCGGGTCACGGGTGGGGAGGGGAGGCGCGGACGCTTGGTGTCGTGGGAGGGCGGAGGTGGAGTCGCGGCGAGGCACGTCAACGGGCGAGGGACGGGCGGCGGCTGCGTTGTGTGAGAGACGGCGGTGGGCGGCGCCTACGCTAGCGTGGGGCGCGGTCACGGTCACTCGTGCAAAGCGGAGCGGCGAAGGAAGGGGTCATCGCGGGTCGCGCGTCGCGTGTGCCGGGTGTCGAGCCGAAAGGCTGGGGAGGGGAAGTGGAGTGTGTAGCTAGGGTTTGTAATGGGGCTGCTATTGGGTTGAATGGTTGATGCCTACGAAATTCGCCAATTAGGCAGCTAGTTCGGTAAACCGAGGCCCAGAACTGAATTTACCTTGGTAAATTCGTACATGCAAGCTGGGAACTGAACATGAACCGATTTTTCGGTTTTAAGCTATTTTTTGTTTCGGTTTTAGTTCTCGGTATTTCGTGCCCAAGGGGATGTACCTGTGGCCTGCACCCATCTAATAATTCTATGAACAAAGAACCTGAAGAAATATCCTAGCAGCATATTCTTGACGACACTGAAAAGGCAAATATATTAGAATGACAAAACGTTGGACAAGTTATCAGATGTGCTCTGAAAATTATCAGAATGACTAATAACGCACCCTAAGGTTTGATTTGAATTTTGATATCTTTACAAATAATAGTATCCATAATGGCCTAATGTATTAGCGGTAAGTGTTTGTTCCAATACCTTCAAATAATAGTCCATAATGGACTAATGTGTTAGCGGTTAGTGTTCCAATACCAGGGGTTGCTGTTCGTGAAGCAAAATTGCATCTTTTAGTAAAATTGCAACACCCATAATGACCTAATGTATTAGCGGTTAGTGTTCCAATTGCAACGCCTATAATGGTCTAATGTATTAGCGGTTAGTGTTCCAATACCAGGGTTGCTGTTCCTGAAGCAAAATTGCATCTTTTCGTGTAAAGTTGCAAAACTACGTGGTCGCGGGGGTTTGAACCACGCGACCTCGCCCTCTAAATCTTGAGCCTCCCTCCATTGCCTCATTCTAGATCCCCACATATTATACAAATGTGAGTGAAATTGGAAAGAACTTTCTCCTGCTCTAGAACCGAGTATCTCTCTATTTTGGTAAGCCTATGGATGAGCCCAATTCTCTTAGCACCCTAATGCTTTAGTTGACCCCAGGGACTGCTGGAAGTTCCAAAAGGTTAGTGAGGATGCTGCTTCTACACTTTGTCAGAATAAGACACTTTGTTGAGAAGATTGTAACACCCGTGCCCTGCAATGCAATCCCTAAAATAATATATCAACAATTGTTTTTAGAATTGATCAAATTATGTGACACCCTGCATCTATACCCGCGTGTGTCCTGCACCCATCTAATAATTTTGTGGAGAAAGAACCTACAGAAATATCCCGAAAAATATTCTTAACAACACTAAAAAAAGGGCAAATCTATCGGAATGATAAAATGTTGGACTAGTTATCGGTTGTGCTGAATCTGAAAAGACCGACAATGCACCCCCAAGGTCCCCGTAAAACTAGGTTTGATTTGAATTATTACATTGTTGGGATCTAACTTTGCTTTTGAAACTTTCGTCCCGAAAACTCTAAAGTTACCGATAATTTTACATAGCATGAGAAGTGGAAAGGCGAATTAAAAGCGAAACAACTTCACTTTCGAGAGAAATTGGCTCTGCGTGATATCGAAGAAAACCATAGGAATTCAGGCTTGTTCGCGAAGATGAAAGAGAGAAAAGGCAAAGTAAAGACTCAAGCGAAGTGAAGAAGACGCCTTCGCCAAGATAAGAGAATCGAGATTTATTAGAAAGTATCAAATGTAAAAGTTTATATCTTGTATGAGATACGAAGTTAGGGGACCCCTATATAATGACTCAAGCGAAGTGAATAAGACACCTTTGCCAAGATAAGAGAATCAAGATTTAGTAGAAAGTATCAAATGTAAAAGTTCACATCTTGTATGAGATACGAAGTCGGGGGACCCCCCTATAAATACCTCCTGATATGTACTATATTATTGTCTTCACTTGGCACACAATAGACATGTTAACAAATAATAGTATCCATAATGGGCCTAATGTATCAACAGTTAGTGTCCCAATACCAGCTAAAAGCTTACCTGATATTTCCCACGCCAAGACCATGCATGTTGTTCTAGAAGTTAACAAATGTGTGAAGCATGAAAGAATCCGCAAGTGCTACCCCTAGTCCCCCTGTTGTAGAAACAGGAAGTAGTTATACTACACTGTTGATGGAAGAAAAATCACTGCCTTCGCAAGTCGCGCATTTTTTCGCGTAAAATTGTGATGCTACGCGGCTGTGGGGGTTCGAACCTACGCTGAGCCTCCTAATCCACTGCACTACACACTCACATGTGTGTATAACTCATTCCGGATCCCCACATATTATACAATCGCGAGTGAAAATTGACTATTTCAGGCCCCTCCACTTCACTGCATAGTCAGATGTGTCTACCAGAGGACACAAATTGTCGAATGATTGTACGTGACACGACAGGATGTCGCTAGCCAAGAAGCAAGAGGTACTCACAAATTTCCTCTTTGGAGGTTAATACTTGTTGTTCAAACATCTCTTTCACATTGCGTAAAAATCCATGGTGTTTTATGAGCATGGTTGCACTCACCGACTTGTACCTCTTTCACTGCTGCCCACGCGTTCCTCATCGCACTGAAGAGAGCCGCGTGGCTGAATGGTTTTGTCGTGTGAACCCTAAACAGGGCAAGCCAGCGTACCTCCTTGACAAGATCCTCTAGTTCCCCTGAGAGATCGAGGTCTGCTTCCTCTTCCCCATGAAACTTCATCCCCTCTAGATGCTCCTCCAGACTCGGCATCCCTCCTTGCTTATCATAGTCCTTCTCCTTTCCCTTCGCTGGTCATGTCCTCCCGAGTACGCCATGCAATACTCGTCGGGGATCACCGCCTCCACGGAGGATTTGAAGTAGGGATCACGTCAACGGGCGTGAGATTTTTTGACTCCGGCGCCGCCACTAGAGGATAGAGAAACCCTAGGTTAGGGGACTTTTTTGTCTTTGCGATTCGGCCCATAGGGGCCTAGCTACATTGTTCATGGTGAGGTGCGGCGCACCCATAGAAATTTCAAAAACCTATAGAAAAAGGCAATTTTCACCATATTTGCACCCATAAGACAAGTTGCACCACCTTGAATTTCCTCTAGCTCCGCCACTTTGCCGAATAATTGCATATATAAGAGCAACTCCAACGGTTCCCCATTTGTTGTTTGGCAATTGCTCTTGTTTGCCAACTCCCAAATCCAAATGCCAAATCAAAAAAAGAGCTCATCTCCAACAGTTTGACATAATTCACTTGCCAATCTTAGATCTAACTTATATCGGGGAACCCGAGAGAGAAATAAAATTATGTTTATGTTCTTCCACCTCTTGAAAACTTACGTTAGGAACCTTGAGGTAGAAACAAAATTATGTTTATGCCCTTCCACCTCTTCTAATACGTGCAGATGCGCCATGAATGCAGAACATCGTAGAGCGCGCATTTTTGCGCGCACAGGGCCTTATTTGCCAATGCTCACTAATTTGTCAACTTCAAATGTCAAACTTTTGGAGGGTTTTTGGCAAAAATTTGAGAATGCCAACTCCAAATTTGAGAACCGTAGCACATGCAGTAGAATAACATGACGGGGAAAGAACGGTGAACAGAGGACAAGCAAGGGGACTGTCAGCAGCAGAAGAGCACCAATGCCACCAAGGCAGCAAGCAGTTATCACCGTGGAAACGGAATAGAAATCACCTCAGAAGTAGAGGTGCCACGGAGAGATGTGTGCGGAGCAGAGCAGTCCCAACAAAACAGAGGACGGACGGGTCTGACCAATGTTGTTGGGGGACACGCCTCGCGCCAAGAAATGTCGCTGGGACGTGCCGGACCCGCGACGTGCGGAATGTTATGAATATTTTCTACAGGATAATCTCATCCTAACCACCTCATGTGGTTCCTTAGCTGCCAAGTCACAACCACATATCTCTCGGACAAGGGAGTCCCTCCCTGCATGGCTACATGCACGGGAGAGGTTGCAGTGCGTGACTTGACGGTGAAGTTTACTCTTCTCTCCTCCCTATATATATAACACCATGATCAATGAAAGAAGACGACGAGTTCATTTGTCTATCTGTGTCTCATTCACTTTTACTCGCAATTATACTCGCAACACGTTATCAGCACCTTCGCTCTCGACATTCTCCACAGAGAATAGCTCAGTAATCCAATCGGATCAAGGTAACGATGTCCCCAACCATAGGATCACGTCGTGATCTTCCTTCAGTGAACGCCTTTCGTGGTAATCACCGAGGGCGACGCAGTGGTTACCACACCACCGTCGCAGTGTCTACCACACCACCGTCGCAGTGGCCATCGGCCGAACCAATGCCTCGCTGCGACCCTACGGTGGTTGCGCTCGACGGCAACAACTACTGTCCCTCTGCGGCCAGATAACGGCGACCAGCGACCTTTGCGCGGCTGCAACGCAGCCCGCACCAGTACCGGCACCCGCAGCCTCGCGCTGTGACTCTGCTCGATGACGCCGATGGCCCGCGGCTGTGGCCCCATACTGCACCCGACCCTCGCGCGGCTGCCCCGATCTCGCGGCTGCTCCTCGCCCAGGCACCGGCGACGTCCGCACGGCCTCAAGCTGCGGCCTCGGCGCAACCGCGGACGACACTTCTCGGCACCACGGATGGTCCGCGCGGCTTCGGCTTGCACGACCGTTGCGGCCCTCTGCACGGTCTCACGCCGGGGCCATGGCTCCTCGCGCCGGAGCTCCGCCGATGACGACGGCGGCAACAGCGGCCCTCCGCACGGCCTCGCGCCGTGTCCGCGACCGGCGCTCGGCGGCCCCACGGTCGCCCTCCACACGGCCCCACGCCGTGCCCGCGTACGCCCGATGAGGCTCCTGTGGCCTTGCACGACACCCGCGCGGTGGCGCGGCCTCATCTTCGTTGCGCACGGGTCCCGAGCGGCTGGACATCGGCGACGCCCGCGCAGCCTCACGCTGCAGCCCCGCCCGACGATGGCCGACTCCTCGCGTCGCCACTGCCGGCTCCGGCTCGGTGGTCAGGCAGCTGGGCACCGGAGGCTCTCGCTCGGCCACTCCATGGCCGCGCCTCCCACGACTGCCCGTGCGACCGCGACCGTGTTGCCCGCGACGAGGCGACGCACGCACGCCCCACGCGCGCGACTGGCCCCGTGCGGCACGGCGCCCGACGCTGCTCCCCACCAGGCGCGCAACTCGCCCGCGCGCCAACGTCCCGCTCGACGCGGAGGCGGCAACTGGCTCTCCGGCTTCTGCGGCTGGGCCCACCTGGAGCGCAGGCCCCACGCGACGCACGCCCCCACTTCCCGTCCGCACGGCGCGGAAGCAAAGCCGGCGGCGGCCCGACCCCAAGCCAGGAGACGACGGCGCTCCTACAGTCGCGCAGTGGCTCCCAAACAGCCCAGACGAACGACGTTTTCCACAGGAAAACCG